>CM021101.1:451317277-451917277 GCA_007115665.2 Sequoiadendron giganteum
AAAATTGTGGTTTCAACCACAATACGTGAGATAAACTCTCCTATTTTCAAAGGGAAGGCTCCCCCTTCGCTTTCTATTTTATCAATTCAAAAAATAAATTCTAGCTACAAATCTATTCTAAACCTAGGTGAAATTCTTGTCTTGTTCTCTTTTTTCAGAAAAGACAATTATCCTTTTCTCTTATTTCAAAAAAGAATCACAATTGAAAGCATATATGATTAGTGAAGTAAAGAAAGAAGCAAAGTTTCCATGAAGGCACAAAGTCTTTTGTTGCTCCTCCAGGACGGGAAAGCAATCTCCAAGCGCAAAGTCTTGAGAATTAGAAATCCTATCTACCTTTTCAAAATAATACTATGAGGCAACATATAACAGCACAAAGTCTGTAAATATAATGCACTTGTGAGTCACAATTCCTAATTGTAAATCAATTTAATTTAACCCTTCAAACTTGAAGCACAAAGACTGCAAGAAATCAGACTAAAGTCTTTTCACAATTACTCTACAATCTCTCAAGAAGAACTCAGAAAATTACATTACCATGACATAAGAACACAATAATGAAATGCAACAAGATTCAACACAAAGTCTGAAATCTTTATGCCTTCCTTATACCACTTGAAAATTAAATTCACAAACACAAAACACAAAGTCTCTTTGCTGTAAATTTCTATAGAGTTTTCTCTATTGCCAAAAAGATAAGATATTACAATAGACCCCCTCAAGTATTTATCAAGGTTACCCCAAGTTTCCGGGACGGGGACGGCAGGGGACGGTGAGACGAGTCCCCAAGTTTCCGATTTTTGAGGCCAAAATTAGGGACGGCAGGGGACAGCTATATAAAAATATAGGGAAATCTTAAATATTCATATGATAACATGGATAAGGCATGCATAATACACATTATAGAACACTAACATATAACATTTGTGTCCAACATTATGCCAATACTCAATACGCATTCAAAATTAACATACACGAATCATGAAACAACCTCCAAGTTATAATTTATAAACTTATATCAAAATGCCCAAAGGCTACATTGCTGCCATATAGTTTTCAAGTTTGCTATGAAAATCAAAATACAATGTCAGTAATGAATACAGAATAAACAAAGTCAAAGAGCACTGCTGCCCCTAATCATCCCTCATAACCGCATCAAAATCAGAGTCATCCTCTGAGTCACTGCCACTGTGATGCTCCTCCTCAACCAACGGAACCCCAACCAAACCCTCAACTGTCTCCTCCTCATCTACCTGGGCCACATCCTCGGGATCAATATCCCACCGTAGAGCTGGAGTCTGTCGATACTCTGGAGTCTGCCGATCCTGAAGCCGAAGAGCACTATGAACGGCCACTAGCTTCTCCGCTCGTCTAGAGGTAAGTCTATTCCTCTTGAGGGAGTGGATAAAGCTATACGTGGACCAATTCCTCTCTGCAGCAGAGGAACTAGCAACCTGTGCAAGAAGGCGAGTAGCAAGTGTCTTCAACTGCGGTGTATCCCTCCCATGATAGGTCCACCATCCAATAGGGTTTGATTGAGCTAATATAGCTCTATCCAACCTCGCTTGTGGTTTACTCAAGTTTGGGCCCGAAAGATTTGCAAAGTCTAGGAATTGTGACCGAACTAGTGAAGCCTGCTCTGCTGGATAAATCTTTTCAATGGCCCGTGTGAACCCATCTAAAACCTCACTATCATCACATGGAGGCACCCTACCAGGCCTTGGTGCATACCATTTTGGATTTAGAGCAAAGGCAGCCATGTGAAGTGGGGTGTTCATTACATTCCACCTTCGAGTCATAATGGGCCCAATGTGTTGCTCATATAAATCCAAAGTGGGGTCCTTTGTCGAAATAACTTGCTTGATCTTCCCAAGCATACTGTCAAATGTCTCATAAATCTCTCCAAGACTAGGAGAGTCTGTATCAGCATATCTGATGACATCTACAATAGGGGAGATGAAGGAGAAAATATATCTGCAAAATGCAAACAAAAAGTTCAAAATAATTAGTTGACAAGTTAATTGACATGTTAGAAACTTCAAAAATTGGAACATTGGACAATAAAATTAAAATATTAAAATCAGAAATTTAATATGAAAATCAACCATCTAATGTCTTACCTCACATTGGCCCACCAATCGTCATCGAGGATCTTTTGTTTGACATTCTTTCCATCTGTGGAACTTGCATTAGGCCATCTAGCCCACTCTGCATTGACCATCATTGCTTGTAGAGGCTCATACACCTCTACCATCCTCTCTAACAAGATGAAGTATGTGGCATATCTACATTCAATGTTCATTCATTGATTCATTAAAAATTAAAAATTTAAAACAAAATCAGATTATGAATACAAATTGAAAGTGAAACAAAATGAAGTGAGTGGCATACCTTGTCTCAACAGGTTTGAGAAATTCCTTCTTTGAAAATGTTCTGAAGAGAGCAAGTGAGGTGTGGTGATTGCAAATAAACATTTGAATATCTCTAGCTTCTGCCACTATTTTCTTCACCCAATCCAGCTTCCCTATGTCTTTCAATGCATTGTTCAATGCATGAACACAACATGGGGTCCAAAATATGTGCCTGTACTGACCCTCCACCATCAACCCAGCCGATTTGCACACACGTGCAAAATCGGTGATCACTTGCACCACATTTGCAGCCCCAACCTCCTCTATAGCATCTCTCAAAATGGAAAACTGAAATTCTGCATCCTTACGTTTCCCCGAACAATCTATGGCTCTAAGAAAATAAGAACCAGCAGGGCATGTGACTATGACATTGATGAGTGGCCGACGTCTACAATCAGTCCACCCATCCATCACTATAGAGCACCCCGTCCTCATCCACGTTTGCCTCATGTCCTCCATTAACACATTAACTTTGGAGTACTCTTTGTCTAGGAGGGTGGTGCGTAGCTTATGATCTCCAGGGGGTATGAATGAAGGACCAACTGTGGTTAATTCTCTCACCATTTGTTTAAAATAAGAGGAACGGGCCACATGAAATGGAATGGCATGTGCAAAAAAGAATTTGGCAATGGCGGATTCAGTACTCTCTCGTGCTTGGTTATTAAACAGGGACTCAACTGAGGTTGCCTTTTCACTACCACTACCACTCACCTTCCTCTTTGCTCTTAAGAGAACTCCACTACTACCAACCGTGGAAGGACTGGGAGTAGGCATGGATGATTGTGCACTTGGGAAAGAAGGAGACCCACCTTGAACCCCACCATCACACTCTATTTGAATTTGTTGGCATTCTAAAAATAGGGCATCTGTCAATGAAGGACACATTCTAACTCCATGGCCCACCTCACCCAAAAAATGAGACCTAATTCTTGTGTAGCTGCCCCTAAAGTCTTTTTCACAAATATGGCAAAACCAAACCCTACTCCCCCCTGAATTTTTTTGTCTTTCACCCACGGGTGTAACATATCGAAGGAATGGTTTTTTTGGGTTTAATGGGTGTCTTGCATAGTCTTCCATAGTTTTGGTATTGGTTGATGAAGGATGGCATTGTGTTGGCGTTTCAATTAGCACCTCTGGAGTGCTTATTGGAAACGGACAGCTATTGCAAGTGTGTTAGTACATGCTCTTCGGATTATAGAGAGGAAGATCTCTCTTTGCTGATTTTATACTGTAAAAAAGGGGTGTACTAAGATTTCCTATCTTTTTACTCAGCGGTAGGACACAAGGGTGCATAAACCAATGCGCCGTAGCTAAGCTTTTTCTCTGGTTTCCGCAGATCTTAACTATGACTAACTAAGCTTCTAAACTATCCTACCTCCTCAAGAAAAACAGAGCATGAGGGCATAGGAGCGAAATGGTATGGTTGGATCACTTGAATCCTCCGTCTCAATGGAATATGGCCGAGGCTCTGAACCTTCGGATATATACCAAGATAGGGCTCGATACAAGCAAACACTCGTTACGGTAAACTGGATCTGAGACTTGCCAAGGAGGAGGAACCCCTATCCGAGGTATAGGCTTGGAAGCAGCTCACTGGAAACAACAAGGAACGATGGCCTTTCTAACAGGATTCCCGAGGAGGTGACGACACCTGTCCAAAGTCTAGGCTGCAAGAAAGATCATTAAACAACATCAAACGATAATGATTGATGACAAAATATCCAAGGAGGCGACGACACCTGTCCAAGGAGGAGATTGAAACAATGCACTATTTAAAAACAAGACTTTGAATAACTCAAATAATTAGATCAATCAAGCTTGCACCATCTGATTTATTCTTTAAGATTCTTCAAAGAATTACAAAGGTCGGGACAGCAAAGGCACGAAATCATGCACAATTGCGATCAACCAACGAACTCTCATCCAAGAGTGAACAGATATAAACAAGCGAACTCTGGCAACAGTGGCGCAGCAATTTTGCTAGCAAATAAAGGTTAAACAAATAAAGAGCCTAAGGCTCTTATTTATAGGAACTCAAAGGAGTAGGCAACCCTAAAATCTCCTTGAGTTAACAAACAGTTCTTGCCAATCAGCAAGATATTATTCTATGTCTAAAAGTAGGTGAGCAAACAGTTAACTGGAAATCTACTTCAGTTAACTGAAACTAAACAAAAGTCAAACTGGAAGTCTACCTCAGTTGACTGACACCTAACTAAAAGTGAACTTATGTTACAAATGTGTCTCCAAATAGACATCCACCTTTTGAGGAGATCTGAGATCCACAAATCGTGGGAGTCAAATAGACATCCTAGATTAGTGGGATCTGACATGCATGATCTGTGGAGATCTGGAGTCAACTCGGAAAGGGGCATCAAGTTGACTTCAGTCGTATTTATTGCTACTTTGGAGGGTAGGACGTCCTTCTTGAGGTTTTTGACACCTCATCACCATTGGTCAACGGTGCTTTTGTTCATTCGTTGACTTCTTCATACGGAGACCGTTACATGCCTGTCAATCGTCAGCTTACCGCTTGTCAGCAACTTGATGTATGTATCTCCTTCATTCTGCTTCCCTTAGGAGGGTTACTCCTTTTCTTTTTGTCTATGTTTCCACTTTGACGTGGAAGGTAGTGTAGTATTAACCGATGGCGGCTCTGTGTTGGGAATGACTACCTTCCGCGTTCTTTTGCAGCTTTGACGTTTTCCTTGATCTTTCTCAATGGAAGAATGTCGTGTGATGAAACCGCGAAGCTTGATCGATGAAACCGCGAAGTTTGACCACGATCACTCCAACTCGAGAAATGCACATGAACTTGCTGCATGTGTAAAATTCCAACGTTACAATCCTCTAAACTGGCCTTGGAAGGCAATCAGATATACGAGGTGAAACTATTATGGAACCGGTGGACTTGTTTCTATGCCTTGTCAATCTGGCTAGATTGACCTCTGGGTGTGCCTGACGCAGATCGGTGCCAGTCGTTTTCAGAAAATCATGGAGTAAGACCATTTTGGTCTTGTATTCGTCTTGGGAGAACTGCGTTCTGAAAACCTTGAAGATTGACTGTGCACACGATGCTGCTCGGACAACTTTTTCTGGAACTGCTAAAAATAGCCTTGCCGAGGGTAATTTTTACGAAATATTCTGAGACATGGGTTTTGTTGAGAATAATTCTCTAAACAAACCCAGATCGTCAGAAATTCGGAAAAACGAGTTTTTCTTTGACATGCAAGAGCCCTTTGGTGGCAGAGGCAGCGAGGCACCAGAAAGTGATTTTTCTCGGAAAAATCCAACACATGGGTTTTGTTCGTGCTTCAGAGCTGAACAAACCCAGTTTGTCCGTTTTTCAATATTATGACTTTTTTTGGAAACCCTAAAAAATAGGGGCAGCAAGGCTACTTTTTCTGGAAAAATCCAACATGTGGGTTTTGTTCGTGCTTCAGAGCTGAAAAAACCCAGTTTGTCCGTTTTTCAATATTATGACTTTTTCCGGAAACCCTAAAAAAATAGGGGCAGCAAGGCTACTTTTTCTGGAAAAATCCAACATGTGGGTTTTGTTGAAAAAGCTATGCTGATCATACCCAGTTGGCCAGATCTGTGATTATTTGTCGTTTCCTGTGACATGCAAAGAAATATAGACAGAAATAGAGGAAGTAGACAGAAGATGGATTGGAAGTTATAAACTGCCACTTTGCAAGAATTATGCCTTTTGATGCAAACTCTGATAAATAGTCCCTCTGTGCAGCAGATCTTCAAAAATATGAAGAACGGTGAAAACCCCTCTGTCAGATCTTCAAAAATGTTGGAGAAGAAAAATATCCGTTCTTGAGCTCCTCAACCTGCAAAGAAATAATGAATAATGGATGCCTAGATGCTTTGATATGTCAATTTGGAGTTGCAAGCATCAATTGGGCATCCAACTCGTGATTGAGCCTGATTTGGAGTTCAAAAAGGTGATTTCCACTGATTGTGGAGTTTTTGGCCTCTTTTTGCCTCCAAAATTTGTTAACTCAAGTCAACATTTGCTTTGACTTTCTTAGGCTTCCTTTTTGGATTTTTGATCATTTTTGCAGGCTGAAGTGCCTTTGTTTGATCTTCGATCCTGGCTACTCAGTTGATCTTCGGCAATTGCTGACGGATCCGTTGTTGAGATGGGATCAGCTTGATGAGATATGCCTGGGAGAGATTAACTCAGAAAACTGAGTTTGGACCTCCAGAATGAGGGGCGCCTTTCTTCAAGAGGGGCGCTTTTGGCTGTGCCTTAGTCAATTTTCATTGACTGTTCTTCGTTTTGGCCTTTTCAGACCCTCTGTGCTCTGATCTGACGTTCCCGTTGATGGATGAGTCGGATGACTCTGCTTGACGATGCATCGGGTAGCCAACTCAATCTTGCTCAGGATGACTGACTTCTCAGTTGATGACAACAAGTTTTGGTCCTTCAAACTTAAGGGCGCCCTTGGCCAGCAGGGGCGCTTTTAGCTTGTTGACTGATTTTGCTTATGCTGTGAACTGCCTGACTTTGATCTCCTCTATCAGATGACTGATTTGTCAGAAGTTCTTGCTGATGGTTTCACTGGCGAGACTGGTCATAGCTGAGAAGATCATCCTGGGAGGCAGTAAAGATTCTGAGTGAATCTGGATGCCTTCAAGAAAGGGCGCCTTTCTTCAAGAGGGGCGCTTTTACCCATGCCTTAGCCATTTTTTGGCTTATCTTTCCAGTTCTTCAATTTTGGCTTTTTCTGCTTGACCTCAGCGTGTGATCGTTTTGCGTGTCCTGTGAACCTGCTGTCAGATTGATCGCGTAGCTGGGAGGAAGCTGGAAAGATATCATGTATAGAGTTGCTGCTTATGGATTCATCTGGTGTCTGCAACTGAGGGGCGCCCCTGGCCAGCAGGGGCGCTTTTACCTTGAAGCTCTCTGATTTGGCACTTCTGTCATCAATGGATCCTCCATACTTCGCTGACGGTTGGTCAATGATCCCTGAATCAGATAATCTTGCTGATTGTTTCGTTGTCGAGCTAGTATGAAAGTGAAGAGGATGACTGTTTTGACACTGCCAGATGATTTGATTTGCCCTCTGAGGTTCAAGGGCGCCTTTCTTCAAGAGGGGCGCTTTTAACCACTGTAGACTATGTTTTGCCTTGGTAGACAAAACGTGCACCTTCCAGACTTAGCCAAATTTTGGCCTTTTCCGTTTTGAGAATCTCCTTCGTTGAACGTCATCATTTTCATCCTTTTCCGCCATGGTTTCTTCGTTGAAGCTTTTGAGGTTTAGCTTTCAGCACCTGGTACTGGCCAATCTGCCATTAATGGCTGCGGAGCTCCTAACTTTGTTCCTGAAAAATAGAAATAGACCCACCAGAGTAAAACATATTTTTGATAATTCTGACTTGATCAGTGTGATCGTGAAGGCAATTAAGCCTATCAGAATTATTTTCAATCATTTCCGGGAAGGTCCTATTTTTTAGGGTTTCCATAAAAATAGGGGTGCAAAACCCTAATTTTTGGTGTTTCAAAATTTTAACCATAGGTTCCTTGACAGAAACCCACAAGGATTTTATATTTGGTTTAACCTAAAACATACTTTAGATGGCATTTTTACGTTGTTTAGCTCAATTTAAGCAGAATGCCAAAACTTTCATTTTGGGTATAACATAGGCTCCGTCTGGTGACCATGTCGGATACCTACGGCATAGGAGAACCGAGAATCTCAAGTTTTGTAGACCAGTACTTTTATTAGTTGGGCAATGGAGTCAGGACTTATTTCCTATTTCACATAAGAACTTGAAGTTCATGGTATTATTGGGGCTCACCTATTTATTCACCTAAAACAAGACTTCCTAAGAAATCACCTAATACACGACAATACTTTACGGAACGGGGAAATACATAACTACATAACGTTAAAGCAAAAGAAATTTATTTTACAAAGAACTCACCCCATCCCCAAAGGGACGAAATGTTTCAAGTATTGCCTGCTTCATGGCAGCGCGAAGAGCCTCCCATCGATGCTGCTTCTGCCTGAAAGGCTTTACTTCTCTTCTGATGGGAATTGTAGGAGACAATCCCTCTGGAATGAAGATTCTCAGGTATTTGTATATCCACGCAAAAGTACTTTGACAAAAGTCAGAATACAATGCAAATGGGAAAGTTGATACCCCTGAGACATTAGTTCTGCTGTCATTCATCTGTGGGATGTTGAACTCTTCAAACCAATCAATCGAGTTCCAAACTCGATTTCTATAATGCCGTAGGTGATCTTTGCTGATCTGAAAATATCCTTTGACCGGCTCATGGATCAGCTCTAGATCGCCTTTAACACACAGGAGTTTGATTCCCATGTCTTTGGCATCTTTGAGGCCTAATAAAAGCACCTCTTTCTCAGCTTCAGTGAATTTTAATTGCACGGATGGGTGCAACTGTCCTTTAGGAGAGATGATCACTTCCCCTATTTCTGAAACTGTAATTGAACAACCTCCATCGAACAGTGTTGTCCATGACCTTGCGTCCTCTGTCAATATCTTTTTGGAACATGCAATGTTCTGATCTTCAGTTTCTATCTTTGGCAAAGTCACAAAATTACCGGGATTCGTTTCAGGTTTTGCTCCTGCTGGAATAGATGACTCGAGCATAGCCTGCTTCTTTACAACTTTGAGAATCTGATCTAGTTGTTCTGGATGATCCTGAAGATATTCCAGTTGAGAGATTTGTACCTTGGTCTTCATCATGGAAGCTATGATGTCAAAATTTGCTGAAGAAGGATCTTGAGCAACTTGCATAGTGTTCTTCTATGAGGACTTGGGATTGGAAGTGGAAAGCACCTCTTCACCCTTTTCATTTGATCTTCATCTTTCTTCCTCTTCTTTCCGTGCTTTGAAGTGTTGAACACTTGTAGACATAGGCATTGAAAATTTTTCGTGATTCACCGCAGGAGAATAGTGATGGTAGTTTTCTTCTTCTTGATTAATAACAGGTTCAAAATATCCCGTTGCAGAGTCACCATCGAAGTTGTCTGTTTGTGGTAAGACAACATTCGAACTTGTTGGTACAAAACTAGAACTGGGAGTAGCTTTAGCATATCCCATGATTTGGGTCATTCTCAAATTCTCAGGACATGTGAATCCGGTATGTGCATCAGTGTCATGGAAACAACAAAATACTGCACTGTGTGCAGCTTCAATCATTGGTCTCGATGGAGGTGTTGGCAACCGTGGCTGAAGATTGTCTCTCTTTGGCTGGTACGATTGCTGAACTAGAGATATGATAGAATCTGCTTTCATCAAGCCAGAAGTGATCATATTATACTCCAACTCGATGTTGTGTTCTTGCACACTCTTCAACTCTATTCCTTTTGCCATCTTCAGGAAGAAGGCTATCTCTGATGAAAGAGCATTTATGAAACAACTTATCAGAATCTCCAATGATGGATTGAATGTAAATGAAATTTTTGCAACAAGATGATCAAATCTTGCCACAAACTCCCTCATGTGCTCTTTGTGCTCCATCTTCAAATTTGTAAGTTAGGAAAACAACAAATGATTGTTTTCAATAGGCTTGAATCTTGCCAAAAACTTCTCACTCATAGATTCCCAACTTGTAATAATGCCTAGCTTTAGGTGATTGAACCAATCCGCAACATTCCCAACAAGAGTCTCCACAAAGAGACGTATTGCGATGTCTTCATGTGGCACATGCAAGATGGTGCAAGCCATTGTGAATGCAGTAAAATGTTCATCTGGGTGTTGACTCCCATCGCCGTGAAACTGCGGAAAGTGCTTCCTTGACCCTTTAGGTAACTCATGATTTACCTAAAAAGCCAAGGGTCCAATGTTATTACCCCAAGGTAATGAAGGTCGATGCCTCTCGCCAGCATTATTGTTATTACCATCTATTGCTTCTTGTATAGATCATGCAATTGAATGTCAAAGGATCATTCCCGAACCTCTTCAAAGATTTTCTCCACATCGGATGCTTCTCCGATGTCTTCTTGAAGTTGAGGATTATTTCTCCTTCATATGTATACTTGGTGAGCTAGGATGCTTACTGCCATGTGGGTGGTGGTAACACTGGTCTCTCAACTACAAGGTCAGCCTTTCTTTCTTCCTCGTCCAGAGTAATAGTTACGGCTCTCCACTAAGCTGTTGATGTATTCTTTTCAAAGATGAAAGTACGCAAGCTATTGATGATGTCTGTTTTCTCTCCTTCAATGAATGTAGGATCTGGTTGGAGAGTTGTTGGAGCAAGATCAGGTTGTTCAACTGGTTCCCAAGGATTCCAGATGCCCATTTCATGTCATAAAAGCGTTAAGCTTTTCTTGAAGTTTTATGCCTCGTTGCCCCACGGTGGGCACCAAAAAACTGTTGGCGTTTCAATTAGAACCTCAGGAGTGCTCATTGGAAATAGACAACTATTGCAAGTGTGTTAGTACATGCTCTTTAGATTATAGAGAGGAAGATCTCTCTTTGCTGATTTTCTACTGTAAAAAAGGGGTGTACTAAGGTTTCCTATCTTTTTTACTCAACGGCAGGACACAAGGGTGCATAAACACAATGCGCCGTAGCTAAGCCTTTTCTCTAGTTTCCGCAGATCTTAACTACAACTAACTAAGCTTCTAAACTATCCTACCTCCTCAAGATAAATAAAGAATGAGGGTGTAGGAGTGAAATGGATTGGTTGAATTACTTGAATCCTCCATCTCAATGGAATATGGCCGAGGCTCTGAACCTTCAGATATATACCAAGATAGGGCTCGATACAAGGAAACACTCTCTTATGGTAAATTGGATCTAAGACTTGCCAAGGAGGAGGAACCCCTATCCGAGGTGTAGGCTTGGAAACAACTCACTGGAAACAATAAGGAACGATGGCCTGTCTAGAAGGATTCCCGAGGAGGTGACAACACCTATCCAAATTCTAGGTTGCAAGACAAATCATTAAACAACATCAAACGATAATGATCGATGACAAAATATCCAAGGAGGTGACGACACCTGTCCAAGGAGGAGATTGAAATAATGCACTATTTAGAACAAGACTTTGAATACACTCAAGTATTTAGATCAAGCAAGCATGTGCTATCTGATTTATTTCTTCAAGGTTCTCCAAAGAATTACAAAGGTCGGGACAACAAAGGCACGAAATCATGCACAATTGCGATCAACCAACAAACTCTCATCCACGAGTGAACAAATATAAACAAGCTAACTCTGGCAACAATGGCGCAACAATTTTGCTTAGCAAATAAAGGTTAAACAAATAAAGAACCTAAGGCTCTTATTTATAGAAACTCAAAGGAGTAGGCAACCCTAAAATCTCCCCGAGTTAATAAACAGTTCTTGCCAATCAACAAGATTTATTTCTATGTCTAAAAGTAGGTGAGCAAATAGTTAATTGGAAATCTACTTCAGTTAACTAAAACTAAACAAAATTCAAACTAGAAGTTTACCTCAGTTGACTGACACCTAACTAAAAGTAAACTTATAATTACAAATATGTCTCCAAATAGACATCCACCTTTTAAGGAGATCTGAGATCCACAAATCATGGGAGTCAAATAGACATCCTAGATTAGTGGGATCTGACATGCATGATCTGTGGAGATTTGGAGTCAATTTGGAAAGGGGCATCAAGTTGACTTCAGTCATATTTATTGCTATTTTGGAGGTTAGGACGTCCTTCTTGAGGTGTTTGACATCTCATCACCATTGGTCAATGGTGCTTTTGTTCATTCGTTGACTTCTTCATACGGAGACCGTTACATGCCTGTCAATCGTCAGCTTACCGCTTGTCAACAACTTGATGTATGTATCTCCTTCATTCTGTTTCCCTTAGGAGGGTTACTCCTTTTCTTTTTGTCTATGTTTCCACTTTAACGTGGAAGGTAGTGTAGTATTAATTGATGGCGGCTCTATGTTGGGAATGACTACCTTCCGCGTTCCTTTGCAACTTTGACGTTTTCCTTGATCTTTCTCAATGGAAGAATGTCGTATGATGAAACCGTGAAGCTTGATGATGAAATCGTGAAGTTTGACCACGATCACTCCAACCATGAGAAATGCACATGAACTTGCTGCATGTGTAAAATTCCAATGGTTAGAATCCTCTAAATTGGCCTTGGAAGGCGATCAAATATACGAGGTGAAACCATTATGGAACCTGTGCACTTGTTTCTATGCTTGTCAATCTGTCTAGATTGACCTCTGGGTGTGCCCGACGTAGATCGGTGCCAATCGTTTTCAGAAAATCATGGAGTAAGACCATTTTGGTCTTGTATTCATCTTGGGAGAACTGTATTATGAAAACCTTGAAGATTGACTGTGCACACGATGCTGTTCGGACAACTTTTTCTGGAACTGCTAAAAATAGCCTTACCGGGGGTAATTTTTACGAAATATTCTGAGACATGGGTATTGTTGAGAATAATTCTCTAAACAAACCTAGATCGTCAGAAATTCAGAAAAATGAGTTTTTCTTTGACATGCAAGAGCCCTTTGGTGGCAAAGGTAGCGAGACACCAAAAAGTGATTTTTCTTGGAAAAATCCCACATGGGTTTTGTTCGTGCTTCAAAGCTAAACAAACCTAGTTTGTCCGTTTTTCAATATTATGACTTTTTTTGAAAACCGTAAAAAAATAGGGGCAGTAGGGCTACTTTTTCTGGAAAAATCCAACATGTGGGTTTTGTTGAAAAAGTTGTGTTGATCATACCCAATTGGCCAGATCTGTGATTATCTATCGTTTCCTATGACATGCAAAGAAATATAGACAAAAATAGAGGAAGTAGACAGAAAATGGATTGGAAGTTATCGACTGCCAATCTGGAAGAATTATACCTTTTGATGCAAACTTTGACAAATGGTCCCTCTATGCAACAAATCTTCAAAAATATGAAGAACGGTGAAAACCCCTCTATCAGATCTTCAAAAATGTTGGAGAAGAAAAATATCCGTTCTTGAGCTCCTCAAGCTGCAAAGAAATAATGAATAATGGATGCCTAGATGCTTTGATATGTCAATTTGGAGTTGCAAGCATCAATTGGGCATCCAACTCATGATTGAGCTTGATTTGGAGTTCAAAAAGGCCATTTCCACTAATTGTGGAGTGTTTGGCCTCTTTTTGCCTCTAAAATTTGTTAACTCAAGTCAACATTTGCTTTTGACTTTCTTAGGCTTCCTTTTTGGATTTTTGATCATTTTTGCAAGCTGAAGTGCCTATGTTTGATCTTCGATCTTGGCTGCTCAGTTGATCTTTGGCAGTTGTTGATGGATTCATTGTCGAGATGGGATCAACCTGATGAGATATGCTTGGGAGAGATTAACTCAGAAAACTGAGTTTGGACCTCCAGAATGAAGGGCGCCATTCTTCAAGAGGGGCACTTTTGGTTGTGCCTTAGTCAATTTTCATTGACTGTTCTTCGTTTTGGCCTTTTCAGACCCTCTATGCTTTGATTTGACATTCTCGTTGATGGATGAGTCAGATGACTCTGCTTGACGATGCATCGGATAGCCAGCTCGGTTTTGCTCAGGATGACTAACTTCTCAGTTGGAAAAGATAAGTTCAGGTCCTTCAAGCTTAAGGGTGCCCCTGGCCAGCGAGGGCACTTTTAGCTTTTGACTGGTTTTACTTATGTTGTGAACTACTTGCCTTTGACCTTCTTTATCAGATGACTGATTTGTCAGAGGTTCTTGCTGATGGTTTCACTGGCGAGACTGGTCATAACTGAGAAGATGATCCTGGGAGGCAGTAAAGATTCTGACTGAATCTGGATGCCTTCAAGAAAGGGTGCCTTTCTTCAATAGGGGTGCTTTTGATCACGCCTTAGCCAATTTCTGGCTTGTCTTTCCAGTTCTTCAATTCTATCTTTTTCTGCTTGACCTCAATGTGTGATCGTTTGGCGTGTCTTGTGAACCTGCTGTCAGATTGATCACATAGCTGAGAGGAAGCTGGAAAAATAACATGTATAGAGTTGTTGCTTATGGATTCATCTGGTGCTTGTAACTGAGGGGCACCCCTAGCCAGTAGGGGTGCTTTTACCTTGAAGCTCTTTGTTTTGGCATCTTCATTGTTGATGGATCCTCCATACTTTGCTGATGGTTGGTCAATGATCCCTGAATCAGATGATTTTGTTGATTATTTCATTGTCGAGCCAACATGAAAGTGAAGAGGATGACTGGGTTGAAGATGCCAAATGATTACATTTTCCCTTTGAGATCCAAGGGCGCCTTTCTTCAAGAGGGGCACCTTTTTCACCTTTAGGTTGTGTTTTGCCTTGGTAGACAAAACGTGCACCTTCCAGACTTAGCCAAATTTTGGCCTTTTTCATTTTGAGAATCTCCTTCGTTGAACAACATCATTTTCATCCTTTTCCACCATAGCTTCTTTGTCGGAGTTCTTGAGGTTTAGCTTTCAGCACTTGGTACTGGCCAATCTACCATTAATGGCTGCAGAGCTCCTAACTTTGTTCCTAAAAAATAGAAATAGACCCACCAAAGTAAAACATATCTTTTGATGATTCTGACTTGATCAGTGTGATCATGAAGGAAATTAACCCTATTAGAATTATTTTCAATCATTTCTGGGAAGGTCCTATTTTTAAGGGTTTCCTTAAAAATAGGGGCGTAAAACCCTAATTTTCATTTTTTTCAGAATTTTAACCATAGGTTCCTTGACAAAAACCCACAAAGACTTCATGTTTGTTTTGACCTAAAACA
This sequence comes from Sequoiadendron giganteum, assembly GCA_007115665.2. Lineage (NCBI taxonomy): Eukaryota > Viridiplantae > Streptophyta > Pinopsida > Cupressales > Cupressaceae > Sequoiadendron > Sequoiadendron giganteum. The sequence goes on from CM021101.1 coordinate 451,332,395, forward strand.
TACTTTTGATGGCATTTTTACATTGTTTAGCTCAATTTAAGCAGAATGCCAAAAATTTCATTTTGGGTATAACAAGTACCTATTCTATGAGCACCACAAAGTGGTTTTCACTAAAGGAGCATTTTATTTCTCTTTACTATTTTTCTTGCTTTTTCTTCTTTTTTTTTTACCTTTTTGTTTTTTTTTGGATTTTTACCCTTTTGCCTCAGGTGGAAGATGTTGAAAACTAGGATTGATATTTCACTTCTTTTTCTAGAGGATATGTTGTGGGAAATCTACTTGAACTAGTTGCAGGGTTCAAACAAATGTTGATATCTTAGAATTGTTTGAGTGAAGGAATAATCCAAGTTGTTGGTATCTTTGAAGGTTGCCTTAGTAGTGAATTGGTGGTACACCTTGTTGTTGAGATGAATTGTTTTGAAGGTTACTTTGGTAGTGTGTTGGTGGTATACCTTGTTGTTGGGATGAACTATTTCAAAGGTTCCCCTGATAGTGCATTGGTGGTACACCTTGTTGTTGGGACAATGCCTAGATTACAACATGAGCTAGAAGACATAAATCAAGATTTATTCTGAAGCAAGATGTAAGTACTTGCCCCCTAGTGTCTAGAAATTTAGGTAATGGGTTATCTTGTGATAGGATAACATGTTTGAATAGAGTATGCCCCTTTTGTACAATGCCTTATGGATTAGATAGTGTTGGATAGGATAGGATCAATGATAGTGACCCATGTCAAGATGTTTTTCATAAGCAAGTGTAAAGTCTATACCAAACATTTATCAAAATCAAGATAAGTTGGATTTGGATAAAAATGGATTGGATTTATTATAGATAGGTTGAGATGCTTCCACCTAAAATGGCACACATAGATGCTCAATTCTACACATGATGCCTGTTTTCCAAGTTTTCATCATGGTACTTGTCCAAAGCACCACCATAGTGGTTTTCATTGGAGGACGATTTTTTTCTTGACTATTTTCCTATTGTTATTTTTATTTTTATTGATTTTTGATGTCACACAAGACGGTTGTTTACCACGTTTTCATTATGGTGACAATTTGTTTTCTCATGTTGAACCACCTAGTGGTGCTGATGTAGACGTTGTTGGTGCTGATATGGTTGTTGTTGATGTCATGATGTGCTAATGATATCCTACTTGGAGTAGTTGTTTTTCTAAGATACGAGCGCTTTGACGTAACCCCTGACTATTCTTATCTTCCTTGTTGATACCAAAATTAACCTTACCTTGATGTACACATCATGATAGAGTGCCCTTAGAGTCCTTATGATAAAGATTTGTTGCCAATGCATGGTCAATGTGAGATTTGGATATCATGGATGGCAAAATGTGTTGAGGGATATGAGATTTAGATGGATCGGTCAATAGTTTGGAATATTTGACTCTCCAAGCTTGGGATGATGAGAAATGATGGGTGGATATGGAGATTTGATTGGGACCAATGTCTTGATATACCTTGTAGGTCACTCTTGAAGCTTTCTTTTGCATGGCTGATTTTTTTTGATGGATGAACTTCCCTTTCTGATTTTGCCCCATAGTTTCTTTGACTAATGGAGTTTGATAGGGATGATTTTCTCGCTTTTTCTTTTGTATCCATTTAAACTTTTCTTGTCCATTTTATTTTATTGATTCTTCTACTTCAATGAATTGTTTCGTTCTTGGGTATAGCTTTTTCTCTTGTTGTTGGTCCCAATTAGAGGGTTGAAATATGTGTATGGATCAGTGATTCATGATAAGGCTAGTTGTAGCATTGGTAGCGGTTTCATCATAAGGACTCTTCATGCTTTCTATGTTGATGTTTGTGTTAGATAAAGTTGCCCCCAGTATTATAGAGGTATCAAGTTGATATGTTTAAATCCCTTAATTGTTGAATAACCAAGCCCTTGATGCTTAGGATTTTTAATAATCTACATTGGTGCTAGGATACCCTATTCATGTAGGCCTAATCCTCTACCTTGATAATGCATCCATTAATTTTTTTTATTTACGATAGGATATAATTTACCTTGGAAACAAGGTGTTAATCCTTCTCTACTCTCTTGTGGATCTTCAGAGGTGATAACTTCTTTACTGGTAGGATCCTTCATATGCATGATAAATTCTTGATTATTATTATCAACTTGATCCTGTGAAATCTCATATTTTGATGGCCCTTCCAAATATATTGGTGCTTCTTTGATTGTTGTATACCCAATTCTCTGCTGCTCAAGATTGTCAATTATCTTTGTTGATTTTAAGATATTGTGCTCCATATTTTCATGCTCGATGTCTTCAACCTTCGTGAAGGATATTTCTGATTTTAATGCTTCTTCTTGATCAATTTCAGACATGTTTATAGATTCTGTTGGGCTTTGATCATGTGTACATATGTTAAGAGTAGGTGAATCTTGTTCCTTTTTTATGATATCAAGAGTATGAGACTCTTATTTTGGATGAAGATCATCTAAATGTCTATTAGGAGTAAGAATCTCATGGGTAGATGTATGTGTGATTGGTATATGGATTTTTTCTTCTTTTGGAAAACCTTGGATATCTTGGAAGATATCTACCAAGTCATTGTAGTATTTTGGTGATAGGGATTCTTGATCTTGACTTTGTGTGGTATTATCTTTGATATGCTTTGGATCAGAATCTTGACATGGATCAATTTCAAAGAAGGGATTCCTTGTAAAGGATCCTTGGATTTCCTCAAAATGTGAACATATGGATGATAGCTCTTGGCTTAGATTTTCTACATTGGGTATAAGCATTGGATTAAGAGTCTCTTGATTATCAATATGTACTACCATGAGATTGGATGATATCAATATATCTTGGACTGAATCATTGCTAGACTTGGGTGATTGATTTTTACCATGCTTAGGATTGAATTCTTGGTGTACTTCCTCTTGCTCACTGGGTGATGTAAAGACATTGTCAATGTGGTCAGTGATAAATATCTCTTGATTATTGTTTTCCACATTTGATTTTGAGATATTGTCAACGTTGCCATCTTCAATAGCTATTTCTTCTTGATAAATAAGGTCTTGGATGAGATTTTTTAGTGTAACACATTTTGATGTATCATGACCTTTTACTCCATGGTATTTAAAATATATTTTATCATCGTACCATGGGAATTTGATGCTAGGTTCACCACTTCATGGTGGTTTTGGAAGTGTGAGAATTTTTTCATTGACTAATTGGTTTTAACAAGCCCTCAATTGGATCCCCTAAAGGAGTGTACTCATGTTTAGTAGTATAGTTTGATTGTAAGGTTGGTTGTGATGGAGATGGATTTTGGGATGTAATTTCTTGTTGTTCTTGAGATTGATGATCTTGATGATGTTGTATTTGATGATTTTGATGTGGATATTGCTGATTTGGGGGTTGATATTGTTGTTGGATCTAATTTTGTGACCATTTATGTTAATTTACTTGATTTTGTTAAAATACAATTTTTTGTTGATATGAATCAATGTTTTGATGATATTAGAAGTGTTTTTGATGTGGATATTGAGGTGTTTGTGGAATTATGTCCATTTGTTATGGATATTTAATGTTTCGGCTTTGAATAATTTGTTGATGATACATTGTATTTTGATCTCGTTCAAGTTACTCAATATTTTTATTAATTTAATTTAGGGCAATTTAATGTTCAGGACTTATTCCTCGATGGTGATTTTGAAACCCTTGATGTTATTGCCCTACTTGATGTTGTGACCATTGATAAGAGTGGTTTGGGTAATAGATTGATGTTGACATTTTGTTGGGGATGTTATGGTTACATGTTTAGGATCAATTGATGCTCAATACCCTGTCGTAAGGTCACTCAATTTATATCCCCATGGGTTACTTCCATCATTTGTGGTGTTTGTTGGGGGTATGCTAGAACTAATTTTTTATGCTTCCATGTTCCTTTTATGATGTGACCTCATAGTTGTCATAAACAACTGCTAATATTTTGTGAATGTTTTGGGACTCCTAACTATGGAATAAGAAAATGCTTTTGTTTTTTGGATTTTCTATTTTAAGGAAAAGGAAAATGCGTTTATTTTTGGGATTTTATATTGAGTATTAAAGTCTAGTTAGCCCATTGAAAAGCGTAAATAGAAATGTATTAGTTGATTGTCATGGTTGTGGTAAGTTCTCAGGATGTGCTCTTTGGAAAACTTTAGGCTAGGAATTTTTTTGAAAGGTGGAATATAGTCTTTTGTTTAAGGATTTTTCTCTTGCGAGAGATCATGAAGCATAGATACCTATTGCTATGCAGGAGGTGGCAACACAAGTCATTCGGTTGCTATGTCTACTTTCTCTTCCTCTTTATCTAAGATGTGTGTTGCATTTCTCCACTGATTGGGTGTTTCTTTTGTCTCGAATATAAAGCTCCTCAAACTACTGACTATATCTATTTGTTCTCCTTCAATCAATTCAAAATTTGGTTGTATGAAATATGGTGTAAGGTTTGGTTGTGTAACTGGAGTAATTGGTCACCAAGTGATCATAAGGTGTAAGTGTTGGTGTTTTGATGTGGTTTTTGTGAAGCTCAAGACCCTAAGGTTTGAGTGATTTTTTGGAATGACACTACTCTTGGATCTCAAAATATTGAAAGGCCTGAATTGATATCTAACTTTTTCTTCTATAGGATATGTTGTAGAAAAGCTTACTTAAACTAGCCAAGGGGTTCAAGTAACTGTTGATATTTTAGAAGTGTGAACGAGGGAATAGTCCAGGTTTGTTTGCTTTGATTTTGATTTCCAAAATTAGGATGGAATTTTGAGAGTGGATGAAGGACTATATGACCTATTTGGGTTTCTGATCATTTTGTTCTAAAAAAGATCTTGTAAGCAACTTTGATTCATTTTTTTGATTATCAGTAGGATAGATCAGAAGTGATGTGTTTTGAGAAAAAGTGAAAGACTATGAGAAAAATTGGTTAGGTTTGTCAATTACGAGTAGACTATTGTCAAGTGTGTTGGATATTGAGAAGCAAGTGCGCATAAAAATGCCAAGTGCATCCTTTGTATGTTTTTGTCCAATGTGGTGAATTACTCAGTCAAAAGCGAGCTATTTTGGCAAGTGCGAGCAAATTTCTGGCAATTGTATTGGAAAATGTTTGGTAATTAGGGAATAAAAATATCAAGTGCGTTGGTTTTGCATCAAGTGTATAGGTTCTGTCAAATACAACAGATTTTCATCAAATGAAATTTATGGGACAAAGAGAAAAAGTGAGCTTTTCTGGCAAGCGCAACCAAGTCTTGGTAAAAAGTGCTAAAAATAGTAGCAAAAGCAACCTCTATGTAAATTGGTTTTCCAGTTTCAGTGTTTTACCAACAATGTTGATTTTTTTCTTGCAGTTATTGGATGTTTTGATCTATTTCTATATGTGGCAAGTGATACAAATTTGACTAACTCAAAAATCATGTACTTGTGTGACCTGTATGTCTATGGATTTAAGTTGTGAAATCACGATACCCAAGCCATAGTTTCCAATATTTACTTTGAGCCAATGTAGCTTGAAATTAAAACTTGAATATTCAGAAACCTTTAAGGAGATTCTTCAAGGAATGCAAATATAGGGCTTATCTTAAAAGTGTACACTAATTCAAAGGGTTTGTGATTCAACTATCATGTTTAGTGTTTGTTTCGATATGTTCTTTTTAGCTCAAGCACAATGTTTGATGTCAAAATTTGTTTTGAATATTTTTGGCAAGTTTTACATAAACAAACATTACAACCTTAGAGATAGAAACCATCCTTTTAGGTAGGCTTGCCTCATTTTACATAAACAAACATTACAACCCTAGAGATAGAAACCATCCTTTTAGGTAGGCTTGCCTCATGCCCCAAAGGGATGATTTTACATGCAACTTATGGCACGTGCTTGAAGTCGAAAATGGAAAGTAACTTCTCATAAGTAATTCTAATGCACCACTTTCAAAGAATGTTTTTGGATAAAAGGGTAGCTTCTACAAATATTTGGTTCTTAGTAATGTTTTGGAATTATTATTTTTGGATCTCTATACATGCGGCATTTTGCTCAATTAAGAGGCATCCTAGCCCTTGCAATTTTTTACATATCACACGAAAACTGGGGGAGACTGACGTCAATATAGAACAATAACATCCAGTGGGTGATGAAATTTCCTCACACCCACAATAATTTATATAGCAGACCAAAATAGAGTGTTGTGTGGGTCGCCTATGAGTTGTTCAGTGCGGGATGTGTCTCAATAGGAAAACCCTCTAAAGGTATGATTTGGAAATAAAAGTGTGAAGCTCAAGATGTTTTCGCTCACCCAAGATCACCAAAAGGTGCGAGGGGAGAAGAAAAACACCTAGCTTGCCAAACACAGAATGCACAAAATACACTTCATAGCAACTTGATTCTTTTTAAGCACCTTGAGCGGTGTTATCCCCAAAAAAGTGTGAATAAGATATCAATGGCTCTTTTTAAAAGCATCCAATGGAAGTGTTTTGGATATCAATCAATTAGATAGCAAAGGTGCAAGGCAAAAACTAATTTGTTCATTTTTAAGCCCAAAACTTGAGTGTTTCTAAATAGATCCTAGTCTTACTTGGTCAACAAAAAGGAAATTGTTTGGTCAACACAAAGAAAAACAAAAATTCCAAGTATCAATTTGAAATTTTTAGATCACCAATTAAATTGTTTGTTTGTGTTTTTCTTTTTATGCACCAAATTTGAAGCATTTTCTAATCTAGAAAGCTTTGAAATGGTTGATTTTTAGAGCACCAAAAACTGAAGTGTTCATTTATGTTTTTGTTCTTTTTATGCACCAAATTGAAAGTTTCTAACTTAAAAAAATTGTGAAAAAAATGTAATTCCTTCGATTAACATCTTCCCTGTAACAAACATGTTAATTTTTTCTCATAAATATGCCAACCTTGCATACATGCACATTATTACCTATCACACATTCAAACCAAGCACTTGTTAGCATTAAAAATTCAAAACTCAACTTGTAGATCTTGAACATATGTTTAACAGGGAAAAAGCATAGAAAAATAAGCAAGGGCGCCCTCTGTCAGAGAGCAAAGGTGTTGAGAAAAAACAAGAGCACCCTCCATCAGAAGACAAAAGAGTTGAAAAAATATCAATAGCGCAAAAATCAAGGTCAAGTGTGTTGGTTCCATGAAATCAAGTGCAACAGTTTCTTGGAACCTGTGCATGAAGATTTTTCCAGAGCACCTTCGAGACCTGTAACTTCAAAATTAGTTCATGAAATCATTAGTGTTGAGGACCATGGTCCCACCAGGTGTGCCAGAATGTGTGAGGAGGAAAATCATAGAGTGTAAACAAGATAAATGAAAATAAAATAGAAATCAATCTACTAAAAAACAAGAATCTAGATCTATTCCTTCACTCACAAAATGAAGCTAAACTATTATTGAATTCAAGAAACAAGATCAAAAGATGAAAGCATGCATGAATTCATAAAAGGAATAGTGTTACTATCCCATGTCAGAGTGTATTCACGAAGATGTGGTTGCTTGTATCAATGTGAAGCCTCCATAGTTGCATTGTGGAATCTTGAATACCATGTGTGTTGATTAAAGATATTGGTTGAAGCTTTGACAATGTCGATTTGGCATCACCTTTTTGTGTAAACTATATTAACTCTCCATCCTTTTTTGTGAGGAAAGAGGTTTTTTATATAAAAATTGTGATTCGAAATGGACGATTAGGATCGCGTAGTAGAATATCTTGATCGAAGATCAAAAGATGAGAGGATTTAGATGGGAATAATCTGTGAAAAATAGATTACGTAGTGTGATTGAGGAATAGATTGATCGGTTAGGAAATAGATTGATTAGTCAAGAATTAGATTGATCAATCAGGGATTAGATTGATTAGTTAGGAATTAGATTGAGTAATCAATGATTCAAAATTTTCTCTATCAAGAAAGTGGTTGAGAATGATTAATTAATTAATTCCTTTTGGAGTTGAACGTGCAAATCAAGTTTGAATTTTTCAAACAAAGTTTCATTAGTTTGATTTGATTTTTCATGATGTTTTGGATAGTTTTATTCAATTATTCAAATTTGGAGGGATAGTGAGTTAATTAAATTATTATGATTTTAATAATTCAATCGACTTAGGGGAATAAAGTGAATTAGCAACATAATCAAATAATTGGCATTATTTAATTAATCAGGAGGAATAAATTTAGATTAGGACTTTATTAAATAAATGCAATTTATTTAATTGGTCGATTTGATGAAAAAAGTGAATTAATTAAATAATGGACCGTATTATTCAATTAATAGTACAAAGTAGGGTTTTATGATTATTAAATAAATGAAATTTATTTAATTAATAAAAAATGATGAAAAAGATGAATTAATTAAATAATGTCATATTATTCAATTAATAGGGGAAATTAGGGTTTTGGATATAATTGATGTGAAATGCAGTGATATTTGATAATAATGATGTTGATGACGCAAAAATGTCATTTAGTATGTGTGATAATTGTTAGGTCAATTTTACATGTCTACAATATTATATGAATGTTTGTGAGTATTACATACTTTGAGCTGCATGAACATTTTAGGATTCACATGCATGTCAAAGTGGGAGAAAATCTAATGTTGAAAATTGTATGGGTATGTTGTTTCCTATTCAATTTGTGCCCATTTTGAGAGAATTCCTCAATAAAATTATATTTTGGAAAAAGGCACAATCTTGAGTGAAGTTGGGATCATTCCCCTAGTTGTCACCTATTCCCATATATACACATTCTCATACATCTTCCTCAATATCTTATCCACTTCTACATATTCCCCCATGTTAATTACATTTACTTCTCCAACCATGATAAAGCATTCATTTTCTACAAAAAATTTAATGTTTCATCATCTTGGGCCATTTCCACAATTGTGATACTAATCCCACATTTATAGATCTAACCCCTAAATTTTCAAAATTAAAATTAAAATTCAGTGAATTCCCATTTGTTTGACTTAATATTGTGAGCCAACTAAACACATAATTTTATGAATTGTTGCTATGTCATATTATTTAAAGGCACTCATTTGTATTCATTTCACATCCTCTCACAATTAAACATCCTCTCTTCCTAAAGAGCATTCATCATAAGGCATTTTTGAATTGGAGCACTAAAAAGAATCAAAACTTGCATAATTATTTTAAGAACATATGCACAACTAAATCTTACTTTTTTTAATCATTAGAGTTAGTTCACTTTTGAGGGTTGACACACTTTAGAATTTTAACCCTAGTAATTCAAGAAAATCCCCTAAAAGTATTCATAAACCGTTAGTCAAAATAACAAAGAAGATAGGAGAATTTAGTGAATTAGAGAGTTGGAATGCACAAAAATAGAGATTAGGTCCATGTGTATATAAAAGAACCTAAATATTGGAACTCAACCAAACAAATAATAGGTATTTCATGAAATCTAATGCATTGGATAAATAGAGAGGTATAATCCCAAGCTAGAGACAAGGAAAATCCCAAAATATTCATTGAGATAATTCATTATTTAGTTACCAAGCGAAGTACATATATCCTCCTCACATTTATTTTTCTAAACAATAATTAATCACAAAATTATCACACCCATACCTTTTATTTTTTTATCTAGGCTCATTTATGCTTTATCTTAAATTCATATTATAAAAGAAAATCCCTTTACAAGTATATTAAAATTAATCTTTATGGTTTCTCTCCCTATTTATCAATCCTTGTTCTAGCAGGCTAACTAAAAGGACCATTAGGAATAATATTGCATATTTTCTACTTCTTAAAGTCTTAATCTATATAAAACATATTTTGATACTTATGATTTTTAAAGAAGAATAATATATATTTATGTGATGTTCTATTAGTTTTTTAATTATCAGAAAATAGGTTATGAAGGGGCCTCAAAACCCTTTACCAAAAAAGAAGGTAGCTTGAGATATATTACAATAGGAAGCAACCCCAAAGATAAAAAAAACCACTAATAGGAAATAAGCTAACAAGAAGCAAGAAAAAACCAAACACGAAGCAAACCAAAAAAGACCATTAGCTATAATAGGTTCTTAAGGATCCTCGTTACGTCCAAGTCTTTAGTGATAACCTTGTCATGCATCTCTGTAACCTCATTTGCTTCCTGTACTGGAATAGAAACACCTTTCTTAGTTTTGCTTCTAGTCCTAACACAAGGGCCGACCTCAATTCTTTGTCCTATTTTCCCATCAAGGTGACATCCTCCACCTCATGCACATCTTTTTCAAAAATAAGAGGCTTGAAAATCCATTTACTATACTTTTCATTTAACAACACCAACCCCTTTGTACTATTTAGGAACGAATCCTAGCTAACATTGACAAGAGTGGAGAGGTCCTCCTGAATTTTCATAATTTTTTGCTCAAGAGCGACAATTTTGGGATCATAATCCACTCTTAATTTAGCAACATCCTCCACAATTTTTTTTAGGGTGATATTCATGGTTTTTACCCTTGTATACATCATTCCCTCTAAAAAAATTCTATTCATGACACTAACATTAAACCTAGCCAGCGAATCAAATTTACCATGTAAATACTTGAATTCATGAAGGAGCCACATGAAGAGATTAAAGGAAACATCCACACCCTCCTTATCCATACTAGCAACATTACAAAGATCCATCAACTCCCAATTCATGTCCTTTTCCTGAAAAGAACATTATCAAGATCCATCAAATCCCAATTCAAGCCCTTTCCCTGAAAAGAACACTTAGGCTAATCTTCAAAAAACTTACCAATAGGAGGCTCCATCTTGTCTTTACCTTTACCCACAAACTTTGTAATAGCAGGGGGTGTCTCCATCTTGTCTTTACCTTTACCCATAGACTCAGTAACAATAGGGGGCATCTCCGGATCAATCACATTGCCAACAGTCTCATTCTCCCCCACAAAAACATCTTGAATAGGCTTCTCACCAACCTGAGGATCACCAAGAGTAACAACTTCCCTCTCCATACCCCAGGCTATTTTTTTCTTCCCCATAGAGGATTTACCCAACATCCTACACTCATCTTCACCAGCTAAATTTTTCCTCTTCACACCAAACGAGGGGGATGAATCCACTTTCTTGGCACCCTGACTTCCCTTCCTTGTCTTCACAAAACCTCTTCTCTTGGCCCCAACCAAAGGGGCCCTTTTCAATTCCAAATCATTATGTGAGCCATTGGACCAAGAAGGGGAAACCTCCTTCATATCCCACTTATTGGATTGATTCTTCAAAGGAGTAGAGAATTCCTCAAATGAACCTGACTCACCATCCCCATCCTCAAAGTCATTAGAATCTTCACCTGTATCATAATCAAAAGGAACATCCTTAGATTTAAGGGCTCTATTCATTCTAGGGGTTTCAATCACATATCTTGCCTTGATATGCTTAGTAATTAAGAGCATAAGCCCCTCGTGCAAGAAATGATTATTAGATTTCCTTCTAAAATCTAGGATGTAATTTTCCAAGAATAGGAGCAAGTAAAACAGAAATGACACCAACTTACCATGAAAAAATGGGTTGAGGAACATAAATTAGTAGTCGTAGATGGAAAAGAATCTCCCATCCAGAGTGAAGTATCGTATTAATGCCACCGCCACTTCCCCCAAATGGGTTTTATGGAACATCGGTCATAACCACCACACCCCAACCTCTTGATCTTTTCTCTTTCCTTATCATACAGGAATAAATCCCACACCAACCCTTCTCATTGTATAATTTTCTACCTTTAGTGGAAAGGCTGGTGACCTCTTCTATGAACTCCTCCGTTAAATTAATCTCAACCCCAAAAATCTTCAAAACATTATTGTGCCAACCGTTAATAAAATCTTGAGAGATTTGAGAGTCATAACCATGGAGCTTCAACATGAATGGTGTGATCCCACCATTGTCAAGGATCTCCCAGACCAAACCATTATCCTTGATATCCTCACATGTCATAGGCTTAGTCCTACAACTCTCGCCCCCATAATCAACATCTTAATGAAGCCCAAATTCTTCTTCCTGAAATGGAAAGGTAACCATCAAAAATGAAGACTCAAGAATGAAAGGAAGAAAATAACACCCAAAAAGCATGTTAATCTGACAATCTAGGTACCAAGATTCATTATTCTCATTTCTCTTGGGAAATCTCACCACTCTAAACCATGATTGCCAAGATACATGAACTATGCCTCAAGTCTAATCAACACAGATAGACAATTATGAGGCCATACTCTAATACCTCTAAATACCATCTCGATGCATAAGAAACATGTGAAATTTGATCATTATTAACAATTGATTGGAGTTCAATGGGCATGTGGTCATTAGAGTCCCAATACCTTGACGAGGAGACTCCCAAATTAGCAAGGAAATCAGCTACACCATTAGCTTCCCTATACACATAGGAAATTTAAGACTCTTGAAAGGTATTTAAAATAGAAATAGAGTCTTATATAATGTGTTCAATCAACCAGGAGGGAGGATTGACCCTTTTTAGGTAGTTTATAATGTTCATAGAGTCCCCTCCAACCAAATTTTTCTCACACCCTTCTCCCGAGCCAATTTTGAACCATGATAGGTTGTAGCAACTTTTGTATAGTGGTTTGTCTAGGTTCCCAAAGGGAGTGCAACCACATAAAAATCCTACCATTAGCATCATGTAACACTCCCCCACAACCTATAGGTCCCAAATTTCCTTTAGCAGAACCATCAAAATTAACTTTAAATCAATCATGGGGAGGGGATTTCCACACAACACCCTCTCTATAAGGCTTAACCTTCTGCAATGGCTGAGAAATATCAAAATTAAGATTCCCCCAATCAACCACCCATAGATCATAATAAAAAACTGGAACCCTCCCAGAGTGCCTAGAATCAACCATTTCAAAGATAAAGTTCTCCTTAATAGCAAAACAAATCTTATAGGACAAATTGGTAGGGGGAAGAGAAATATCACAAAAAATTCTATCATTCCTCTCCCTCCAAATACCCCATGCCATATGCAGAACAATAAGGGACCAAAGCAAGGCCAAAGAGGGGTTGGAAGTAGGAGAAAACTATTGGAACTAGAGGTTAGCCACAGAAGAAGGGAAGACCCAATTAAGATTCCAAAGTTGAAGGACATGAGCCCAAACCTCCAAAGAAAATCTACAACCAATAATCAAGTGAAAAGAATCCTTCACAACCTCCTCACAAAGATAACACCTATTCGGAATCATGAACCCCATTTTATAGAGATTATTAATAGTTGGGATTTTATCTTAGCATGATAACTAGAAAAATATGTTAACCTTAGGAATTAACTTCGGGAGCCACACCTTCGCTCAAGGAGGAGGAGGGCCAATAACACCAGTCTAATAATGAAAGGATGAGGCCACTGAAAGAAAACCATTCGGATCTAGATGCCACACCACCTTGTTGGCTAGAGAAGAGGTTTGGATATATATCGAGGATACGAAAAGAAAAACAATCTCCAAATCCCTATGCACCTCATGAATCCTCTTCCATTTTCCAACAACAATATAATCAGCCACAAACACTCCAAAGGAATGGACACAAATGTCCCGAAAAGGAGAATCCCACAATTCATCTTTGAGAGGACCATTCCCCATCCACCAATCATACCATAAAATAATAGACCTGCCATTACTCAAAGACCAACACATCCCAAAAGAGACAATCACCATGGATTTAATCATATAATTCCATAAAGTAGATCCCAAAGGAGGAGAGAATCCAACCATCAAAGAGTCTAAATTTATCAACACCACATGGATATTTATTAGCTAAAATATCAAACCACTCCTTGCCCCCAAGAAGGAGGTTCCATAATTTCTTAGCCAGGAGAGAAAAGTTGAATTCTTTAATTTTCCTTAACCCCAAACCCCCTTTCTTTTTGGATCTGCAAACTTCATCCCAAGAAACAAGATGCAACCTCATTTTTTCCTCCACACCTGACCATAAGAAAAGATTTTGAATACACTCAACCTTCTCCCAAAATTTTCTCAACATCTGAAAGAGACTCAAAGAATAAACCAGAAGGTTTTGAAGAGTGGTTTTGATTAGCTAAAGCTTACCAACTTGGATAAGCAACACTCCTTTCCATCCATTCAGTTTGCAATTAAATTTATCAATCACACCACTCCAAAAAGAATAAGGAACAACATTAGTACAAAGAGGCTGACCTAAATAAGTAGAAGGGAACTCCCCAATGTCACACTATAGAATACAACCAATTCTATGTATTCTTCGCTCAAGAGTATTCAATAATAAAATAGTACTCTTAGGAAGACTAACCAAATGCCCATAAGCTGATTCATTTTTTGCAAAATCAAATGAATAGATTTGGATCCCACAACAAACACCTCCCCAAGGATGATCGTATCATCCACAGATTGATGATGAGAGCAAAACTGATTAGAAGAAGACGGTCGAAGACCCCTGATATCACCAACAAAGAAAACCTTTTGAAGAAACCTACCAAGATATTCCACCAAAATAATAAATAGGAAGGGAGAAATAGCATCACCTTTCCTTAAACCACATGAAATACCAAAAAATCTAGAGGGAGAACCATTAAAAAGCACAAAAGAAGAGGGTGTAGAGATCAATTTCTCAATTAACTTAAAAAATCTATCCAAAAAGCCAAAAGCCTCTAACACCTTTAGTAAAAACTGCCAATTCACATGGTCATATGCCTTAACAAGATAAAGCTTCAATAGGAAACCAACCTTCTTATTGATCACCAACAAGTGGATATTCTCATGAATAATAATAATGGAATAGAGAATCTACCTCCCAAGGACAAACCCATTTTGTTGTTGAGAAATAATCAAGGGAAGAACATGTTGCAACTTAACGCCAACACCTTGGAGAATATTTTGTAAATGGAGTCACATAAACTAATAGGCTAAAACTCATTAAAAGCAGAAGCCTTCAGTTATTTAGAAACAAGGACAATAAAAGTGGAATTTAAGTCTTTCAAAAAAAATTGACTACCAAAGAACTCCTTGGTTGCTTCCACAACATCTCTAGAGACAATATCCCAAAAGACATAGAAGAAAAACATAGGAAAACCATCCGGTCCAGGAGCCTTATTCCCCTTCAAAAAAAAATATCACCATTTTGATCTCCTCATCCAAAGGTATAACACACAACATATTGTTCAAATCAACATAGATTATATTAGGGATAACGTGCAAGAATTATTCTTAGCAGCCAAGATTTAGGAAAATATTGTTAGAAAGAAGCTCAACAAAAAAAGAAGAGGCAACCTACCTATTCTCATCATCCTTATCCAAAATCTATCCATTGTGGAGGACATTAGAGATATGATTATAGGATTAGTGTTTCATAGTAGTAAGATAAAAAAATTCATGTTTCTATTCCCACTCCTCAACCAAATGGTATGAGATCTCTACTTCCAAACTTCTTCCTCCTGAGCAACAATATTATGTAATCTAGATACAAGAATACTCTCCTATTGGGACAAAATTGCATTATAGTTAGAATTTTGAATAGACTAATACAAATAATCCAACTCTTCCTTAATTAAAGCCTTACCATGGAAAATATTCCCAAAAGATGACTTATTCCAAAGCCTAACATTAACCTTCACTAAGACGAGTTTCTTAGTCACTCTATACATAGCCAAACCATCAACAAAGATATTCCACCAAGATGAAAATCTATCCCTAAAGTTTGGATGATTCACCCACATCTTCTTGAATCTAAAAGGAAAATATCTTCTTCTCCTAACCAAATCCATAGAAAGTGAGATCGAGAAATGATCATACCCTAACTTGGTAAGAGCCGAAAGAGAGAAGGTATAGGAAAGTAGCAACTCCAGAGAAAGAAGAGCATGATCGAACTTAAGTTGAATATGAGCATCACCAAATATTTGATTCAACCAAGTATAAGAATCCCCACAAAGATAAACATCAAACAAATCATTATCATTAATGAAGCTCATCAAATCGAATATGCTATCATCCACAACTTGAGAACCCCCTTTATTTTTCACATTATTTAAGAGAGTGTTAAAGTCTCCCATGACTAGCCACTCAGAAGAAGAATGACGAGACTTGAAGGAATTCAGATTTCCCCAAAACCTCTTTCTAGCACATCTCAAATTAGGGGTGTAAATATTAGAAGTGGTCCAAGAGAAGTTATCCTAGATATGTTGAAAGGATGTAGCAATATGGTTTGGTTCCCCAAACAAAGCAACACCTTTCACCACCTTTGGATTCTAGAAAGTAGAAACACCCCCGAAGGCCCCATCAAACCATGAAACCCACAATCTTTAAAAAATCTATTCTTAATTCTATAGAGTTTAGCAACAACCGTTTTAGTCTCCTAAACAAGAATAATATCTGGTCTATGATCTCTCATAGAATTGGCAAGAAGATCTTGCTTATGAGGGTTATTCAACCCTCTAATATTCCATGACAAAATATTCATAATGACTTCTAAGGTGTTATTTTCAAGCACATCTCAAACAAGGTCTTTTGGGAACCCTCTATATTATCCAACTTGCTTTCCTTTTCCCTATGTTTTTGCAATGTGGGCCTAACTCTACCCCTAGGTTTCGATTCATAGTCCATCTTTTGGTGATTTCTGGTGGAAAATACTGAAGGGGAAACATACTTTCACATATTTTTGGTCTTAACCACAATAAAATGGGTATTCCCTCCCTCTCTAGCCTCCGACTGGGAAAGGGAGCTTCTAATATCATCACCAATGATAGAATAGGTGAGAAAATCCTCCACTATGGGTTGAGAGGAAGCCACAACTTGAACAGTTTTACTTTCATCAACTATAAGCTCATCATTCTAAACTCCAACAACTGATTGATCAACTTCAAAGGGCTCATAAATTTTTTCACCTTGAACCAAATTACCTTGTAGCTTGTCTGAAACCTCCAAAAATTCATTTCCCAGAATAGAATCCTTCACCTTTCCAAGAGGCTCAACATGAGGCACTAACAAAAAAAATTCATCACTCTCAACTTCGTGAACTTCAATAGTGGGAGTAACTTCCCTCAACATCATTGGTTCTTCCATTGGTATCTCATCCGATGCAACCATAATCGTTTTAGAGGACTAAGCTTTCCTCGCTAGATTATCAACCTCCCACTCTTTTGAAATCTTCTCCTTTTCCTTCCACTCCTTATGGCGAGGTTGGAAAGGAATATGAGAAGGCTTATGGGGTTTAAATGAACATTTTTTAGCCGAATGAACAAATTTCTTGTAATAAAAACAAGCAAATGGGATAGATTCATACTCCACCACTTGGTTCCACACACCTAGTTTAGAGTTTATCTTGACCACCTTAGGAAAATCCATAGATTGATCAACAATAACACTAAATGAGCATAAACCAACCTTTTCTTGAAGGAAGTCATCTGGTAAATGGACAAAAACTTCCCAAAAGTGCTAGCAATGCCTTTAAACACTTGCTCATCCTAAAACTCTAAAGGGAGGGTAGATAAGTGAAACCAAACTGGAACAAAAGAAAATGAACACGAGCTTGGGTTAAACCATGTTTCCCACTTTTTGAGGACCAATGGAGGTGAAGAACTCTTACTTTTAGGTCTAGCACCAAAGAGATTAGACCACCGAGGTCGATCAGACAAGACATCAACATGCTTTTGATTGAAAACTCCAGGACCATCAATAAGAATCTCGAGCTTAGAACTTGATGACAAGCCCCTAACAACAAGATTAGAGAGGGCCCCCACTTGCACAATACGAGAATCAACAGTCATAGAGACTGAAGAGTCTGGAACACCAACCAAGAAAAAGGTCCCACCAACTTTACCATTAGCCAGACAATCAATTGGCACATTTTCACCAACAACCACACCATCAACGTACCTACCGCCATTATCACAAGCCTAAGAAATAGGAATTCCCACCTTCATAATATTCTTCCACTTTTGTGTGTGATGGTCTATTAGTTTATGTCAAAGGAAATGATAATTAAATGTCTTATTATGCAACTATTTTACATTCAAATTCATTATTTTAAAAGGACTAATGATATCAATTTATTTTCCCCTTTGCTAAATTTTAAATATTTGTTTTTGATAAGGTAAGAAAGGTTTTGAAAGGAACAAGAACCTTTTATAGAGCTAAGAAAATGACACTTTCAAACAAAAAAGATATTCCAACACAACAAAAAACCAACAATAGTAGAAACGCCACAGTACATAGCAAAAGAACCAACAAAACCTGGTCACCAGATAACTAGGCATGATAGAACACTCAAAACCAATAGTAGTCCTAATTCAAAGGCAGCCTAACAACCCATTCCTGGCACCAAAACTAGGAGCAACATAACACTTGAGCCAAGAAACAACCCACAACACAACAAGCCCTAAAGACGTGCCTAAAACAACCAAGCCACTAGCCACCTGTAGCAATTGGACAACAACAAAACTTCCACTCAAAACTGGGCCTAATAGGTTCCCACAAAAAGAGGGCTAAGAATCACCAATTGCAATAGAGAAATGTTCTCCAAAGTATGTGCAAGATCATGATGGGCCAAAAAGTGGCGATATGTAAGTGATATGATGGTCCAAATGGCTGGCGACTTTTTTTACCCAAAATTGATGAAATGAAAAAGGGTTTTAAAGGAGATTTCCAGCTTTCCACCATTATAAATTATGCTTTACTTTGAATTTAATAAATTATTATTATTCATTTTCTATTTGAATAACGACTAAAGTCCTGATTGATAGGCTGATTGAAAAACATCTATAACTTTCAAATGATATCACATTTTTTGAATCCAAAACATGTGTCATATTCTATGCTTTGCATACTAGATAGGATTAAAAAAATTGAATTTTATGAAGTTTTGACCATTCTAAGGTGGTTAGACATACAAATTTTTATATTTTCTAAAAGTTGTAATAAAAAAATCATAATTAATTAATTACTTGGAAAAAAATTACAAAAAAATATGCATTACATCGAGACATGAGTCCTCTACTTATATCTAAAATATTATTAAAAAATATTATCATTTTATTGTGGTTAGGGTGGTCAAACATACACCTACTTCTTATTTTTCCCCTAAAATTTAAGTACTACTACATTGAAATTTCAAATTTTCACCAAATGGATTTTTAAAAAAAATAAACATAGTAGTTTAGAAACTACATTGAATTTGCTAAAGATTCTATTCTTACATATTTTTGAAATAATATAGATAACTTATTCAAATTTTTACATCAAGTTGCCTAACTTTGATTTTCTAAATTTTCATCGCCACTTAAAGGCCTATTTTTTCCATGATGATCCTGGACATGCCCTTCAAAATGCACCAACCAATCAGACACCAACCCTGAAACCCCCACAAAAGGATGGGGCTCCCCATTACATGAGAGGAAGAAGTGGGGACCATAACTACCAAAGAAACCTTCCTCTAGAGCAAGCACACTTCAGAACTAGCAAAGGAGAGAAACACTTTCCATTTCAACAACCTCTAGCTCCACCTCAATAGGGGAGGGCTTCACCACTATAGGAGCAAAATTATATAGCAACCAAACCATAGCAGATCAAATGCACGCCAATATCCTAGCCATAGAAAGAGAAAAAGTATAAGGCATATCAGAGATAGAGAACCAAGCTGGACAACGAGAAGCATTAACCAACTTGCAATACCAACCCGCCTGGTATACCAACCCAAGCTCCACCTCAAAAGGAGAGATTTCCCCTCTATAAGAGCGGATAAAATGAAAACCATCTTAGCTAGAGCCACCACTCACCAACACATACAAGCTCCACCTCAATAGGAACTCATAAGAGAGGAAATAACTCTCTACCATCTCAACAACCTCCATCTCCACTTCCAAAGGAGAGAGATCCCCCTCAATAGAAGCATAATCCACCTCAAAATAAGCCAGCTATAAAACATGGGAAAAAATAGTGACAGTAGAAAGGAAGGACATTATATCTGTTGGCATAACAGACATTAGAAAAATGATACAAGAAAAAAAAAAACAACCCATTCAACAACTCAAAGAAACCACCCATTAGAGCCAACCAGAAAAAGCCCATGGCACACACCACAAAGAAACCAACAAGCTTCAACCGAAGCACAACCTCAGGAGACCACAAGTCCCCACAAAATCCCATGAAAGGGGAAGAATTATAGGTCAGCTGCGGGACCCCAAAAACATCCACACACAAAGCATAGCACACCAGTAGAAGCACCCTGCCCTAGAACCAAAACCAAAAAAGGTAGAAGGCCAATGAACTATCCCCAACCACCAACAAGGGACCCACAAAAAAGAGAAAATAAGAGGCTGAGAACACCACCTGCACCCCCTCTAAGCACAACTTCAACACACAACAACACAAACATTGCACGAAAAGACCCAGACCCAACGACCAAGCCAACAACACTAGAATGCAACAAAGTGGAGCCAAGTAGACTCCACCTCACAAGGAGTAGCTACATAGAAATGGTAAACTCAGGAGAACATCCCATAGCCACCACCAAAGCGACACCACCACCTAGCATGGCAAACTCCAGCAAAACAAAAAAGCAAATCCTCTCCGAGGGGAAGACAAACAGGAGGGAGCAGAGCAAGACCCCCATCACCATTGTAGAAGAGTAGAGCACCAAAACAACACCAACCACCACAATACATAGGGGTTGCAGCACCAAAATGGAGCACATCCACCCAACCGAGGAGAAAGACAGAACACTAGCATTCTCAGGAGAGAAAGCGATGGTAGAAACCGAGCTTAGGCACCACAACCACAAAGGAGAAGACTGATCATAGACCAAATAAAGCACACAATAAGTTGGGTTAAAGTAACCCCCAATCGCACCAGCCAAAGAAAATATGGCACGGAAAACACAGGCCAGGAAACACAAGGAGGAACGAATTCCTCCAACAACAGACACCTTAGGCAACCCACACCCCCAACACAACAAGGCACCCGAGAACCAGACATCTCGAGCAACCACGACCCCAAGGTGGCAGGCCAAAACAACACAACCCAAACTTCATGAAATCCATCCAGCCACCGCCACCAGACCCCCAACAAGTGAAAATCATCATCTTCATCTCCCGGATTAGAGCCATCGCTCTCTGCAACGCTAGAAGAATTTGAATTCCTAAGCCCACACCCTTTCCCACACAGAGCCGTTGTCCTCGCCATCTACTTTCATCCTGATTGTATATAGCTATCCTATGGATTTGTTTGGCAAATAATATCACAACATTTTCTCTATTTTAAATATTTGTTATGATTTTTCTCCATAAATATTTTTTGCTAAGGTGGAAAATCTACTAAAGTAATTATTAAACAATAATGATCAATTAGTTATTAGTTGTAGGCTTTACAAAAGTCATTATAAATTTAGGATATATTTTATATTTTATTTCACTTTAGTATGTTCTTTTTATATGGTCCACATTCATAACATAGGTTATATCCCATACTTATATCCTATATTTAAGAAAGTGTTTGCTTCTTATTTTATTAATGAACATCTCATAATCTTTGTGAGCTCAATTTCAATATGGTATTAGAGCTTAGCTAGAACCATGGAGATTGTGAGAGAAAGAAGGTCTAGGGATTGCTATTGATAGAGATGGATTGAGGAATCACTAGCATACCATAGTAAAGAGATAAAATAAGGTTTTGTATGTCAAATCCATACGAAATCAAAGGCGAGAAAATTGCATGATTTTTCTCCTTAAAAAATTGCTACCTTTTTATAGGAAGAATTGTGGAAAGGTATCTTTGATGAAAATCACAAAACTTATTAAAAATAAATTGCATGGAATTCTTTTGGAAATCTTGAGTTTTTTTATGTAGTTGCATGAGGTTTTTCATATAAATTATATTTTTTTTAATGAAAATTGTGACAAAAATTACATAAAAAAATCTATAATTGCACAATTTTTTTATTCCTCAAAATTAGCAAAAGAAGTATGGCTAGGGCATGGTTTTTTATTTGTATTTCTTTACTAGTAATTTTATTCTACTAACATAATTGCTACCAGGGCATGATATTTTGTGCTTAGTTTGGTTAAATTTACCATTAAGGGATTTTCTAAAATTCTAAATTTGTAACAAGGAGGTGTTTTTCAAATGATCTCAATACCCAAAATCATGCTTGAAGGCAACGAAACATTCTCTGATAAAAAATATAATATGTGGAAGTAGTGTATGCTTACCATTTTTCCTATAGATGCATAGGAAATGTTGTCCTTGGTATAAATGGCCATCCAATGGCTACATGCAAAGACCAAGATAAATTTGATGAACATGATAGAATAGTTATCATGTTAATCAAATTATTTGTGACAGGTGAAATTATTCTTGAAGTCCAAATAAGGAAGACATCAAATAAAATTTTGAAGCATTTGTGAGATTCATACAAGACTTCAGACATGGAAAAGATTTCTTCCTAAATTTAATGTATTATTTATTATTATGATGGATGCAAATATTTAATTGGAGGAGCATTTACTCAAGATCAAGGACATCAAAGAGTAGTTGATAGCCATTAGTTAGAAAATGGAAGAGGAGGACATGGTGGTAATTACACTAAAAATCTTACCATGTTCTTACAAACATTTTATTGAGACCCCAAACATCACCTCTACAATTGTTGATTTGAATTTTGATGATTTATGCAATAAGCTCTTACTAAGACAAATAAAAGAGATAATTGAATAGTAGTAGTGAGACAAAGGGTATAAAACATGCATTTATAGCCAAAGACAAGGGAAACAAGAAATGGTCGTAGAAAAAGGGCAATACTACAATAGTGATGTGAGAAATAATAATGAGAACATCACATGTCATATTATGGTAAAATGGGTCATATGAAGAAGCATTGTAGAAAAGGTTGGTTGATCAAAAAGCCAACTAGGGAGGGCCTTAGTATAAGGATCATAATTTAGAGCATACAAAGGAAAAGGGGTCATTCTTACATAATACATTCATGGTCAAAAGGCCAATACACGAGTCTAAGGAATCTACTTGGTACATAGATTTAGGAACATTATGCTGTGCTTAACACGAGCTAGCAAGATTGGTCCACAAAATACACAACATACAATTCTTCTCAATATTTAGTGATATTTGGTGGTGAGGAGGGACCAATAGTAGGCAAATGGAATGTGCATATATTCTTAGGAGAGATTTTTTTTTTCTCAATGTTTACTATGTACTATGTATGAACTTTTATCCACTCTTAATGAGTTATATTATGAGACATTGCTCCCATCTAGATGTCATATTTAGTAATAAAAAATGATATATATTTGAAAAATGTACACCAAGAAGACTATTATTCTTGGTGTGAAATATCATGGAACATACAAAATAGTTGACATTAGAAAGGTTAAGGAGCACACATTAGCATCCAAAAGTGTATTGGACATTATTACACTTTGGCATCGATGGTACGAGCATTGCAAGCTATGATAACTCTCTTAGTTTGTTTGAGAGAACTTGGTATACAATATTATTGGCATCCAAAAGTAGATGCAACATTTTTGTTGAGCTTTCCAGATAGGGAAGCAACACAAAACTCCATTTGATGAATGACAAGATTAGAGAGCCAAGATATTCCTTCAACTAGTTCATGTATATTTTTGTGGACCAATGAACATGTCATTTTTCATGTGTTATTTTTTTTTGCTAATGAATCTTACAACAAGAAAATGTGGGTGTGTTTTTGAAATTAAAATTTGATGTGTTTAAAGACTTTTAAAATTTAAAGAACTAGTAAAAAAATGAGTCAAGTTGTTACACTAACCCCCTTAGATGTGATAATGGATGATAACTTTGTCCAAACAAAATCAATAAATTTTATGCTAAACATGATATCAAAAGATAATTCATTACAAAATACACTCCATAGAATAATGGGGTGGTTGAAAGGTGGAACCACACTATCATAGAGATGATGTAATGCATGATGGAGAACAAGAATGTTCCTAAAATATTTTTGGCTAAAGAAAATATATCTATTGAATAAATCTTCAACACAGTAGTGAAGAAAAAGATCTTAGAGGAAGTATGGTCTAGGAGGAAGCCCAAAATTAGTCATCTTAAGGTTTTTGGTTCCACCACCTATGTATGGATTCTAGATGAGAAGAGAACCAAGTTAGATCCTCAAAATATGATATCGATGGTCATAGATACATAAAAAATCATAAGGCTTATAGGTTGGTTGATGTGGAAACTAACTAATTGACCTTCAACATAAATATCATGGTTGATGAAGAAGTTGGACTTTTCTAGACTTCTCTTGATTGTATAAATACCTAAGAACAACCTATTGTGGCTAAGGATTCCTATTTTTAGCTTTAGGTAGCTCCACTTGAAGGGGGGAAATTTTGAGCATATGGAGTCTCCTAAGTCAGTAATAATTCCAAATAATAATGGTGACATCCTGAATCAACATTTAGATGACACAAGTATAGGTAGCCTAAATCATGGTGATAGGATGCCAAGAAGAGACCAAAGTGGTGAAAAAGCACCATTGGAGATATTTGGGTTAGTGAAATTATCAAGGGATGATCATTAAGAAGGAAGAGTAAGAGGAACATAATTGAATTTGTGTTAATAGTCATTATTCAATGAATTTATGAGCCCTATGTGTTTGAGGAGGCAAAAGGAGAAAGTGAATGGGAAAAGACCATGAAAAATGAACATAAGAGTCTTATGAAAAATAATATGGTATCTCATAGATATTCCACGAGGGAAGAAACTAAATGGATACAAATGGTTGTACAAGGTATATGACCACTATAGCAGAAAAGGAAAATAGTGCCTAAAATAGCACCGAATTTTAGTGTATTTCAGTTCATGAATTGGGCAATTTGGCTAGCGCTAAACTTGGCGCAAACAGGCATGGCCTTCTCGACGCCGACTTGGGCGCTGACTTTTGCACTGGACATTTCGCCGGACTTAGCGTCGAGAAATCATAGCGTCCTTGTCATCGCCTAAAATAGCACCGAAAATAGTGCCTCTTTATTCACTTGAAATAGTGCCAGAAATAACACTGGAAGTAGTGCCAAAATTGGTGCCCAATTTGGCTTCCGATTTTGCTTCTATGTCTACTCCCATTTTTTCTTCTAGTTTTGCTTCCGATTTTGCTTCCGGTTTTGCTTCCAGGTTTGCTTCCAATTTTGCTTCTGGTTTTGCTTCCACTTTTGCTTCTGATTTTGCTTCCACTTTTGCTTTCGGTTTTGCTTCCGGTTTTGCTTCCAGTTTTGCTTCCAGTTTTTCTTCTGATTTTGCTTCCAATTTTGCTTTTTGTTTTTCTTCCATGTTTGCTTCCGGTTTTGCTTCCAAGTTTGCTTCCAGTTTTGCTTCTTGGTTTGCTTCTGGTTTTGCTTCCAGTTTTGCTTCCAAGTTTTCTTCCAATTTTACTTCTAGTTTTTCTTTCAGGTTTGCTTCCAATTTTTCTTCCAAGATTGCTTTTGGTTTGCTTCTAGTTTGGCTTCCATTGTTGCTTCCTTTTTTGCTTCTAAAAATGCTTCTTGTTTTTCTTTCATTTATTAATTTAATATATTTAATTTCAATTTAATTAGTTAAATATATCGTGCCTCTTAAATAACTCATATGATTATAGAGTAAGTAATTTAATTATTTAACTCATTTGATTAAATAACAAGATAATTTTATTTTTTTGGGTCGGTAACACAAAAAAATAATATTGCTTGTAAAGATAAAAAAGTACATCCATTGTTCAATGTCATTACCCACAAAAAGAGCTTAACACTTCTTTGATTTGTTCAATTACGTTCTGGAGGTGCCAAGCATTAATTTTACCTTTCATCACCGCCTGAACTATTAATGTAACATGATCATCATCTATAATTAAAATAAGTGAGTCAAATATCTATAATTTAATTGAATTTGACATCCATCCTAAGCAGTAAATTAAAATCATCATACGTAATAAATATCCATCCAAAAATAATCGACCACTTTTAATATATATAAATTGACAAGTCAATACTGATAAGATCATCATCATATATAACTAAAACAAGTGAAAGTAAAATATGCTAGTACATCAAAAAAATGTCAAAATGATACATGTCCAATAGTCGGCATAAGTGAAAATGATACATGCACAAATGATATAAATAAAATTGATAAATTATGTAACTCAAATTGATACAAGTCAAGATGATACATGTCCAAATGATATAGTAAAAATGATACAAATCAATAATATAGTACTGTAGGCCGTGAAAATGATACATATGATAGTAACCATGAAAAGAGTCATCATAATGATATATCAACAATGATCCATGATGCAATCTATATGATCATGAATGTCACTGGTTACTACCACCAACTGTCTCATCATCATCGTCACCATCGTGATCATCATCATCATCGTCGTCGTCATTGTCGTCGTCATCATTATTATCAGCCTTGGTGTCTTCCGTATATGCATCATCATCATCCTCTGCCATGTGATCTGTACCAGTAGAACCAATATTTTGTGGATCTATATCATGTTGAGGATCATCTTGATCTTTTGGAAGACTCGTGTTTTGCAAAAGAAAAACATTTAGAATGAAAATTTATTATTTATTTCATGCAATAATTTATTTTTCTGTTATATATCTAATATTACAACATATGAGATAAAACCATAATCATATTACATCATATCAAAGTGTACATACCATAATAAAATTTCAAAAAAGTTACAGCTAATATTGGTGAGTCAGGAGAAACTTCAGCTTTCAAAAACAAAGCCAATTAGGCTGGCAGACTTGTGGATCAGACCAAAATTTGGTGGAAGAGGAAGAAAGATGACTGAAACTCTGGAGGCCCATCATAATGGATTTCAGTATTCAACCATGAGATCAAAAGAGAGAGCTGATATCATGTATCAAAACATTAAGCATGCATTCTTCCAACCAACGGAGAAGGAGATGATTACTTTGCTTCATTTTCATTTTCATAACCATATCACGACGTGGGAACCAAGAAGACCAAGGATGTCTAGTTTTATGTGCAGGTAATGGATGTGGTCCAAAATTTAGGAGGGGCAAGAAGGTCAAGGTATGATCTTGATGAAATTGAGGAAGAATAACAAGAGAGGGATAGGAAAAATAAAATCAATACAGAGTTTCAAGGATTTGTCAAGCAAATAAGAGAGCTATGTGAGCAGCCTCATCTAAAATATTTTGAACTAGAGTTTGATATACCATTTAGAGAGCTTGGTTTTGATGGAGTTCCTTTCAAATCCTCTGCTTTTATTGTTCCTACAGTAAACTATTTGGTAGATTTGGTGGAATTACCTTTCTTAGTAATCTCTATTAATGAGATTGAGATTGTTAACCTTGAGAGAGTAGGACTTGGGAAAAAGGAATTTGATATGGCTATTGTTTTCAAATACTTCAAGCGGGATGTACTTCGCATGTACGAAATTCCCCAGTCTTTGCTTGATGGCATCAAGGAATGGCTGAACTCCATGGATATAAAGTATTATAAAAGCATAATGAACTTGAACTAGCAGCCAATTTTGAAGACTATTATTGATGATCCAAATAAATTTATTGAAGATGTTGGCTGGGAATTTTTGAATATGGAAGCTAATGATTCTGATTCTGATAATTCCCTAGCAGTATTTATGTTAAGGAAATTTCCTTTAGATGCAAGGATTCAAAGCACATCAACCATGTGGTAAAAATCATTAAATCCCAGAGATGATCTGTAGCAATGAAAGAGTTTGGAAAGGCAGAGAGAGCTACATTGGTGACTCAAGAGAAACTTTAGGTTTCAAAAATAAAGCCAATTAGGCTGGCAGACGTGTGGATCAAGCCAACATTTGGTGGAAGAGGAAGAAAGATGAATGGAACTCTGGAGGCCCACCATACAGGATTTCAATATTCAACCATGAGAGCAGAAGAGAGAGCTGATATCATGTATCAAAACATTAAGCATGCATTCTTCTAGCCAACGAAGAAGGAGATGATTACTTTGCTTCATTTTCATTTGCATAACCATATCATGGTGTGGGAACCAAGAAGACCAAGGATGTCCAATTTTATGTGGAGGTAATAGATGTGGTCCAAACTTTAGGAGGGGCAAGAAAGTCAATGTATGATCCTGATGAAATTGAGGAAGAACAACAAGAGAGGGACATGAAAAATAAAATCAATACAGAGTTTCAAGGATTTGCCAAGCGAATAAGAGAGCTATGGGAGCAGCCTCATCTAAAATATTTTGAACTAGAGTTTGATATACCATTTAGAGAGCTTGGTTTTCATGGAGTTCCTTTCAAAGCCTCTACTTTTATTGTTCCTACGATAAACTATTTGGTAGAGTTGGTGGAATTACCTTTCTTAGTAATCGTTATTAGTGAGATTGAGATTGTTAACCTTGAAAGAGTAGGACTTGGGAAAAAGGCATTTGATATGGCTATTATTTTCAAAGACTCCAAGTGGGATGTACTCCACATGTACACCATTCCTCAATCTTTGCTTGATGGCATCAAGGAATGGATGAACTCCATGGATATAAAGTATTATGAAAGAAAAATGAACTTGAACTGGTGGCCAATTTTGAAGACTATTACTGATGATTCGAATAAATTTATTGAAGATGTTGGTTGGGAATTTTTGAATATGGAAGCTAGTGATTCTGATTTTGATAATTCAAAAGATTCAGATCAAGGATACAGACCCTCTGATGTAGAAGAGGAAATAGAATTAGATTTCATGTAGCCACCATCAAGAGTGTTACAAGCTAATTAACAAGATGGAGGGAATTCTTATATAAGGATAATTTTCAATGTTGTAGGTACCGACTTTAATGCCAACTAAAATGGCAACATTGAAATTCCCTAGCATTATTTATGTTAAGGAAATTTCCTTTAGATGCAAGGATTCAAAGCACATCAACCATGTGGTACAAATAATTAAATCCCAGAGACGATCTATAGCAATGAAAGAGTCTAAAACAACAGAGAGAGCTACATTGGTGACTCAAGAGAAACTTCAACTTTCAAAAACAAAGCCAATTAGGCTAGCAGAAGTGTGGATAGGGCCAACATTTGGTGGAAGAGGAAGAAAGATGATTGGAACTCTGGAGGCCCACCATACTGGATTTTGGTATTCAACCATGAGAGAAGAAGAGAGAGTTGATATCATGTATCAAAACATTAAGCATGCATTCTTCCAACCAACGAAGAAGGAGATGATTACTTTGCTTCATTTCATTTGCATAACCATATCATGGTGTAGGAACCAAGAAGATCAAGGATGCCTAGTTTTACATGGAGGTAATAGATATGGTCCAAAATTTAAGAGGGGCAAGAAGGTCAATGTATGATCCTAATGAAATTTAGGAAGAACAACAAGAGAGGGACAAGAAAAATAAAATCAATGTAGAGTTTCAAGGATTTGTAAAGCAAGTAAGAGAGTTATGGGAGTAGCCTCATCTAAAATATTTTGAACTAGAGTTTGATATTCCATTTAGAGAGCTTGTTTTTCATGGAAGAGGAAGAAAGATGATTAATTTTCTTCATTTTCATTTGCATAACCATACCATGGCATGGGAACCAAGAAGACCAAGGATGTCCAATTTTATGTGGAGGTAATGGATGTAGTCCAAACTTTAGGAGGGGCAAGAAGGTCAATGTATGATCTTGATGAAACTGAGGAAGAAAAACAAGAGAGGGATAGGAAAAATAAAATCAATGCAGAGTTTCAAGGATTTGTCAAGCGAGTAAGAGAGCTATGGGAGCAGCCTCATCTAAAATATTTTGAACTAGATTTTGATGTACCATTTAGAGATCTTGGTTTTCATGGAGTTCCTTTCGAAGCCTCTACTTTTATTGTTCCTACGGTAAACTATTTGGTAGAATTGGTGGAATTAAATTTCTTGGTAATCACTATTAGTGAGATTGAGATTGTTAATCAATTAGGCACTAATTTCCTGTAGCAATGAAAGAGTTTGAAAAGGTAGAGAGAGCTACACTAGTGACTCAGGAGAAACTTCAGCTTTCAAAAGCAAAGGAAATTAGGCTGGAAGACTTGTGGATTAGGCCAACATTTTATGGAGGAGGAAGAAAGATGATTGGAACTTTGGAGGCCCACCATAATGAATTTCGGTATTCAACCATGAGAGCAAAAGAGAGAGCTGATATCATGTATCAAAAAATTAGGCATGCATTCTTCCAACCAACAAAGAAGGAGATGATTAATTTTCTTCATTTTCATTTGCATAACCATATCATGGTGTGGGAACCAAGAAGACCAAGGATGTCTAGTTTTATGTGGAGGTAATGGATGTGGTCCAAACTTTAGGAGGGGCAAGAAGGTCAATGTATGATCCTAATGAAATTGAGGAAGAACAACAAGAGAGGGATAGTAAAAATAATATCAATGCAGAGTTTCAAGGATTTTTCAAGCCAGTAAGAGAGCTATGGGAGCAGCCTCATCTAAAAGATTTTGAACTAGAGTTGATGTACCATTTAGAGAGCTTGGTTTTCATGGAGTTCCTTTCAAAGCCTCTGATTTTATTGCTCCTATGGTAAATTGTTTGGTAGAGTTGGTGGAATTACCTTTCTTAGTAATTGCTATTAGTGAGATTGAGATTGTTAACCTTGAGAGAGTAGGACTTGGGAAAAAGGCATTTGATATGGCTATTATTTTCAAAGACTTCAAGCAAGATGTACTCCGCATGTACGCCATTCCTCAATATTTGCTTGATGGCATCAAGGAATGGTTGAACTCCATGGATATAAAGTATTATGAAAGTAGAATGAAGTTTAATTGAAGACCAATTTTGAAGACTATTGCTGATGATCCAGATAAATTTATTGAAGATGTTGATTGGGAATTTTTGAATATGGAAGCTAGTGATTCTGATTCTGATCATTCAGAAGAGTCAGATCAAGGATATGAAACCTCTGATGTAGAAGAGGAATCAGAATCAGGTGAGGAAGGTTCAGAAGATGAATCTCTTGTGCAGTCAGAGGAGGACAAAGGAGAAGAAGAAGATTTTGAAGAGGAGGAAGGTAAAACATGGGATGAATTAGAAGCCAAAGCCAAAAATACAGATAAGGAAAAAGGAGATGAGTCTAATAGTGAAGAGGAAAGACGACAACGAAAGGTAAAAGCTATAGGGAAGTCTTGGGCACCTAATATTAGAGATTCAAGAGGAATTCTTAGTAAGAGGCATAAAGTCAAATGAATTAAGTTCATCTACATCCTTCTACTATTTATTCATGCACATAAGCAACCATCTTGTAATCATAAGATTTGAGCTCTATTTACTCATCCTATGCATCAATAAACAACTCAACACAAGAGATGCAAATTGACATATTAACACAAAAATATCCAACTAAGTTATTGAAACTCAACTATTGATACCTCATTCTCCATCCAGATTGCAAAATTGTTCCACTTTTTGTTTTGTAACATATTCTTTTCAAATTTATTTGGATGGCGGCCATATTTCTCCTCCTATCAAAACATGGCACATGGACTAGTTAAACTAATTAATATGCAATCATTTACTTTTTCCAAGGAAATTAAAAAAAATCATTTAACATATTAAATATACTTACAAATGTATAGATCAAGACCTGTAAACCTTTCTGGTTGCTACGATGCGTGGCACAAATTTTCTCAAGCCTAGCCTTGGAGGCCTTGTCCTGAAACATATACTAATTCAATTTAACAATGCACAAATAAAATTTAAATATCATTTAATAAATTTGATATAATCTTATGAGCAAATTCAAATACTTGTGTACTCTCCTCATCGGACTTCCTTCGTGCATCAAAATTCTCATATGCTTTTACAAGCTCTTTCCATACTTTCACACTTACATCAATTGGCCTTTTTTTCTGCCTTAGCTCAAGAGGGATTTTTTTAATCTTCTTTGTTTGGTTGCACCGAAATCTCTTGCAATTTTGAGACATTCATAGCTTTATCTTCTTTATAGACCAACTTGTGCCAAATTCATTCTCCATGTCATGGATAACTTCTTTTCTCAAGTGCATGGGTATCTTTGAGAATGGAAAATATAGATAGTCTTTGAACCGTTGAAGGCATGATTCCTTCAACCTATTCACACCAATATCCATCATTCAGACTTCCCCTGAAACCACCTTGTATTCTATCTTCGTATTGTAGCTACCAATGCAAGATTGAAAACATGGCGTGGTGGAAGAAGTCTATGTCCCAAGAGTGGAAGTCTCTGCTCCCTATTCCACATTCTTAGAGTTTACTATCACTAATTTCCTCCTGGATCTTTTGCTCGATTCCATTTGACACAATTGATTTGTTTGCAATGTTTGAGGGGCGTTACCAGATTATTTTTCTATGTATATAGCAAGTGTTGTCCAGTCCACATTAACCAATTTGTTCACTACCTCTACCCCCAATATGGAAGCCAATTCATCTTTATCTTTGTCAGTCTCATGTCCCTATATATATATTTTTAAATTATATTTCTTTTAAATTTAAAAAGTAAAAAGTAAAAAGTAAAATTCAAAGAAACAATGGAAACATTGACAAATCTATAAATTGACAATGAATTACCTCATTGTGGCTAGAGTTTGCTGACAATGCTCACTTCTGTCCATTTCTTGACATTTTGAGGCGACCTAGGGAAAATTATTTTCATCCAATCTACGGAGGCAAACGAAGTACACACTGTTAGGTATGAAAGTTTTCATCCAGTTTGTGGTATGAAAGTTTTGTTTTGTGGGAAAATATGTTCGCTGGGTTTGCTTAGTGTTGATAATCTAGGGAAAATATGTTCACTCGGTTTGCTTAGTGTTGATAACCTTATCATGAAAAATATTTCATAATGTAATCTTGCACAAATTTGTCATGGAATTGGTGACTATGGCACAACTGGGCAAAACCAAGTAGTTTTTATGTTTATTTTCAGCAGTTGCTCAGCAGTGATCGACCCAATTCCCAGATTTGCCAAGCAGTTCGCTATTTCCTTGATACCCAGGTTAGTGAAAGAATATGGAGGCATCCTCACTTCATGCTATAATATTTTGAGCCAAAGCTCAAATGGGTAGGGTAATTTTTTTTGTTGGTTTCTCAAAGGTTTTACAATTTATAATGATGGGACAATTTCAAGGTTGCCTGGACTGGTTAGGCCACAAACTAGTAAACAATCACGAATTAAAATGCAATACAAAGAGTAGTAAAAAATCACGAATTCAACCAAGAAAAAAAAATTGTAACCTTACCTATGGTGTCGCAAACTAAATCGAATTTCTCATCAGATGCTGGTAGCGCCCTGCTCTCTTCCTTCACGTGACATGTTGCAAAATAAATCGAATTTCTCATTAGTTTCTAGTAGCACCCTGCTCTCTTCCTTCACATGACATTTTTCCCTTTTTTGTCGTCTGATTTCTTCCTTCATGCGGGAAAGCTCTAAATTTTCAATTTTGATTCATTAGTTGATGCTTTAGTCGGTATTAGTTAACACCAAGTTTAGCACCAACTCTTGGTCATTAATGTAATATATTTGGGATGTATAAGGCGGTGCCAAGTGCATCTAATTTAGCACCTATCATTGTTGTATAGTGACTATTTTCATTGTTGTGTATCACAAGATCCATACTGTTGGAAATAATTCCAATTCCTACCTTGTTTTTGTGACCACCGTTGTCCTATGGCTCCTTCATTAGCTCGGTGTGATAGAGCAGCTTTTTTCATGGTCCCGCAAGGTGCTTCATCCTTCTGGTGATAGTGCGGTGAAAGATTTTGTGGCAGAACGCGAGTCTTCCTTTTGTTCCTAGCGGTGTTGTGGTGACTCTCGCAGTCTCACAAGTCTTCTACCATTGGCGTGCAGTAGTGTAGTGACCACCGTTGTCCTACGATTCCTTCATCAGCTCGGTGCAGTAGAGCGGTTTTTACCATGGTCCCATAAGTTGCTTTTTCCTTCTCGATGGTAGTGCGGTGAAAGCTTCTATGGTGACATTTGTATTCACAAAGGAGGCCATGGAGAGAGGACATGGATGACGTAGAAATACTAAATCATTGAGAGGAAAGTGGGTGGAAATAGATGAGACAATAAAATCTGTAAATACAATAGAGGTAAGAAGAGAAAGCAACCTCAACCAAAGGAGGAAGGTGTTTATGAATTCACAAATGATACAACATAGAGGAGATAAAGTCATTTTTTTCTCCATGAGGCCTATGAGGTCAAACTTATTGGTTGAAAATGCACAGGAATGGTGATTAAATGTGATTCTATGATCAAGGGAAAAGTTTGAAAAATAGGATATAGCCAAAACATGATATCAATATGTCAAATATATGACTAAAGTGAGATTTTGTGTTGGATAACATACTCGTTGAAATGATATAATTGGTGTACTAAACATTATTTACTATGTTGTGTATTATAGGGGCGAGATGAGGCCATGGCAATAGATCATGTCATATTAAATGAGGACACAACGGATGAAGCAGAACATTAGGTACTCAAATTTTGACTTAACTTAGGAAAAAATGATCTGATGGAATTTTATGATATGTCCATCTTTTTTCATAGTATTATTGAAATTTATAATGTATTATCCAATCTTGACATAAATTAATGCATGTTGTTGATTATTTTAGATGGAGATTGGAGAAAATGCAGAGTCTAAGCTCTCAACTAGCAAAAGAACAAGATGTGTTCGTGGACATGGACCTAAAACTGTTAAATCACGTAGACGACAGTGGGTGGAAGAGGATATGACAATGGATACTGCAGACACAACAAATGATTGCACTAAAGAAGAGGTGGGTTAGGACTATAGTACATGGGATGAATACTTTGAGAAAATTGTTGTTTGTGGATGTTCTATATGTCATTGAAAGGAACAATTCAAATGAGTGATTGTACAAAGACATTACATATATGATGAGCTTCCAGTCGGTAGTATTCCTCCTACAATCGATTCAAATCCAATAGGAATTGTGGTGAGGAATTTCCCAATTTGATATAAATAACATGTATACTTCGTTTAAAAATTGTTTTATATTATTTAAATAACCAATTTTTTCTTAATGGATACTTGCAGGATAAAGTTATTGGTTTAAAGTTTCTTGGATCACCGACTTCTAGCCTAGAGGGAAATAATCATTTATCAGATGATACATCTAACAAAAATATGTGCCAACATACCAGCTCGGAAGATGAGGGATTGACGAAAACAAGTAACAGAACAAGAACCAGTGTGAAGATGCATAATTTGCTTAAAGACAAGGGGAGGGTGGACTACATAACCTATGAGAATGAATGTGATGGAGATGATGACTTTCCCCTGAGTTTGAGATCAGTTTACAAAGAGACATTTGATCGTCGACTATATTGTGCTTGGCCTAGTGATCAACAACTACCTAGAGTGTACGAGGTGTTTCAATTTTGGGGATACAACTACATGATACAACCCTCCAATATTCATGGAGCGAATCTAGGCATCTTTACTGTCCAAAATGTACAGGTGGGATCCAAACATAGAAACAATTTAGAACAAACCACTAGGAGATTAATGTCATATTATGGTCCATCGTATTATAGTGATGAATGGAGAAGGCTAGCAGAATATAAGCCTAGCATGTCAGCATATGGTGTAAATTCGAATATGTATACACATCCTCTCCAATTGGAAAGTGGAAAAGAAATGAATAGAGGTCATATTATGTATATAGATGGACGTGCATACACACACAAATTTTTTGCAGGATTTATAAATAGTAGTAAGGGAAGGGACCCTACTGTAAGACCGAATTGTCAATTTGTTGAGGTTATAAATGATAAAGATGGAGATATAGAAAAAGAGGTTGATAGATTGATAATAGTTGAGGCTATTATGGACCTTACCATTGGGGACGAGTTATTGATTGATTACCCCTTCTTAAAACACACTCCTATGCGAAAGAAGAGGGAAGAACAAGGTCTCCCTAAGGATGTTCTTAAGGGCAGAAAACCAAAGAATAATAAATGAGTGTAGACTGATGTTTTATAAACTATGTTGTCAAAATTGTGTTTTATAGCAATTATTGTATAAAAAATTTAGTCTATAAAATAATGTTTCATTAGTCAATTGATGTATATATGTTCATACAATTTATATAATGTCTAATATATGTATGTCATTCATGTGCAAGTATTTTTCTATGAAGATATTTTGGACACAAAATGGATATTTGTCATACATTATGATCCAAGATTAAGGCATGTATTTGATGATGCATTAGTGGATACTAAGAAAAACAATGATGGAAAACAAAATGAGAGAGAGGGATTAGAGAACATCGAAGAAATTGGCATCCATGATGATGTTGAAGATGGCTATGTTCAGACACAAGAAGACAATAATCCAGAGTTAGATGATGTTATGGAAGACAACAATATGGATGGTATAGAAAATGATGATCCAAATATATTTGGTAATAATATAGATGGTCTACAGTCAAATTTCAATGATGATGAAGATGATGCAAGCCAAGATGAGGATGATGATAATATTATTGACAATGATACACTGGATGACATTGTAGCAGACAATAATGTTAATGACCAAGACTTCTAAATGTTTAGAATTATTTGCAATCCATGTTTAAAAAAGGATGATTCTTATGGCCTAAACTTTGAAATGCTTCAATAATATTATGTTGTACTTGGACAATTGAAAACCTATTTTATTCTTCGAGCAAGCTTTTTTTATCTTTCATTATAATTCTAGACCAAACAACATTTGCGGGGATGGCCTTTTACACCAATCTTAATTTGTATGAAGTTCACAAACCTGTTGTCAAGTAGTAAATTCCTTTCATAGACAGGAAATGTAAAGGCTTCATTTAAGAAAATATAAGTAGTCTCTTTCTGAGGGTAATCCACATGCAAAAAGTAAAAAGCACATAAAAAAACAATTGTATAGTAGAAAATAAAATTCAATCAGTTATGTCTTATTTCACTTACACACTTATCTGAAAGACATAGGGTATTCACCATAAATTTCCCTTGACAAAGAAAACATGTGATTTCATTTATTTTTACTGTATATCTCAGAACTGAAATTGTTGTTACATAATGATGCACTAGGAAAATAATATATACAAAAAATGCAAAGAAAATGTTTGAAATTTAACATGCAACCTATTGTGTTGTGCTAAAAGGAATCAAGATTAACTAGGACAAGAAATAAAAATAAAATTAAAATTTTGATTATTGTACTTAAAAGTGAACATGATATGAAAAGTGTGGACAATGATGGTTCTGAAATTGAAAACCCTGATTCTGATGATATTACTGTTTTATGTCATTCGAGATAAAGAGCACATACAATTTTATATACATAGAAAATTAAGCTTTGAAAATAGTAAACTGAAAATGCAAACATTGTAAGATTTTTCCTTAAACAATAATTCACATACTCACTTACAAAAAAGGGTGAAGCATTTTTATTCAAAATCTATTTTATTTAATAGACATAACAGTAAAAGAATATTTACAAGTACAAGAATATATACACTATTTCATAGAAAATAAGGAATGTTTCATATAATATACAAGTACAAGAATAGATCATCATCGTCATATTCTTAATTACCTATTGCAATATCATTAAATTGTTCAATCTTTGGTATGAATTGTTGGCAGAAAAAAATAGGATTACTTGGATGCTTCTTCCATTCATTTTGTATCAACATATGTTCATGAAGACACAAAAGTTAAAAAAATATTAATGCACGTAACTCAAAATTATTTAAATAAGTAACTTTGTTAACTTTATTATTTTTAAATAGTTTCTATTTTTATGTTGAACATGTAACAAGGCAAAATAAGCTCAAATTTTCAAAAAAATTAGCAGCTCTACCAACATCCACAATAAATGCTTTACTGTATTAGCATATTCATTTACATAAGCACAGTATTGAGGCTCAATAACTAACATTCATTCAAATGTAAGAAGAAATAAGTATGAAAAACATAAGAAAAATATAGAATGATAACACAGTCATGGAGAATCTCTGATAATAAGATGTTCTCCATTATATTGCTTTAATTAATATATATTAATAACAAAAGTCTTCAAAATGGAAATGATATATGATGATGATAATTTAAAACTAGGCCTTAGTTTCCTATTTATATAGGAAGCAACAAGCTACATGCATTTTACAAAAAGAAACAACCTTTCATAACTACTTTTTTTACTAACAACTATTTAATTAGCATAATTAAGGAAATAACAAGACTTAAGAAATTTTGACATATGTTTCCATTATTCAACATAGAAGACCCATGATCATTGATCTGGAAAAGTTTTCCTCTCCATGATGAATGTCCAAATGCTCTCGCCTTAGTGTCTTATTCTTCTGAAACCAACAACTATTTAATTAGCATAATTAAGGAAATAACAAGACTTAAGAAATTCTGACATATGGTTCCATTATTCAACGTAGAAGACCTATGATCATTGATCTGTAAAAGTATTCCTCTCCATGATGAATGTCCAAATGCTCTCGCTTCAGTGTCCTATTCTTCTGAAACCAAATACTTTTTCTCCCACTGATACACCGTAAAATCTGATGGCCACTTATATTCCTAGATCTTTTTCATGTTTTCAAGATGAGTTTTCCATCGACTATCTAGTAATGCCTTTGTATCATTGACAAACTTTAGGTATCTCGCATCAAGAACAATCAACCCATCCATGATCTGATTTATCCTGGGAAGATTGGTATCATCATCCTCTTGTATATGAGTTACACACTTATGAACAACCTGACTGAATTCTTTCTTCCACTTATCCAAGTCCTTCAACTGATCACCATCTCTCATGATTTTAGGCATATACCAGTATTTCCAAGTATGGAATAAATCCATTCGTGTTACAATATTTTTATCAAACCCTTGTATATACTAAAATTAATCAGTAATCATCTTCATAGTTTGTTCAATTGGATTTAATATTGTGGGTGCATCAGGACTTCTTTGTAGAAATTTGCATAACTTAGCCAAAGTGTGGTGAATAGGCTCCCACATTTTCAACAAAGGATCTAATACAAGCATATGTGTCTTTATTTGATCCATTGCTTGCTGAAGTGTTTTATAACTATCATGCACATTCTCCAGTTTGTCCATAATTGATTTTATCTTGTGCTCAAGAATATTTTCCATAACTTCACAAATTCGTCTTTTCACTTCATCTTGGGTTTGATTGTTGGCCTTCTTTACATCATCCACTTCCTTCTCTGGAGATTTTACCTGTTCTGCAGAAATGTTCTTCACAATATCCATTGGAGAAATAGGAGGCTTGTATAGCACCATCTCCTTGCTTTGTGAGGGTCCTGCTCCTCTTAATTGTTCTTTCAATTTGACATTCTCCATGAATATTTTATTAACTTCATCATTTACAAACCTTCATTCATTTTCATACTCCTTCAATTTGTCTTCTAATCCCTTAACAGTTGCTCGAGTGAACATGGCCAAATGCATGGTCATTGTGGCTACCTCCAAAGGGGTGGTATCTTGTATTGTCCTTACCATCACTACCCCTTTCATCCCTTGAATTACATCCAATAATTTTGGCTTCTGTGTATTTTTTTGTTTGATCCATATGGCTAGGGTTTCAATCTTTGGGTTATACCCAATGCCACTCACACCTTCATCAGAGTCAAATTATGCAACTAGCATTGGATCTTCCTGAGCCCACACTTGATCAAGAAGAAACATTTTCTTTAATTCCAAGCCAGGGAAAATGAGCATATTTCTCTTCAAGACCATTTCTCTAGCCTTCTGGGGGCTAATG
This sequence comes from Sequoiadendron giganteum, assembly GCA_007115665.2. Lineage (NCBI taxonomy): Eukaryota > Viridiplantae > Streptophyta > Pinopsida > Cupressales > Cupressaceae > Sequoiadendron > Sequoiadendron giganteum. The sequence continues at coordinate 451,372,208 of CM021101.1, forward strand.
TCAATGTTGTCAACTCTTAATTCTTGGAAAGTTTGTGCTACCATTTCATTTTTCTCTAATTCTTCAATTCCTGCTTTAGCTGATTCCATCCTCTCTTGAAATTATTTTATCTTCATCTTCATTTAGAAATCCTTAAACTCGAGAGTCTTAATGAATTCATCATCTTCTATGAATCTCCTGGCTGCAATTTCCCTTTCATCTTCATGTACCTCTGTACTTTTTTTTTCTACATCACCCATCCTTTCCTCATGTTTATGGGCATTGGTCTCAAGGATGGGCTGATCAACTTCAATATCACCTATCAATGGCTGCAGTACTATAACCACTTCCTCAGTATCACCCACCTCTTCAGTATCCTCATAAGGTACTAATTGTTCAATGCTTCCTGTCTTCTATCTTTTGGGAGGTAATTGCTCCATGGGAGGCTCAGAGGCTTCACCTGTGGTATGCTCTACAATTGCACTACTATCATGTTCTTCGAGATATGCTTCCTTCTTTCTGTTTAAGTCTTCAAATCTACCAATTATCAATTCTATCCTCTTGATGGGGTCCTTTTCCTCAACAAAGTATCCTAGGAAATCTGTGGACCTCCGCTTCATCCTTTCTTCAAGCTTCTTCATATATTCCCATTTTTTCTTCTACTAAATACATCATTATAAGTAATGTAGTTCCTTATGACATATTCTTCAAAATCCACTTGGTGTGGCACTATCATTTTGGTAAGAAGATTGTGCCTTTTGTTGTTCATATGATTTTCAGGGTCAAAGGCTCTTTCTTTTCCAAATTTCAATGCATATCTTGTCTTCAAATAATATTGTAACTTATCTAGTGTGTCTAAGCCTACAGTCCAATCTTCACACTTGGTTTGGTTTGGTAGGAAAGTGCCTTTCTTTTGCTTGTGCATTACATATTTCTCCATCCACATCATTTGCCACATAAATTCAAGAAATGATAATCTAAGGGGCACAAATTTTGGCAATATGTGTGGAGCAACAGGGCATCCATAAACTCTTATTATTGTAACTTCTAGGAGGAAGAACCAATCTCCAAAATTGTGTGTATGACCCTACTTTGGTCTTAAAGCCAAAGGTCTCACTAGTTGTAACATTTTGGTTGACAATCTTGGTATTGCATACCCAAGAACTCGAAGGATTTTGTGTACAAAGTCTTCGTAGAATACAACAAAGCTTGAATTCTTGCATCGACTGTCCCAAATATAACACCATTTCTAGATAGGTGTGGGATTCCCTTGCTCATCTATTGTAGCCAAGTACATTCTTATATTCCAATGGTTCCTATTCTGGTACAATATCAGATGACACTATAGGGAATATTGTCTAAATGTAATCAGTGCTCTATCCTCTATAACTTGGGAGAATTGATCATCTAACGCCTTCTCAAGGTATGAAGCAAAGTCATATTCAATATTAGTTTTAGGGTTTTGAATTCTCATGGCCATCATCATTAGGCCTATTGTAATTTTATCTTGAGCATCTATCCCCAACACTTGGCAAAGAGATAAATATGTATTCACAAAGTAATGCTAAAAATATTTCACATTAAATGGTTCAGTAGTGGTAGTAGAGATGGGGAATGTTCTATTACCAATGCCTCTTTTCATATATAGGGATATCTCATCACTTCTATAATTATTTTTTAACCTAGCATAATCCTTCTCACTTTTCCGCGGGTTTATTTTGGTCAGATCCTGCTTGTTTAAGCCAAAACACTCAATGATGGATTTTCTGGTTACTTCTACAAATACTATGTCATTTGGAAACCTTACTGTTTTGGTAGCTGAGTGATAGTATTTGGCTAGTAGTCTGATAAATTCTACATCAACAAACACATTTGGGACAATCAACCTTGCTATATCCAACATCCAAGTGTTTGACACTAAAATCTTCTCATTTCTCTTACTGTAAAAATACCAAAATAGGTCCCATCCAGATTTGGAAATGAGAACATCCCTAAAACTTTATGCGGTGTCCACGAGAAACTTCTTATTACCCACTTTAGTAGACCTTGGAAGTATATCTAATATGGACTGATGGAGTGGTCTCTTCTTTACTTTAGGTTCTTCATCTTTAATTTTAGGCTAACTTTCTTTTACTTTTGATTGTTTTGTTTTAGGATGGAGTGCTTTCTTCTTTACTTTAGGTTCTTCATCTTTAATTTTAGGCTGGCTTTCTTTTACTTCTGATCATTTTATTTTAGGAGGCATATTTCAATTTTCTCTACTATGGCTTCAGATGCCAAAACCTTGAAATATTTTTTTATATTAACAGAGCTCTTTCAGAGAGTTTTCGTGCATTTACCTGAGTATTTCACGCTTGCAGGACTTCTTCTTCTTGCATCCTTAGCTCCTTCCATGCTAGTGCATTGCAATTGAGTGCGATATTGGGAAAAATCACTTATCTTTGGATGGCACGATATTCAGTCATATTAGTTTTATGATATTGCTATCAGGATTCAACCCTGTAGTTTTCAAGTCAAACTCATTGACCCATGATTCATGAGTAGTGGTTCACAAGAACCCATCTCTCATGATAATGAATGATCCACTTAGCACTCATTGCATGATTCATTATCATGAGAGATGGGTTCTTGTGAACCACTATTCATGAATCATGGGTCAATGAGTTTGACTTGAAAACTACACAGTTGAATCCTAATAGCAATATCATAATTTGACACGTTGTGGAAGAAACCTCCTAATTATCATATTAGTTTTGGAAACTCTTAATCTTTTAATAACATTTAATTTTGGCAACTGATGTGATTTTTTGCATTTATTGTTGTAAATTGTAATTATGCCACGATTACCATACTATCGCTGGCTCTTATTATACCCGTTGCAGTATGGTGATGTTTTTACCTTCCCTTCTACTGTTTACCACACTACCACCTTGCTCAAGGCTTCTTGATGCGGGGTTGCGTTGTATACCGCTCTACCGCATATGTTGCTCACCTTCCCGACGGTATAGCGGTGTATGCTTTGATCATTACTTGAAGAGTGTCGATGAGACAATCTTATTTGTCTTACCGATATCTCAGTGTCTCATCGACATTAGATCTTATGTTCCTCTGATGTTGGTTGTTGGTGTCGATGAGACAAGTTAATATCTCTTGCCGATATGCCCCTGTCTCATCGATATTTTCCTTCGACGGTATTTCTTTATATATCGATGTAACTCTGTCATGTCGGGGAGACTTGTGATTATCAAGTTATGGTATAGCGTTGTTTTTCCCTTCCCTTCTGTTGTTTACTGCACTATCGCCTTGCTCAAGGCTTCTTGTTGTCGGATTGTGGTGTACACCACTCTACCGCATTGTTGCTCACCTTCCCGGTGGTATAGTGGTGTATGCTTTTGATCATTACTTGAAAAGTGTTGATGAGACAAGCTTATTTGTCTTATCGATATCTCAATGTCTCATCGACATTACTTTGTTATATCCAAGAGTTGTGTTTCACCAAGCACTTGTAGATATACCTTGTCAATGTGACATAAGTGATTCTCTCCTCGATATGCTCGTATCTTGTTGAAATTTCATTGTTTTACATTGTCGATGAAACATATAAATAAGTCTCTTCGACATACGAGTGTCTAATCTGGCACTAAACCCGAAGCTAAACTCGAAGCTAAAATCGAAGCTAAAGTCGGAGCTAAACATGATGCTAAACTTGAAGCTAAACTCAGAGCTAAAGACGCAGATCAAGGCGAAGCTACACTCGAAGCTAATATTGGCACTAAATACGACATTACTTTAGGCGCTAATTAGCGCCAACTTGTACTTATCAGCGTAATGAACACCAAAAATTGTGCCATCTTGATAAATAGCACCATTGTTTTCAAAAAATTGCCAAAAAATACATTAAAACAATGGGTGGAAGCAAAAAATAGAGCAAAAAATGGAGCAAATCATAAGGATTTGTTGTAGTGGACACAATAGACAATTACAAGGCATAGTTGGTTGCAAAAGTATTTTCACAAAGAGAGGGAATTGACTATGAGGATACCTTTTCTCCTACAATAAAGATGAACACCATCTAATATTCCTAGCCATGGTGGCTCAATTTGACTAGAAAATCTATCAAATAAACATGAAGGATGTCTTCCTCAATGGAGATTTGAAGGGAGAAGTAAACATACTCAACCATAGGGTTTTTAGATTACAGGAAATGAACATCTTGTATGTGTTAGTGTAAATGGTGTCATTATCTACCTAGTTAGCTAATCACCTTTGTAGAATTGACCTATTCACACCTAGCTTAATATTACTTAGGCTTCTTTTGTTTTTGTCTCAATTCATATGGTTGAGACATGTTTACTCATGACTTGAGACACCTATTAACTTTTGTTCACCCACTTGTCGAGTGAGCTCACAAGTGTGCCACCTTTGGAGGGGTAGTTAGAGTTTCACTCCTACCTTCTCACCTTTGCATCCTTGCCAATATAAGAAAGTCTTGATCATTGTATTATACACTCTTCATTTTATATTGATTTACATACTATTGTGCATATTTTATTCACTTGTGGAAATTGTTTCATACTCTTGATCTTGACATTTTCCAACATAGTATGAGAGCCATGAGAGCATATTTATTCTCGCATTGAGGTGACTCCTACACATAGCCCTATCAACAAAATATCATAGATCCAAACAATCAGTACCATGCATTCATGAGACTTGAGAAATGGAAAAATGCCTTTCGTTTTGTCAATTTTGATCATTTTCATTTTTTCCATTTTTTGACCTCTGTCTATTTTACGGAAAAATGTAAACAATTAATTTTTTTTAAGAAAGCCAATCTTCCCTCTACCAATCTACTTGTTAGGGTAGATATTTTCTCCTTGTGAGATTTTGGTCGTTTTGACCTATTTGCAAACTTGCAAGAAATTTTGGCCATTTTGACCTATTTGAAGATTGTTCTTTGTAATCTGCAGGAATATTGGCCTATTCGACGTATTTCTCTAGTTCGTGGACTGTGAACACTTGCAGTTTGTGCTTTGACTCAGACTTTCCCTAAATGTTCCAGTGACCTCCATTGGCTTCTCCATATTTGGTGTTATTTTCCACTATTTGTTTCAAGATTTCTTGGAGTTTACATAGGTGACATTTCTATTTGATGGACACGACCTACTCATTGGCGGCTCACCTCCATCCAAAACAGTCGACCTCTTTACTCCTTTCATTGTAGGTATTATGCGTGGAGCTTTGTGCAATACAAAGGATTTTTTGTTATTGGCATCCTATATTCTCCACTTAGAGAAGCGACCTCATTTTTGGCAAATATTGCCTCTTCATTTGGGCGACCTTCCATTCTTCCTCGTTCACGGCCTCTCTGCACCAAATGTGCATAGCTTACTATTGTGCCTCTATTTGGTAGTAGCTAAAAGAAGGCATTTATTATGGTGGGCCTGTTCATAGTCAGGTGCAACATTGGCACCAGCGCCCTTCACCATGGTCGTGTGGGATAGTGCAGATGCATATCGCTTGCAAACCACGTGGAGAATGGTATGAGTTTGTCCACACCATCAATCCTCAAAAGACCCGATCTAATATCCCATGCAAATTGCACAACCACCCTCCTACTTCTCAACTGTGAGATTCATCACATGCTGCACCCCAATTATTAGAGGTTTATTTTGTAAACAAAAGCAAACATATCTCTTGGAAAAGCCACTGTCATTCAGTGACTGCAATTCTAGATTACGTGCCAGCTGCTGTCCAAATCACAATTTTGTTGTAGATCTTGTGCAGAGAAAAGAGAGTCGATTGGAAGGAAATATATAGCAGCAACATTGACAGAGTCTTGCGCCATCACCACTAGTTACGTGGCTTTCATCCTCTCTCCACCACCTCCTATCCAAGGATTTTTTTGGCTATTTACAAGGGAGGCATTTCATCTTCAGGCGCTTCACTCTCGCATAGTTGGCGCAATATCATTTTCCAACGGCCTAATTACTTTCCCACGCGGCCTCTCTGCTACCTAAAGCTCCACGTCAGCCCCAAAGATCCGGTTACTCCTCCCACTTGGCACGAAACCATCTCCATTTGGCCTGCAGACCTCAAATTGTTCAACCACAGCATATTAAGTTTTATGTTAGTGGTTTATAAACATTTATTGTAACCATAAAATGCTTGTGATTTAACCGTCAAATTTAAACGTGTTGTTTATATACTTGTTAAGTGTTTGTAAAAGGGTGTTTTGTGATAACTTGCAAACAAGAGATCGAAATTTCAAGTGTAAATAGTCGTTGGAAAGTTATTGAGACGTTTTTGATTTGTTGTTGCTTTAATAAATAGAAAATCAAATGTGGATATTGTAGAAAGAAAAGGCATACAACAAAAAATGTCAATTTCGTCGAGCTGAAGAATTGGAGCAAATACTTCTTAGTCATAGTATTGTCTTACCTAATCCTCTAGTTCCAACACATGCATAAACATCATTTAGCCTCACTCGAACATCTTGTGGGACATCATCATTTGGGGATGACCAATGTAGTCTGATGACTTGCATTGATATCTCATCTCCCATATCACCTATTGTTACATCTGAATTTGGTGTTGACTCATTCATGAGTTCTAATGATTCTTTGCATCGAGATATTGTTATCGTCATTTCAGATCCACCACATTGGGTTGCATATCTACGAGACATAACATATTTGTTTGTGGATCTTCACCTTGTAGATTTGGATGACACCATTAAGGACATTCCTACTTTATTTGATGACAACTTTGATGAAGTTGCATCACTATTGCCATCTTTGTATATTGCTCTTGCCTCGCTTGCATCAACTTCATCGTGACATATTGCATAGAATTTCATGAGTTATCATCATCTACAACAGTATCAGATTCACATAGGTCCAAACATAACCATACATTCATGATCTGTATTCCAAAATCATTTATGGTATCTGGTCCATCTTATCAGCATCCAACACACATCAACATTGGCTTGGAGATCTTTGAGCATCATCGACATATTTTCAATTTTTGGATCATGTGCATAATTCTAAGACATTCATATTACTTCCTGCATATTCCTATCCATAATGGGAAGTCATATTGCACACATTTGTGGCATTATTTCTTTTCAAGGGGAGAAATGTAGTTCAACGTTCATAAATCATCTTCAACATCTAGTGTCGAGCATCTACCAACACTACATGCATCATTATGAGGGGAGGCCGCATGGTTTCTCTTCTACTATCAATTTTGGGAGGAAACATTTCCTCACATGGAGTTCACCACTTCACATTTTCTGGGGGACCACATGACCACCTCTTTTTTTCTCCTATGGGGAGAACATTCATTGTACTTTGTGCTAGAAGTAGTCCTTGGGGGGTCATCATGAGTCCTTCTTCTATCTTCTTCACTTGTAAATTTTATTTCATTGCATCATTTCTCTTTTTGGAGAGGGGTTTTTATTTTCCACAGAGTTTTTCTTCTTTACTCCACTTTATGAGATATTTGTACATGAGTACTTAACATGGCCTCGCAGCCAGGACTCATCATTGTGCATACATTAATCCCTAAATTGCAATTAAGGGGGGCGTTAGTGTAAATAGTCTCATTATCTACCTAGTTAGCTAATCATCTTTTTAGGATTTACCTATTCACACCTAGCTTAAGTTTACTTAAAGGCTTCTTTTACTTTTGTCACACTTCATATGGTTGAGACATGTGTCCTCATGACTTGAGACACTTATTGACACTTTCTCATCCACTTGTCAAGTGAGCTCACAAGTGTCCTACTTTGGCTTGGGGTAGTCATAGTTGAATGCCTACCTTCTCACCTCCTCATCCTTGCCTATATAAGCAAGGTTTGATCATTATATTATATACTTCATTTTATATTAATAGACATACTATTATGCATATTTTATTCACTTATGGAAGTTGTTTCATGCTCTTGATCTTGGAATTCTCCAAGAATTTATGTTGATTGAAGAAAGCTCTATATGACCTAAATCAGACACCCAAGTCATGGTACATAAAAATCTATAAGTACTTGGATGAATAGGGTTTCCAAGGGAGTTCTTTGGACTCTAATCTATATGTCAAAAACATAGGTAATAATCTTGTTCTATTGGTCATATATGTAGATGACATCATGATTATGGGCAGTGAGGCACATACTATTGAATAGATAAAATATAATATAATACAAATTTTGACATAACTAATGCATGCCTCCTACATTACTGCCTAGGTGTAGAATTTTGTCAAACATGTGACATCATTTTTATCTTATGAGACAAATATACTAGGATTTTTCTCAATAAATTCAAACTGATAGATTGAAAAATCTTGTCTACACCTATGGAGAAAGGGCTAAATCTTTAGCCAAAACTTATTCTCAAATACTTAATGAGTTATCCTACAAGGAACTAGTGGGGAGTTTACTACTTCTTATAGCCACTAGACCTAATTATGAGTATCATTTCTCAATTCATGACAACAATATATATATAATATTAGACTACATCGAGCAGGGTGTTGAAACATGTGAAAGGCACATTTGACTTTGGCATTCTATATAGCAAAAAAAATCTTATTATGTGCAAGTTTATAGAATCAAATTGGGAAAGTTTTGTGGATAATACAAAATCTACTTCTAGATATATTTTCAGCCTTAATACATGTGCAATCACGCGGAGGTCAACACGAAGCAACATTAGATGACTCTTTCCTTGACAAGAGAAAAATATCAAGGAGCAACAAAAAGGAGCATATGAGGTAGTTTGGATTAGTAGGATGTTTTTGGACTTGATTCCATAGAAAATGATTGCAACCTTGTTTTGTGACAATCAAAGAGTGCTCAAACTTTCCAAGATTCCAATCTTCTACAAGCATATCTAACATGTTGATATATATTGCCACTTTATTAGGTGACTTGTAAAAGGATATATATTATGATATAGTATTTAGATATACTTCATATTTATTTCACTTCAGTATGTTCTTTTTATTTGTATTGCTATCATTATATGGGTTGTCTCCCAAAATTTTAATTATATATAAGAGATATTTTGCTTCTTATTTTATTAATGAATATCCTAGAGTAATCTTTATGTACTTGGTTTTCATAATAAAATACAAAATATAATATCCATTTCTTGCTTTGACATAAAAGTACAAGTATTACAATCATCAAAGCAGTCATCTTATTTGAATGAAGTGACACAAAAAATTATCATTGTTGATGTGTAGGAAATAAAATCATGTCTTTCAAAAATATAAGGTTGTTGTGGAGTTTGGTCAAAAAAATAAAAATGATAGATTTCAAAATATCATCTTAACCTATGGAGAAAGAGCTAAGAATTTCAACTAACACTAACTCTCAAATAGTTAAATGATTTAGCCTACATGGAACCAGTGAGGAGCTTAATATATCTTACAACCACTAAACCCAATTTGGAATATGTTGCAAGTTTTATTTTTTATTGATGATAGCACCAAAAATAGAACATTGGACTATAGCAAAGAGGGTGTTGAAACATGTGAGAGACATAGTTGACTTTTCATTTTTTATAGCAAAAGAAAATATCTTAGGTTGTGTGGGTTTATTGAATTAAATTGGATAGGTTCTATAGAGGATAAAAAAATCCACTTCTAGATATGTTTTTAACCCTAGGATGGGTGTAGTCATATGGACCAATAAGAATCAACATCAAGAAGCTATTTCCTCGATTGAAGTAGAATACCAAGGAGCAATGAAAGGAGCATATGAGGTAGTTTGGCTTAGGAGGATGCTTTTTGACATGAAGATGCCATAGACAACACTTACAACCCTTTTCTATGACAATCAAAGAGAGCTCAAACTTGTCAAGGATCTAGTCTTTCACAAGCTAACAAGTTAAAATACATTGCTACTTTATTAGGTGGCTTGTAAAAGATGGATCTATTATGTTATAGTATTTTTCCAATATAGGACCAAACTATAAGCATTCCTACTAAGTCTTTGGGTCTCAAAAATTTATAAATTTTTGGGATAAGCTTGGTATAGTTAGTAGATTGACCATTAAGGGAGGGTGTTAAATTGCTTTAAATTAATTAATAAATAATAATGTTCAATTAGTTATTAGTTGTAGGATTTAATAGATTTATTTCAAATTTAAGATATATTTTATGTTTTATTTCACTTTAATATGTTTTTTTATTTCTCCCATATTCATAACATAGGTTGTATTTGACAAATTTTCACCTTCATTCTATAGAAGTAGTTCTATTGTTGTATATTTTGTGCTTAATTATCATTGCCAAATAATTCCTAATATTTTGCATGTAATAACAGTTGTTTTGATTATATGGGGGAAATGGGTTTTGAAGGGACTTGAAACCCTTTATAGTTTTAAACAGACAAAATGATGCTTAAAGATAAAAACATTGAACCATCATCAACAACCAACAGCAAAAAACCATACCCAAAAGGAAAAGAAATTAACAAAGCAAAGCAAATAAAGGGGCACTATTTCATGTTCTTTAAGATGTTAAAGCCACCTCAAGTTCTTGGTTCTGATGTAGTTCAACCATGTCTATTTAGTTCTTTCTTCTCCTCAAAGGATCTCATCAGGTTACCCTTCCCTCTAGTAGTAAGGCCTTTAGCTTCATCCTTTCCAACCTTTTTCCCTTTTCCCTTTGAAATCTGGTCCTTCTCCATCAACTCAACAAAGTAAAGTTGATCTTCTCTTAGCTCACTTATATTGTGAAACAGGACCTCCAAGGATCCAACACTGTTCTTAATTGAAATGTGGCTAACATGCAACAACTTCTTGATGTCCATTTTGGTGTCAATAATCTTAGCCTCCATTTCAAAGATGCGCTTCTCACACAGGGACTTGAAATCACAATTTTTGTTGTAGCTATGTTACTTATAATAAGATGAAATCATCTTTAGAGGGTGGAAACCAAAATAATGACAAGTATAGATGATGAAAAGTATCAACAAATTTGAGAGAATTAGAAGGAGCCAAAGAAAGGCTCCATCTTTTTAAGATTAATGTCCTTGATCAAATTTATTAGAGGATGTGGTGTGTTTCATATGACCTACCTTCTTACTAATGACCATTTAAATTATAAGTTTAAATATGTACTATCATAGAGTCAAAGGCTCATAATCTTGTGAAACCCACTTCAATGACATTGTGATACCAAAATAGTGGTAGAGCTAGCTATCAAAGGAATTGTTAATTTGTTTGATGATCATGTAGAATGGAGAGTAAAGCACCTAGTGATGACCTCTTCAATTGGTGCAATTTATATAAGTTCTTCCTAACCAACACAATAGAAGCTTTGACTTTCTTATGTGGTGTGTGGACCACCTTCCAACTCTGTCTCTACTTATTATTTTCAAACATTTTTTATGTCAATTAACACAATATGAAATGATTTACTATTCAAAATTTGTTTATTCCTTATTTATTTATAAATACATTCCAAAATAACAATATAACATTTAAAAATTAATCCTACAATTGACACTTTAAATTTATTATTTTTTAATAATATATAGTCTATAAGAATAACCACAAGCACCCACTAACTAAGAGTGATTAGAACATAAGAGTTTAAAAATACTAAACAATAGAAGAAGAGTTAATGAGGAGGTCCACCAACCATGTAAGGAAATCAAAGATTTCTATCTCTTGGTTAAGGAGCGTCGTTTACATGGACAACAACACAAATCTCCATTACCTTGTTGATGAAAATGGTTGGGGTGATTTGGATTATTACATTTAAACAAAATTATAACTTAAACATCATTGTGAGAAGTTATAGATAAATCACTAATAGATTTGGTTTTATTTAAAGAATTGGTACTGATATGACAAAGAAAGATCCATGGAAGTGAGTAGAAGAGAGAATTTGGATATGGTGGTGGTGAACCCATGTTTGGTTTTAGGTCTTTTTGCCACATCCCTCCATCAATGTCAATAATGTTCATATTATAAAATATCTAACAAGTATGTAGAAATTGTAGTGTACTTAATTTAATTCATGGTTTAATAAGATTTATATTAAGCTACCATTACTAATATTTGAGGGATTTATGCACAAGATCAACCCAAGCATATACAAACTTAACCCAGAGAGATGTGGCAAAAGATCATATATTAGTCTATGAATCATATTTTGCATTTGGGTGGTATTTATGTGCATAAAGCAACATGTACCATGGAGAACTAGTGTCTCTTGCATGGTTATTTCCCAATTCCTCTCATGTACCAAATATATCTTTTTTTAGATAATTTTGAATTAATTCTCCATCTCAGTAATAGAAAATATCAACCATTTCAAACAATTCTACTATTCACTATCTCTACAATTAGATACTAAAAGCACATAAATTTCTACTCTTTAAAAGTGGTAAGCCATGATAGATGACCAGGTTGTGGCTTCAAGTCCTTGTATTATCACAAATGTTTTTTTCTTCTTCAAAATTTCTTATGTTTAATGATTACACCCGTCCTTATGAAAGGAAGAATACAATCTCTTTTATTGCATTAAGAATATATTTTAGATTAAAGAGTAGGGAATAATAAATGTATTTAGTTAAATATTTTTTAAATTATATAATAAAATAATAATATTCAATAAAAAAACTTGATGTTAGTATTTATGATAAGTGGTTATAAATTATCCATTGAAATGTAGGAAATCTAGTGATTCATTAGAATCTATAAAATGAATGTTTATTATTGTGAGTTATTTTCAAAATTGTGAGATCAATTACATCTATAAATGTGACTTGTACAAATGTGAATTTGATTCTTTTGCATTAATCTAATCTTTGTAAATCTCTAAATGTTTTCTTTTAATTTGTTATGATTTTCTATATTTATCTTCGCATAAAACTCAGCTATGTGGTTAGGAATTTATATGTGACAAGGATAATTACTCTTTTTTATCAAGTTACAACCATTCAAAATACTTCCAAATATTAATGCAAGAAATATTTCAACCTTCATAAAGTTTTCCATAGTGGTGAACAGATGGCATATTTTCATTGTATTGTGCTCATACTTCATATCGTAGGCTCGAAACTGCCTGACTTCCTTCAACATGTAAATGTACGATGGGTTTCCATGTGTAAAGTTAGTGCACACGATGGCACCCGAGTTACACATGCCATGATGTCGTAAGCTTTCTTATTATCACTAGTTATAATAGATAAGATAACTTCAAGCAAAATGATGACACATGTCCTTTTTTTTTTTACCACGTTAGCATATTCATCCAAGCTTTATGAGGATTTTGTGGGGCCACAAGGTGATTTGTAAAGGATTTTTTTTTTTTTCAAAAATTAAAGAATAAAATATTTTCAAATATTTAGAGGTCATAATAGTCATAAATTTGTCCAAATCAGATCAAGATCAAGGGTTAATATTCAAAAATTAAAAATGGTTACCTAAGACCACCCTGTTCACATGTATGAGCTTTAATGGTTTCTTTTGCTTTCTTCCATTTTTTCAAGTTAATTTCATTTGTTTAAGTTCTCAAAAACCTTGCAAAGCATCCTCCATTAAGAACTTGCAAAATGCAAGTCACTAAAGTGTTCAAGTTTTCAAATTAGGGTTATGTAGAGTAGAAAATGGGTAAGTTTATTCTCATAACCTACATTGTGAAATTTGAATATTTGAAAGGTTTTTATATTCTAGTTACGTCAAGTTCTAGTTGAAAATAGAGAATAGAATCCCCACATATTGTGAATTTTCAAGAGAATACAAAAACCCTTGTTACTCATAAAACCTTAATTCTATAAACCAAACCCTAATTCCTAAAATGGTCAACTCGTTGGGAAAATTAAAGAGGGGTTTAGATGAGGATATTTTGTAATGACTGTTGGGGTCATCCAAGAGAGCTAAGCATGCTCAAGGTGCAATAATTATTTTATATAGATTAGTCGATAGGGCAAAGGATGTTAGAGAGATGCTACTATATCAACCCAAGGATGGAATCTATTCAGATATGGTTTTAAGAAGTGTCAGTCACCAAGGCCCTTATCAAACTTATGGACGTTGGATTTGGATAGTTGGTTGTCCCAAATATATTCATTAATTCTTACCTAATAAAAGCACTGAAAAGAAGGTATATGACCCTAATAGAAGGACAATTTTCAATGATAAGGGCATAAAATTGGTAAGTCTAGATAGAGGATATATTTGTGAGGTCTTCCATTTGACCAAAAATTCACATGTCCTAGTTGAACTCAACTCCTTCCAAAGAGATTATTCTAAAGATAGGGAGAGTTTTAGTAAATGACTCCCTTATCATAGAAGAAGAGGCCCAAATAGATAATTGGTTAGATTCACTAGAAATGAAGTAGAGCCCTTTAATTATGATAAATTTGAAGACTGATTCATTAACACATATTATGCATTGTGTTAGGTTTTATGCATGAATTCTAAAATATAAATACCAACTCCATTATTGGTAATGGTTGTATATGTGCAACATAGGGATCTTAACACAAGTTTAAATGATTATGTCATATTTATATCTGATGGAATTCATTAGGAACTAATAGCAATCAAAGGGGATGAGATTGTTGCACATTTCAAATGGTACTCTTTGTTGTGTCATGACACTTTGTATAATAGAAAGAGGATTTGCACCCCTCAAATATAAATAAGGTCCCAAGATGAAAATGGATTCATCTTGCTAGTTCAAGAATGATCTTATATTTGGGGCATACATTGTGGCAAGTCTAGTTATATGATATTCAAAGATTTTTTTGTTAGAGAGGTGAGGAATCTAGGGTTTCCTATTGATTGGAGACTCTCTGAAAATGCCATAAGGTTCTTGCGACTATTGGACTTGACTTTTGAGTTGGGAATTGACCATAATTGGGGTGATTGGTTCTTCCATGCCTATTATACAGTGATCAAGATTTATGGTGCACCAGTAGCATCCCATATACTACCAATGGCATCGCCAAATAGAATTTCCTTCTTAGAGATCATTTGGAAGTTAAAGGAGGTAGATATCACTCATTTACAAAATTTGAAGGGGTCTGTGTTGCCACTTGGTATTGTATTTTTTAATTTCATAGTACTTAATGGAGATGTCTTGGAGTTGATATACTCCAAATTATAGCCAAATATGATGAAAGTGGATGCACAAATAAATTATGATCCTGAACATTACATCCACTAGGCCAGAACTATGTTCAAATTGGTTGGCTACACTCACTATTTTGACAAGATTGAGGAATTGATTAGAAATTGCTCCTTTGAAGCAAAAGTCTAGAAGAAAAGAGAGTCTTGGGTAAGAATCCAAATTGTAGAGGAAAAGAAGGGATTTGATCCCTCATATAAAGGACCACATTAAGAGATTAAAGTCTCGATCCTCATAATTATGGTCATGATTCATAAATATGTTAATCTTATAATATAAGCTCCTAAATTAGTAATAGATAGGCCTATGCATGCAACACAAATCATTGTTCAACAACCTCCCCAACAGATACAACCTCTATAGTAAATAGGACTTCAACAATTAGTGCAATCACCTCAAAGGGTTAAGGTAGAGGCCCCCTTCATGAAAGAATGAGTGGGAAGAGATGAGGAAGACGGTTCAGGAGGAGGTGAATTTTGATGTGAGTTAGATCACCCTAAGGGAAAATAGATCGTAAGAAAAAGTAGATGTATACTTCTAGAAGGATGGGACATTACCTTTACAGTTGCATTGGATACTATCAAAAGGCAAGATACTGATTTAGCCCATATTACAATATGAAGAATAGGCTCATGACCTATATTTTGGCTTATGTTTCAATGCTAAATAGGAATCCATAGCCATATGGTTTATACATCCAAAGACTAACAAGCCTCAATTAATAAAGGATGTAAATGAGCTCACTGGAAATTTGATTGTCTAAAACTTGTAGATACTAGTGCTCCTCAAGCAACAACTTTGGTTGTAAATAATGCACTTTTTAGTGAAGCTATAGTAAAGAAATTGCAAGCAGGTTTTGACAAGGCACACCATTAGAATTTGAAGTTGTTGTAGGAGTATAACAATTGTTTAGCCTTGTTAGCCCCTCCTCAAAGAATTACTACAACGCCATTGATCCCTCAACCATCCCCATCCACCACAAATACATCCTTCCAATATAGGGAAACTTATGCCCTAGGAATCAATGAACTAAAAGAGGAGATAAGACAAAGTAAAGAAGTTGAGAAGGCAACAAAGGAAGAGGTTGATAAAAAATCGATTGATATGATGGATAAATTATTAGAAAATAGGTTATATTGCATCATGTATCACCTTAAAGAGACATGGAATGGCTACAATACCCTAAGAAATATATATGCCAACCATGTCCAACTAAAAAATAATTTGAAAGACATCTTAGATATTTAGAATCTAAGAATGTCATTGATAAGAAAAATAATTAATCTTTCCAATTTTGATGTTGATTCTCCTAGTGATTTGTCAACAATTTTGGAAAATTCTAGTGCCTTAGAAAAGAGTCCAGCCGCTCATGGGAGCTTTTAGGTTGCTTTGGAGAAATATTTGGATTCTTTTGAGGAATTAGAAGGTGATTTGATACCAAAGATACTAACAAATGAAGGAGAAGTTAAGGCATATAAATCATGGAGGACAACTTTCAGTAATATATTGCCTCCCCTTCTCAATTTTATTTGTGCCAACAACAAATTTGATATAGACATGTTTATGTTGCAAGGACAAATCGGTGAAGCTGTAGGTAGGTTCGATTAAATTCTTTAAAGCAACCAACGAATGGAAAAATGTGGAATATTCTTCTCATTTGAATTTTTCTAGCGAAATTCTTGCATTCTCATGGTCTTTAGATGATACATTTGTATAATGGGTCTAGAAGTACAACTCAAATAATCATGCAATTGCTCCAATTTTGTCCTATTTTGCATAATTGGGAATATCTTTTGTAGTAGCTTCTACAATTGGTTTTTCTTTGAGAAAAGTACTTTTTATCTTATTTGGGGTAGTTATACCTACATTTTTTTTGGTCACATGAACAAGTTGTCAAATGAAAATGTGACATTTTTTCAAGCCTCTAAGCTTGTTTGCTCCCTTGTTTCTATAAAATGGAATTTTGAGCCATTTTTGAGGATTCTAGACATTGTAATTAGGCAAGTTTTGTTTAGCGAGGCTAAGTTTTGTTCTAGGTTTTAGGGAAAAGTGATTGTAAGTGTAATGTTCTATACAATAATATACAATTCAAAACATAAAAATACTTGAAAATATCATTCAATGATAATTATATCCAATATAATGATCAAAGATCTTTGAGTTCATTTTTGTATTTTTATGCAACAATTTTTTCTTTTATGGATTTTATTGAAGTAATAGAATGATTTGATGTAATATGGATATAGCAAGTCTTAAGTTGTTCAAGGATTTTTAAGTAGAGTTGAAATTAAATCACAGTATAGGACATATTATTGTATGGCAATAATATTGAATATCCATTGATTTTGTTTAAATTTTTGTTTAGAAGGAATTTGTAGGATCTTATGACTCTGTTACCCATGGTTTAAGGTACCAATTCAAGAAAATAAACTAGTGATAAGTTGAAGACTGTTCATATTAAAAATATTAATACTTTCTAAGTTATAATAATTATTTGATGTTCTCATGGCTAGGAATTTAAGTTTTACAAGGAATTTAACATATTGTTGTATCAAAATTCATATATCTTTATCTAAATACATGAGAATTTATCTTCTATTTTAGTGTCTTATATAAATTACTAGTTGTTTCTAGATTTTGTTTGAAGGTATACCCATCAGATTTTTACAAAGCCTAAAGTGCAAAAGGATTATTAGAATCCTTGTTCATTGGCCAACTCCCCACAATTCTTGAGAATTAGAATTGGTTTTTCTTTAGAGAATTATGGACATCAATTGGAACAACCAACATGATGATAAATGAAATATTTATCACACTTATTTAACACACAACAATTAGGTGGGAAGGGTTATGTTGGTCCTAAATTTGAATATGAATTTTCATAGCTACAACTATGTATATGGACTAGGTCATTTACACTATGGGTTTGACCTAGCATAGAAAATGGATGAATCTAAGAATCAAGACTAGTATATGAGAGTAGCTACAAGTGGAAACATACAGAGCTTAGGCTGTTTGTGAACCATCAACAACAATTGCACCATTTGTACCTTTTTCATTGCATAAAAGATAACCTAGCTAAAATGGGTCCAAAACAAAGGAAGAAGTGCAAGGTATACAATTTTTACCATTACATTTTTCCTCCACTTTAATTTGCATGTGAATTATCATGAGATTCCATGTCAAAGTAAAACTAGGTAGTTGACATAAAAGTAAATTTATTCAACCACTCATTAAAAGATATAGGTAAGGATATGTATATTTGCTTCTTGGAAAATACTTCTTTGAAGACAAGTGTCCTATCCTAGAAACCTACAAAATAAAAAAGGAATTTAATTAATAGTATCATGTATGCTTAATAAATAGGAATAAGTTGTCTATAATTAAAATAAAATAGAGAGTTAAGAGATATTCCACTTGTGGTGGAATATGGATACCACCTAGGGCAACAAATTGATTCAATATTGCATTGGGGTGGAAAAATTGATATGCTACCATGTGAAATGGCCCTTGATCATGTGGAAGTCACTATGATCATATTTAATAAATGAAAATTAGTTACCTACTATTCTCTTTCCAATTTATTTTTACAAAGGATGTAATGGAGTTGGAGGATAGTAGAAAAAGGTATGGAAATTAAAATTATAAACCTTGGAAATCCCAATGATCATGTAGGAATGTTGAGATAGCATCATGTGACATTATAAAAATATACAAGTGAAAAATTATCATGAGATTATATATAATAATAAGAAAAAATATACCAACAATTTTTCCCTTCATCTAGGTTAGTGAAGTAAATAACTCTAATAGCTATTCAAATGATCCTCTAAGCACAAATGAGTCTTAGATATCATCATAAATAACTTGTTATGAAAAAGAATAATTGTGGGACATGGCAACATAATATGCCAAAATTATTAACATATCGTAGAATCATAAGGTGTGAGCTTGGTAGCCATGGAAAACTATGTAATCATCATATAAAAAATCCTATTAGTAGAACATGTGGTCAATAATAGTAAATCATAATCATTGGAATCATATAGGAAAGTATGGAAATATATCAATATAGTAAGATATTGATCAATTTCATAAAGGATCTATGCCCCCAAGTGGGATTCATGATCTAAATAATCCAATCCATATATAAATAAGTACTTATATCATGAAATCTCTAAATATACGACAAAAATATTAAAGGGACCATTTTCTAGTAGATCATCTTCATCCAATCATGTGGTTCAGAGTCACCTTCAATTAATTAAATATCATCATGATATGATATGTCACACTTTGTAAATGTACTTTAAATATGAGGATAGGCATGGGAACCTTCATAATCCACTTCTCTTGTACTTTTAGAGTAGATTTTATTTGAACCTTTAAAATAATTACATTTTATTTTGGGACCTATATAGTGGTAGTACCTTTGGGACAAGTAAGAACAAAGGACAAATTATTGATTTTTCAGGTCATAGATCAAGGATATGGCTTCTATATTCAAGAGCTTCTCATCATATGGCATCTTCGTAGTCTATGTTCTCTTCTTTTGAGCCTTGTATATATCATGCTACCTACTTTGATGAGAAATCATACTTATTTGAATATAATTGGGAGGGGATCTATTGATATTGGGTCCATGGAACCTTCAATTATGTATTGTGTGTACCCCATTTGATAAATAATCTCCTTTCTATCTATCAAATCACTCATGGTGGAGCGGGGAGGACTATGGAATTCACTCTTGATTCGATTATCATCAGAGACTTGGAGAGTATAGAGGCCATTGCTACTTGGATGGTTGATCGTGCATCTTGGTTATACACCTTTTCAAACTTTATTCCTAATGATGACTTTGATCCTTTGGATGATGATCGTGCACTTCTAGTGTGGGCTATTCTTTTGATGAGAATTTTGGTTATTTAAACTTGGGTGTTCTCACAAGTGATCTAGTTCTTGATCCTTGCATTTCATATCCTCCATCTATTGTTGCATTTTATGATGCTTGTGTTCTTATAGATATGAATTCTTGTGATTTAGTGCATCAGGATATTCATTGTCTTTCATATATAGTTTCTTGGGATGAGAACTTTCCAAACATTGCAGGTTTGTTTTGTGTCCCATATTTCAGATTTGGGAGACACCATTGGTTGCATTTATCTTATCTTTGATGGCGGTGATCCTTCTTCAAGTGTTGTGAGGGAACACTCTAACCCTCTTGTTCATTCTCAACATGATAATTATTCATATTTTGATGTGAGTGTGGATACTTTTGACCAACATTTGGAGGAGGCTTATTTATCTTCAAAGGATATATCTTTATCTTTGGATTATTTTCTAGATTCATCTCTACTATATTTTGGATTTGAACCTCTTCATCAGTGTGGGCTAAAATTCTTGTTTTGAGAGTGTCAACTTTCGACATTGACATGGAGACACTTGAGTATTATTCACAAACATCACACATACTCCTTGTTCCCACATCTTCCTTTCAGGAATGAGAAGACATCTTGCATGCCATCTAGGTTTTATTTCTTCCTAAGGGCAGGAATGTTGTTTGATGGTCTTGGATCATCTTCAACATTCAATGTAGAGCATCTACCATCATTGTAGGAGACTCTACATTGAGGGGGGTTACATAGTATCCCTTCTTCTTATCTCTTATGGGGTATCTTTTTCCTTATATGAGGTTTTGTCCTTCTCATTCTTTAGTGAGAATCTTTTATCTCTCTTTTGGGGAGTTTTGTCCCACTGGCTTTTCTCCTTTTGTCTGTTTTTGAGAGGTTGCATTTGTACATGGGTACCTAACATGGCCTAGTATCTAGGACCCATCATCATGTTTGCATAATTTTCATTATTTTTCTCCTCCCTAAGTTGCACTTAAGGGGGGGTGTTGGTGTGAATAATGTTGAAAATTGAGGTGTTTTCTTAGCTTAATACTCTATGAAACTTTAATATTGTTGATCTAAATAAACTTTTCCTTTTGTTACAAATTATTTGTGGGTGATTATCTTGATTAATCTATTTTACTGTTGTAGAATGTAGACAAAAGTTGATAGAAGTAGACAGGATATTAGAAAGATTACACAAGAATATACCGTGGAGAAAACCCTTTCGGGTAAAAAACTCCACCAAGAATAAATCTATTATTCAATCTCTGAAGTAGATTACAATAGCTCCAATTCTTGCTTGAGAATGCCTCTTTTTCCTTCACCAAAACTTCTTCATAACCTGCAATAAAAATTGATCATAACTCTATCTAATTGCTTGAGATAAATAGGCTTTAAATAGCTTTGTAAACTCAACATGAGTTATAATTACAATGCTAAATCCCTAACCCTAAAAGGTATGCCTATCTCATGTCAATTGAGTTATCTCATGAAGAACAATGTGCAAACCCCATCTTCATGCATTCGGGTGCCCCAAGATGAAGTGGTAACTTAACCTTTATTCCAAAGATATCTCCAAATCTTATCCTCAAATTTGGTGCCCAAAAGAGGGCCCACTTAACTAAACCATCTGAAATATATTAACATGCAAAGGAGTTAATTCCAAGAAGCCAACTTGGGCACCCAAAGTGGGTCCAAGTTAATTCTTGTTAACTGAAACATTTCTTGACACCATTCATGCAAGAATGGTCATCTCCCGTTAACTAAAGGTATTTCCTGTTATCTTTCATGCAAATCAAGTTATTAGCCATGCATTCCAAGTTAACTGAATTCAACTAACATGCAACTAAAACTATCTGAATCTAACTGAGCCATAACTGAACTTGAACTGAACTGAACTTGAACTTGAACTTAACCTTGTACACATCACCCCCTATTTTATAGGACCTCAACATGCATAAATCAAAATCCCTATTTTGTAGGAACCTAGGATGCATTTATGACGTGTACTCAATTTACCAACCAATTAACTAAACTCAAGGTGAGTTGTCACCTACCATATGTGCACCCATGTGCTCCTATTTTGTAGGAGCCCATCCCAAGGCATCCCCACATGTTCCTAGCATATAGAATAACTTACAAATGTCAATTAACATGATTATTTCAACAATTAATAATTCCTTCTTAATCCTAGTGTTGATAAACACATTTTAGGAACTTGGGATATACATGAAATAACTAATGTTTTAAGATTGCAATTAAATGACATCATATTTCCAAAATTCTGCCACTTGACATTATACATTGCAATTATTCTAAACAAGGAATAATATAACAAGTACAAGACTGGCCTTCTTGCACCAACTAATCAATCCATGCTAACTTCCAATTGCAACCTGCATAATCATGAAGCTTCCAAGCAAACGATTAAAACCAAGAGAACTTATCTGTATGGTTTCATAAGATAATTTGTAAACTTAATTAAAGTGTTAAATTTCTCAATTAATACCTTCCCATAATCAACCAAACCGATACCTTTCCCAAGTCTTTGTATCCAAACCACCTCTATGGAGGTATGCTAAACCGCTGAGTGTGTTGAACTCACGTTCAACCAAGGTGTAGGCTCCTCGGTCTTTTCTGTTGAAAAAACTTTCCTGACAAGTAACCATTCCAACAAATATCTCTTACCAAAAGAGAATTCTAGCCTCACCTATTTCTCCAAGTATCCATGAGGACTTGTAACCAACCAATCCATGCCAAACTCCAAATGCAACACAACACTTTCATGAAGTAATCAAGCAAATGATTAATGTACCCAATACTTAAGATAACTACACAAGATCAATGTCAAAGATCCAACCTTGAACATAAACATGACACCCATGATCTAACCATCTCCCCTAGGAGATCACATGCATCATAACGTACTTATTCATCCTAGTCTCAAGAGAACCATGTAATATGCCAAACTCTAAATGTATGTCAAGAGTAAACCATGACATCATAGCAAATACACTCTAAACCAAGAAACCATATCTCCAATCACATGGAGATAACCTTACCAATGATGCATCCAAGTCACTGCCAACAACTCCCATTGAACCGTGGTACCGAGTTACACATGGCATCGTGACTACCATCCTCTCCATGAAGATTACAATATCCTAGTAAAGCTCCCATTGAACTGTGATACCGAGCTATACATGGCAAAAAGATAAACATCAAACCATCACTGTCAAAAGTATATGGAATTTCAGACATTTCCTCATGATCATAATTATCATAACATGTATCATGCCACAACTCTAAACCACTAATCAAGAGTATACAATGACATAATAACAAAACCATCCTACAACCAAAGATCCCCATCATTGCCAAATGCTCCCACTGAGCTGTGATATTGAGCAATCCCATGGCATCATGATGCACATAATCAAAACCACATTTTTTCATAAGCTCACACCAATCCTGTGAATCCAAGCTCTCAAACACCTCTTGTAACAAACTTTTTTTTTTCAAAATCAGCAATAGCAAAAAATAATAAAAGCTCCCACTAAGCCCAAAAACCTCTAATCTTTTAAGAGAAAGGTGTCCCAGTAATCTACCCAACCTTAGCTCTGATACCAAATGTTGAAAATTGAGGTGTTTTATTAGCTTAATACTCTATGAAACTTTAATATTGTTGATCTAAATAAGCTTTTCCTTTTGTTACAAATTCTTTGTGGGTGATTATCTTGATTAATCCATTTTACTGTTGTAGAATGTAGACAAAAGTTGATAGAAGAAGTAGACAGGATATTAGAAAGATTATACAAGCATATACCGTTGAGAAAACCCTTTCGGGTAAAAAACTCCACCAAGAATTAATCTATTATTTAATCTCTGAAGTAGATTACAATAGCTCCAATTCTTGTTTGAGAATGCCTCTTTTGCCTTCACCAAAACTTCTTCACAACCTGCAATAAAAATTGATCATAACTCTATCCAATTGCTTGAGATAAATAGGCTTTAAATAGATTTGTAAACTCAATATGAGTTACAAATACAATGCTAAAGCTCTAACCCTAAAAGGTACGCCTATCTCATGCCAATTGAGTTATCTCATGAAGAACAATGTGCAAACCCCATCTTCATGCATTTGGGTGCCCCAAGATGAAGTGGTAACTTAACCTTTATTCCAAAGATATATCCAAATCTTATCCTCAAAGTTGGCACCCAAAAGAGGGCCCACTTAACTCAACCATCTTAAATATCTTAACATGCAAAGGAGTTAATTCCAAGAAGCCAACTTGGGTGCCCAAAGTGGGTCCAAATTAATTCTTGTTAACTGAAACATTTCTCAACATCATTCATGCAAGAATGGTCATCTCTTGTGAACTGAAGGTAGTTCCTGATATCTTTCATGCAACTCAAGTTATTAATCATGCATTCCAAGTTAACTGAAGTGAACTAACATGCAACTAAAACTATCTGAATCTAACTGAACCATAACTGAACTTGAACTGAATTGAACTGAACTGAACTGAACTGAATTGAATTGAACTGAATTGAACCTTGTACACATCACCCCCTATTTTATAGGACCTGAACATGCATAAATCAAAATCCCTATTTTGTAGGAACCTAGGATGCATTTATGAACTGCACTCAATTTACCAACCAGTTAATTAAACTCAAGGTGAGTTGTCACGTACCATATGTGCACCCATGTGCTCCTATTTTGTAGGAGCCCATCCCAAGGCATCCCCACATGTTCCTAGCATATAGAATAACTTACAAATTTCAATTAACATGATTATTTCAACAATTATTAATTCCTTCTTAATCCTAGTGTTGATAAACACATTTTAGGAACATAGGATATACATGAAATAACTAATGTTTAGGATTACAATTAAATGGAATCCTATTTTCAAAATTCTTCCACTTGACATTATACATTGCAATTATTCTAATCAAGGAATAATATAACAAGTACAAGACTGGCTTTCTTGCACCAACTAATCAATCCATGCTAACTTCCAAATGCAACTTGCATAATCATGAAGCTTCCAAGAAAATGATTAAAACCAAGAGAACTTATCTGTATGGTTTTTTAAGATAATCTGTAACATTAATTAAAGTGTTAATTTTCTCAATTAATACCTTCCCATTATCAACCAAACCAATACCTTTCCCAAGTCTTTGTATCCAAACCACCTCTATGGAGGTATGCTAAACTGCCGAGTGTGTTGAACTCACGTTCAACCAAGGTGTAGGCTCCTCGGTCCTTTCTGTTGAAAAAACTTTCCTTACAAGTAACCATTCCAACAAATATCTCTTACCAAAAGAGAATTCTAGCCTCACCTATTTCTCCAAGTATCCATGAGGACCTGTAACCAACCAATCCATGGCAAAATCCAAATGCAACACAACACTTTCATGAAGTAATCAAGCAAATGATTAATGTACCCAATACTTAAGATAACTACACAAGATCAATTTCAAAGATCCAACCTTGAACACAAACATGACACCCATGATCTAACCATATCCCCTAGGAGATCGCATGCATCATAACGTACTTATTCATCCTAGTCTCAAGAGAACCATGTAATATTCCAAACTCTAAATGTATATCAAGAGTAAACCATGACATCATAACAAATACACTCTAAACCAAGAAACCATATCTCCAATCACATGGAGATAACATTACCAATGATGCACCCAAGTCACTGCCAACAAATCCCACTGAACCGTGGTACCAAGTTACACATGGCATCATGACTACCATCCTCTCCATGAAGATTACAATATCCTACCAAAGCTCCCATTGAACTGTGATATCGAGCTATACATGGCAAAAAGATAAACATCAAACCATCACTGTCAAAAGTATATGGAATTTCAGACATTTCCTCATGATCATAATTATTATAACATGTATCATGCCACAACTCTAAACCACTAATCAAGAGTATACCATGACATAATAACAAAACCATCCTACAACTAAGGATCCCCATCATTTCCAAATGCTCCCACTGAACCGTGATACTGAGCAATCCCATGGCATCATGATGCACATAATCAAAACCACATTTTTTTATAAGCTCACACCAAACCTGTGAATCCAAGCTCTCAATTACCTCTTGTAACAAACTTCTTTTTTTTCAAAATCAGCAATAGCAAAAAATAATAAAAGCTACTGCTAAGCCCAAAAACCTACAATCTTTTAAGAGAAAGGCGTCCCAATATTCTACCCAACCTTACCTCTGATACCAAATGTTGAAAATTGAGGTGTTTTCTTAGCTTAATACTCTGTGAAACTTTAATATTGTTGATCTAAATAAGCTTTTCCTTTTGTTACAAATTCTTTGTGGGTGATTATCTTGATTAATCCATTTTACTGTTGTAGAATGTAGACAAAAGTTGATAGAAGAAGTAGACAAGATATTAGAAAGATTACACAAGCATATACCGTGGAGAAAACCCTTTCGGGTAGAAAACTCCACCAAGAATAAATCTATTATTCAATCTCTGAAGTAGATTACAATAGCTCCAATTCTTGTTTGAGAATGCCTCTTTTGCCTTCACCAAAACTTCTGCACAACCTACAATAAAAATTGATCATAACTCTATCCAATTGCTTGAGATAAATAGGCTTTAAATAGCTTTGTAAACTCAACATGAGTTATAATTACAATGCTAAAGCCCTAACCCTAAAAGGTACACCTATCTCATGCCAATTGAGTTATCTCATGAAGAACAATATGCAAACCCCATCTTCATGCATTTGGGTGCCCCAAACTGAAGTGGTAACTTAACCTTTATTCCAAAGATGTCTCCAAAGCTTATCCTCAAAGTTGGCACCCAAAAGAGGGCCCACTTAACTAAGCCATCTGAAATATATTAACATGCAAAGGAGTTAATTCCAAGAAGCCAACTTGGGCGCCCAAAGTGGGTCCAGGTTAATTCTTGTTAACTGAAACATTTCTCAACACCATTCATGCAAGAATGGTCATCTCCTGTTAACTGAAGGTAGTTCCTATTATCTTTCATGCAACTCAAGTTATTAGTCATGCATTTCAAGTTAATTGAAGTGAACTAACATGCAACTAAAACTAACTGAATCTAACTAAACCATAACTGAACTTGAACTGAACTTCATTGAACTGAACCTTGTACACATCACACCCTATTTTATAGGACCTCAACATGCATAAATCAAAATCCCTATTTTTTAGGAACCTAAGATGCATTTATGAAGTGTACTCAATTTACCAACTAGTTAACTAAACTCAAGGTGAGTTGTCACCTACCATATGTGCACCCATGTGCTCCTATTTTGTAGGAGTCCATCCCAAGGTGTCCCCACATGTTCCTATCATATAGAATAACTTACAAATGTCAATTAACATGATTATTTCAACAATTGTTAATTCCTTCTTAATCCTAGTGTTGATAAACACATTTTAGGAACTTAGGATATACATGAAATAACTAATGTTTTAGGATTGCAATTAAATGGCATCCTATTTCCAACAAATAAGGTATCCTATTCACATATTAAGTTTACCTAGGTACTAAGAATCTATCTAGAAGTATTAATTGGCATTAGATCTTATCTATTTTCATTGAGCTCTTATGTCCTAAGTCATTTAATATTAGTTATCTAATGACATAGGATTAAGACACTTTTCATGATCTTGTCTAATCCTATGTAACCAAGGGTATCTCACACATTGTACATCCATCTATTTGCATTCATTGATAGGAATATAGTTTATTCTTATCATATTGATCTCTTTTTGCTTTCCATTTAGCCTCTAGATATTGGGTGGCTATCTCCATAGCCAACTCTTACAATATTCTTTGTGTATATGTTGAGGTGAGAAAAAAATTATGTATACACCTTGTAAAGGTATTTAAATTTCACTAGAAAATATCTCATATAATAAAATTTTAATATTTTATTTATCCTCATTTTAAAGAATAAATAAAATGTAACCAATAATTATAATGTTTATTATATATATGTCAACAATCAACAATAAAGAAATAATATAGTAGAAGATTTGACCTCCTTATTAAGAATTTATATTTTGTTTGTTAGTTGCAATAACTAAGAAACAAATTTATCCATTATAGTTTTAATTTTATAACATTCTATTTCAATTCCTATGAACAACAATAATTTTAAAAGAAAAGCTCATGTCAAGCTTATTTAAGACAAGTTTAATATCACATACAAAAAAAATAGAATGATTATGGTCAAATTAAACATCATTCTCTCTTTCAATATTGCACAAATTCATTATATAGTGCACACTAACTTTATTTCCTTCAAAATTAATGCTACAATCACATAAATTTGACATCAAGAAATGAGCAAACAAAATATATTAGATGAGCAATATTTTTACATTGAAGTTGTAAAAAATACATGTCATGTAAACTTATGTGATGGCATAACAAAGTGCGTGATGACAAGTTCAATGCACACCCACACAAACTAACATTAATAGAAGACTTACATGAACATTATGAAACAACATTATGCAATAAGAAACAAAGAACGTATAACTTCTTCAATATTGATGATAGAGTATCCACAAACACCATCAATATAAATAAAAGATAAGGAAGGAAGGAACCATAGATCATAATAAATTTTGCCCTTATCAAATCCAAGCCACAAAAAAACCCAAGGAATGGATTCATGACATCCAAATTTCCCCTTAAACATACCATGAGTGTTTAGTCACAAGGGAGATGCAACGACTCACCTAAGTCTCATTAGAGATTGATCAAAAATACTTGGGGACCAATTACAACACAAAATGGGTCAAAACTAACCAAAGACACAATATTCACAACTTAATAGGGGTAAAAGCACAATCATGTGTCACACTTTCAGGCAACTAAATAGTTTTGAGCAAAATGATTTTTCCCTAAATAGTTTCGGGTGAAACAGTTTCACTCGAAACTACGTGGCCTTTACGTGGCACATAAAGTTTTGGGAAAAACCCTTTCACTTGAAACAACAAAACAATTTTTCTCCCTTTATTGATTTAAAACTTGACTCAATTTGCATGTAGTTTTTGATTGAAAGGGTTTCGGTTGAAAATGTTTCGATCAAAACCGTTTCACCTGAAACTATCTATGTGGCATCCTTGTTGGCAGCCACCTCATCATTTTTTAGAAATTTCTAAAGCTTTCCACTTGAATATGATAATTCTTTAGTCAAAATGATTTTTTTCAAAAAACTAAAAATAGCTTTTTGTAGAGCTTGAATTCAAGAATCCAAATATTTGGTTTTGATATTTTAATTAGTCTTAATATGTTTTTTATTTTAAATAATGCGAGTAGGTTGTTAAAATAAAAAATAAGGTTGATTAGAAATTAGAAAAATATTAAAAAATATTTTAAAAAATTAAAAAATATATGGTGCACTAGAGGAGAGAATCCTCTCCAAAAAAGGTATAATTTATTTTTTGAAAATGATAAAAAAAATAGACAATAGTTGATGTCAACTGAAAACTATCAAATTCTGGTACGTTTAAATTTAACATGTTATTACAAGGAAAATATACTTCAATTTTTTAATTTAATTTTCCATGCACTAGATATTAAACTATCTATTTGAAAAAAAATAGGAGAAAATCAAATTGTTTTCTATTTTTTTCTTGATGCTAGTTCAACGCCACTTTTTCCTGAAATTTTTAACAATTCAAAATGTGCTCTTAAATTTATAAAAAAATATCAAAACAATTATTAAAAAATTGTAAAATTACAGGAATAAACTTCACCAAGATTTCTACATTTCTTTAGTTTACATCATTTTGAAATTCAAAACATACAGATTGGTTTTATGTAGTCAAAGTTGAGATTTTTTTTTTTTGTGATGGTTGATTCCTTTATAAAAGTGTCACATGTTTGCACTTTTATCCATAGATAATAAATAAGGTAGAATACCTAAGACAAATGAAGGGCTAGGCTATGAAAGTCTAATTTACAACCTACACTAAATATGACACAACTTCAATGTTTTATGAGTTGTTATAAAATGGTTAAGTCATTTATTTCCCATGAGCTTAAGCTATAAAAATTATATACAAAAACACACAAGATTCCAATAGTCATTTTCATCAAAAGGTGCTATAATTCATATGCAAGCATTTATCTACTCAAGATGTGACAAGGAAGGATGCAATCACATACAATTTCTAAACTTAAGAGATGTGAACCACAACATAAAAATTTAAATTCCACATATATACATAAACATACAAAATAAGATATAACATGCTTAATCCATTATTTTCATCACAAGATCAATTTTGGGATTATTTATAATCATAATATGTCATTCCAAATTGATATTCAATTTCAACATAAATCATAATCTTTACACAATTATAAAGGAAATATCACATCCTAAACATAGATATATGACATTCCAATTGAGAGATGAGGTATATATACAATTATCACTTTTTCCTATTTTAATAACAAAAGATCACCTGATTACAACTTTCCCAAATTATATCACAAGATAATATAATAAGTATCCACCAAGAGCTACAAGATCCTCATGGGAACTCTATGATACTCCACCATGATTGTAGCGAATAATCCCAATGGTGATAAAACCATCCAGCCATATGGATTAAGGTCCACCCCTTTGAACTAAGAGACCACCTCCATGGTTATCATACACAAACATGACATACAAGATTGATCATATACAAAAAACATTTCAACCAAAATTTTCTTAAACGTGTGATGAACTACAAGATTCTAAACAAAAACAAGAAAGATGAAACAAATTTAAGATTGAATGTACAAATTTGACCTAATATATATTATTGTTAATCAATAATTTTAGTCTAATATACATAATTTGACACATAACTCATAATTTCATTTGTTATCTAATCTTAATGTAAATAAACAAATAAATAAACTATTTACTAAATTATGTATGTATTTAGTATAAAATTATAAATGTATACATAATTTAGACTAAGTTTAACCTTGTATATATTATTTATATAAATTTCATTATGTATAAATTTAGCCTACTAACATTTCATATCTATTCACATATTGGCTTGCCTTGTGCATATCTTGGGTCATCTTGCAAAATATATTGTGAACAAAAATTGATGGAAGGAAATAAACTAAAAATAATTCTCTAGAAGTAAACCTGAAGGACGAACTAAATGAAATGCTACATACATAGATTTTTCCATGTAGACGTTATCATGTTAGTTTTTCAAGCCTAGAATATAGCTATATAGCTTGACTGTGTCAATAAATGTGAGAGTTGCAAGCAATCTTCTTATGATATAAGCGAGAATTTTATATGTTTATTTGCATGATTCTTGCAAAGCATTTATGCGTGATCTAAAATTTGGCACATAGCTCATCTATTCCTTTATTTTTTAAGGTGCCCCCATTATTTCTAAATATTGTAGAGGAATGGTTCAAGTGACACATAATTAGATTATGAATAAATTTTGTAGAGACATGTTTGAATGGTATGGTCTCAATTCAAGTGTAAAAATAAATCAGAAAGAAGAAATGTTAAAATTTTACTTTGATGTCATTTTTCAAATTGTATCTTGTGTGTTCTCAGTTGCAAGGGTTCTCAAACAACATGTGAAGACTAATAATTATTTGGATGAGATAAAATTTCAAATTCTACAACTCCATGTACCTTGTGTTCCAAACAACTACAATATATCTTGAAGTTGTGAATTTAATCCTACTCTTTTGTTGTGGAGTTTCTGCTTTGTTAGTGGGTTGGAAGTTAAGGTTTTTCTTGCTTCAATCAATTATGTTTTAGTTTAATTCTGGTCTGATTTAGGTTGTTGTTGAGTAATTGTTTCTTTTATCTTCTTGGCAACCTGCTGGCTGCTTTCTTCTATGCAATTTCCTTTTCAATGTTTCAATAAAAAAATGTAATTTTTTTTGTTATTATGATGATCTAAATTGTATTATCGAATAAGCTATAACTTTGCACTTTTTGCCATATACGTAATTGTTTTATAGAGTTTTTGGGTTATACTTGGATTGGTTTAAGATAGTATAAGGAGAGTGAAATTCATGATGAATAAATGAGGGAAACTAAGATATTTGTAGATGGATATTCTTCTATTTATGAATTTGAAAAAATAAAAATATTTTATTTTTCTAATATCTCTTTGTGTAAAATGGATCGATACAAATGTTCCATCAGGTAAGTTCACAAAGAGTGATGATGTGGATTTTGATTGTCCACTACAAACCAAACACCTCCACATTAACACAGTTAAAAAATAAATTTTCAATTTGCCTATTGATTCCTTTCTCATTCCCAAAAATAATAATTTAATGCATCTTGCACCAACTAATGCTTCCAAATTGATGTGTGCCATGTACAAGATGGTGGAGTGCTACATGTATGAGTTGGATGCATTAGTCTTCATTTGCAACCATAAAAAAACATAGCATTCGACATAAAATATTATAGGAATAGGAACATAGCAACATTTCTTTACAAAATCTCCAAGCTCAATGTACACTTTCATATTATGTGAAAGCTTCCATAGAGAAAGAAATAGATGAGAAAGATGCATAATATCAAGCAACATTGAGACTAGATCAAATTTTCTCTATTTATTTTGTTATAACATCTTTATCTTCACCATTAGAGTTTGGTGTGTCTTTGGCATTAGCACCATTTAATTTTAAATATTTTTATATGTGATCGTGATCCCCACTTTCCTAACATCTCAATTTGACAGTCATGTCTCTCTATACATTTCTAGTAGTGTTAACTATAGTTTAAGTAACCAAATTACCTTTGCCAAGAACCCTTGTGCATTACCTCAAGTCCTTTGTCGCTCGCATATTTTTTCATTCCTATCACCTTGTTAGAGTTTCTTGATGTTGTTACACTTGGGTTTAGCTATTTGCCAAGGGTTTCATAGGAAAAAAAATATTTGCAAGAGTGTTATTATTCCTTAAAAGTATGGATTTTTGACATCGCATGGAAACCCTAGTTTCCTAACAAGCAACTTTTATGAATTTACTTAAATATTTTTTTAACAATTTCAACAAGCAATTTAAGTTTGTATTGATTATCTATTCATATTTATTTTTTTAATTTTGCTTGAATTCCACATAATATTTCTAAAAAATGTAAACAATATCTTACATTCTACTTATCTCTTACCTACCTTATTCCTATAATGCCGCCCTATTCTAGTTATTATAATGTTTTTCGTAGAATACCTAATTTTTATTGTAAATGATGGTCGTAATGCATGCATCTCATACATGTAACACTCTACCAACTTGTATATGGTATGCACCACCATTTTGAAGATCAATTATAATGATTTTTTTGGGAGTATTGGCTTGTGATAGTTGCATTTCAATTATTTTTGGGAATGGAAAATAAATTGACTTGGCAAAATAGAAAAAAATATTATTTAAATGATTATCACTTATTACCAATAAAAATAGGCATCAAATATTAATCGTTGATTGAAATTTTTGTAGTTCAATATTATTTGTGATATCATAAGAAGATTGAGAAAAAAATGATGATACTCTTTTGGCATTGCATTTGTAAGCCATTTAGTTTTTGCCACAAACTTCATTTGGTGGCCTATAAATGACAATACCATAATTGCCCTTACTTTCCTACAATTTCATTAATTGAACTATCCTTTGCCCTTAATTGCCTATAAATTTATTGGTGATTGCAACACCCTTAGCTCTTAGTTGCCTATATTTTTGTTGGTGATCACACCACCATTTACTCTAAATTAGTGATAATGGCAAGGTCAATGTTGTAGAATTCAAGAATAATTAATGTAAAATGGTGGGTAATTGAACAATAATTTTTTTAAAAATTAAATGACAAGCAATTGAACCTTGACTGAAAATTGCCTCTATAATATCCTAGTGTTGGGGCCCAAACTAAATTAAATAATGAGATGATCTAATGTTGTTCTAAAAAATTATAAAATATATCCTAGGGTGATCTAATACTACATACACAAAAATAATATCAAATTTGGGTGAATGTATAGGCTACCAAAAGGATTTTATTCACCATTTTTAGACCCCAACAATTAATTTTTTGATAAATTAGTGACAAATCACCACTTAAAATTTCCTTGACTAGAGGGGAACATATATTATCGTTGACACCATTTCATGAGTTTGATTGTAGTGATGTAGTTATGACACATCATCTTTCTAGTATTGGATAGAGCTTCACCTTCGTATCAAGATAGAACATACTTTTATGTAGACATCATGCTATTTAAAGTTTGGTCTTGCTTTGCATGTTTGAAGCCCTTTGGGGCCTAATCCACTTGGTCAAAGCCCCTTAACTTTCCTACTTGGTTAGAGTCTCACATTTTCTGCTTGGTTGAAGCCCTTCAATTTTATTTGCATAGTCAGAGTGATACTACTTTTCACTTAATTTCTCAGTCTACACCTTTTGCCTTTTTAGTAGATAATTTTAGGAACTTTCGTGATTATACTTATTTTTAAATGCTTGTTAGATGCTCTACTCATTGGAACTTTATCTTTTGTTCTTTCAAGTTCTTGAGATAGAGTATTCATGGTGATGAGGGTACACTATTGACATCCATGACTTGTATTAAGCATATTTGTATTATTTTATCTCTAACCCTTATCCTAATCCTATTACTATTTCCAACCCTAACATTAACCCTAACCCTAACCCTAATTAATTTTTAGTCCTACATGTTGTGTTGCCAATGCTATATATATATATATATATATATATATATATATATAATATAGGTCGAGGCCAAAATTCTATTGTTCGTAGGGAATTGGAGAAGGTCAAACGAGCATACATTGAACAATTAATTCCTATTTCTCGTCATCGTGAAATTCATCATCAAGATGGATTATCCTTATGCGGTCAACGAACTCATAAGTCTCTTCGGGCAGTCCCTTCTATCAGAACTAGATTATTTTCCGAGGGGCCAGATTGGAGCGAGATTTTTAGCTAAGGGGGGAGCCGAGGGGGGATTCTTCCCAGAAGCAGGAGGAGAAGGAGAGGGGTATGATGGAGGAGGAGGAGGAGGAGGGGGGGTATGATTGGGAGGAACTGAACGTGGAAAATCAACTGGAGGCGAATCGACCGAAGGACAATCAACCCGACGCAACGCCCAATCAATTGTCAGAAGACGACTCGATGGGGGACGACGAAGACAAAACTATATCTATTTCTCAAATAAATGTGCAATAGGCACCTCAAGATGGATATCTCTCGACGTATTTTAAATATATTATAAAATATATATATATGCTAGTATTAAGCATATTTGTATTATTTGTGTATGAAAAAATATTTAATTTTCATGTTGGTTGCTTATTTTATTTTGACATGCATTCTCATTGTAACTTACATGGAAGCCAAAGTGAACAAAATGAAATAGTAAAATTTGCATATTAATGCTCATTTTCCTTATCTTTTTGGCCCATAATGACTAGGCTATCTTTTGAGCATTGACTAGTACACAAAACGACATATTTCATTTGGAAGTCATCCTTGATTGTCCCCATCATTATTCACCCCTTAGATCTTGATCCAATCTCCCCATTTAGCCATTCATCATTAAAGTTGTTCATATCAATGGGTGTTGAATTGCTTTAGATCATTTCTACAATCACAAATTGAACCTCGATCCTTTAAATTTGAATTATGTCCCATATTTTCCTCCCTTTCTAGTTGTTATTAGCTAACTAAAGCACAATTTATTTCAAATTGCATGTTGAGGTGGTGTATTTAAAGACCATCTCTAATTTAAAAGAATCATCTAAGATTGGCAAATAAATTTATTGAGCACATCTAGAACTCAATTACAAATAGACAAAAAAAGATTACATTAACATTACATCATCATCATCATCATCTTAATATACACATGCTTCTTGTTCTCAACAATTGTTCATTATTATTGAATTGGTCCAATTAAAGATCTACTTGAAAAGAACATGACCCATATAATTCAATAAAATTCCCCAAAGATATTTCTAAACATTATCTATATTCCTTATCATTAAACTCTATGTAAATAACACTTACATAAAGATAAATAAATTTTCATTGGAAAAAAAAACCAAAATCATATCTACAAATCACAAGTTTAACTTCATATATCAATTCATATTTACACCTATACAAACGACCCAAACGATTTCACATTCAAACATTCCAGATTAATAACAATCTATCAGATTTTGAAATTTGGTATTGTTGCAGATGAATTTGTGATCAAACACAATTAAAACCAAGTACTATTACATACAATCTGATTAATTTCCACATTCATTTCAATTACATAAAACAATCTAACTCTTAAATCTAGATTAACTTCCCACATAAATGCTTTATTACTTTAGTTAGTCAAGTTCGTTGTAATGCGAGTGTGATGATCCATCTTCTTACAGTTAGATCTGCGGAGTAGAATGTATTTGAGACTTATGATCAGTTCTATCAAATGCAGTTTGTGTCCCAATAGATCTCCTACTTTGATTTTCAGCCCAACAGAGCACACAATGCAAAAGAGAAACAGAACAAATCAACAGGATTTAAATTAGAAGAAACAAGAATAGAAAACCGTATAGGTATAGTTATAGGCATCCATGTACAGAGATCAGCATAGGAAGGGCAAGCCCCCTGTTATGTCCTGCGCAGGGAGTCGTTCCGCGCGAGAGGAATAAATTCAGAGAGAGGCGTGGTGAGCGGAGAAGCCACTCTGCAGACGGGGCAGGTGGGGTGCCGGCGGAGCCACTCATCAACGCAGGCTACATGGAAGATGTGAGCACAATCGGGCATAATCCTCACCATATCCTCGTCCACATAGTCCGTAAGGCAGATGGAGCAGCAGTCTCTCTCAGCCTTGGAAGCCCGCTTCTCAGAGTACATCATCTTAGGGTAAGTATCCAGCGTCGCCTGGTCGAGCCCGCGCCCACGCCCAATTTCCCCCCGCTCCATCTCTGTCGGTGCTGCGCCCGGGTCCGCTGCCCTGCTCGCCCTGCTCAATCTCAGCCGGATGCACACATACGACGCCATTAAAATCGTGGTCAACACTGCCATCGTTCCCACGGATATAACAATCCCATAGCTGAGGCCCAGCCTGCTAAGGTTCGACCCGGCCGAGGAATTCGTCTGACCAGAGCTCCCGTTCATCTTCACAATTGGTACCGTTATGACCTTTCACCCGCCCAAATCGACAGCATCCACCGTGGCGTCTTCCGCGCGGGCCATTGCATTGCCTTCCCTTTCCTTGGCGGTTGCTTGTTCCATCTGCTTCTCCCTTTCAACGTTTATCGATCTAGTTATCGGCTGCCGGCTCATCTTCACCCTTTTGTCCTGACGCACATCAAGATTCGAATTGTCCTTTCAACTACCTCACCACATTCGTAAGCTGGAAGTTACATGCCCGCCTATAT
This sequence comes from Sequoiadendron giganteum, assembly GCA_007115665.2. NCBI lineage: Eukaryota > Viridiplantae > Streptophyta > Pinopsida > Cupressales > Cupressaceae > Sequoiadendron > Sequoiadendron giganteum. Next base: position 451,409,719 of record CM021101.1, read on the forward strand.
CTTCAGTTGACCCGCCCTTTGTGGTAAAAACAATTAGGCATTTGACTGAATCACAGGGGCTCCGACCTCTCGAGCCCAGATGCAGTCATGTCAGAGCCACTAATGTCACAGGAGTTTCACTACTGTAGCATTTTTTGGGTTGCTCTGTAAACCAGACAGCAAGAAATGGTCGCCCACTGTAATATAATAATGGATGCACATGCGGTTGAATAATCCCAATTCCCAACGCATGAGGTGAGGTTAAATTAGTGGCCAGTAGATTTTGTACCAGACATTATGTTGGCGGTGGCGTCGTTTTCGTTCCTTACCAACCATGTTCAATGTTGACTATGGAACGTTTTATTTAACCGACCTAATCCTTCTTTCTTGCCTTAATCAAGTAGCTACTGAGTTAACTTGTTTGGTTAGGGCTAAGCATTACTGTTTCTGGAGAGTTCGACAATGGTTGACTTCCCAGCTGAGGTGTGTCATGGTTAAATTAACATGCATGCTTGCTTTATTAGGTAGAAACCTAATTGTGTGAGTTGTGTGGTTGACTTTTGATGAATAAAAATTACAAGCGAAAAGTGTATATTTTTTTTTTTATATATATATATATAGGAGTATTTTGTTTTTTCGTTTTATATTTGTTTTGATTGCTGATTTTATATAATAGTTTTCGTTCCTTACCAATCATGTTCAATGTTGACTATGAAACGTTTTATTTAACCGACCTAATCCTTCTTTCTTGCCTTAAACAAGTAGCTATTGAGTTATCTTGTTTGGTTAAGGATAAGTATTATTGTTTTGGAGAGTTCGACAATGGTTGACTTTCCAAGTGAGGTGTGTCATGGTTAAATTAACATGCATGCTTGCTTTATTAGGTAGAAACCTAATTGTGTGAGTTGTGTGGTTGACTTTTGATGAATAAAAATTACAAGCGAAAAGTGTATATTTTTTTTTTTATATATATATATATAGGAGTATTTTGTTTTTTCGTTTTATATTTGTTTTGATTGCTGATTTTATATAATAGTTTTCGTTCCTTACCAACCATGTTCAATGTTGACTATGAAACGTTTTATTTAACCGACCTAATCCTTCTTTCTTGCCTTAAACAAGTAGCTATTGAGTTATCTTGTTTGGTTAAGGATAAGTATTATTGTTTTGGAGAGTTCGACAATGGTTGACTTTCCAGGTGAGGTGTGTCATGGTTAAATTAACATGCATGCTTGCTTTATTAGGTAGAAACCTAATTTTGTGAGTTGTGTGGTTGACTTTTGATGAATAAAAATTATAGGCGAAAAGTGTATATCTTTTATATATATATCGGAGTATTTTGCTTTTTTGTTTTATAATTGTTTTGATTGTTGATTTTATATAATAGTTTTGTATTTAATTTGAGTGTTTGAGTCTTTATTTTGTAATGGTTTGGATCTAATCTTTAATTTTTAGGTTGAGAATTCTAAACTAGTCTTGATCTTGGATCAAGATTGATAGGGTGAACTTGACCTCCTTTTTCCAAATTCAGATTATTTATGGCTCCAATCAACCTAATCTTAACAAGTTGTTACTTGTCAACTCATGTGCAAGATATTCAAAATTTGAATGGTAAGATTGGTGTAAAAGGACGAAGCCCTTGACCATTTAGAGGCTCTCATAACACCATCATTAGACACAATCATTCTAAAATCAAGAGCTTAACCATTTAGAGCAATCATTCTATAGTCAATAGCTTAACCATTTAGAGCAATCATTACATAAACATCTACATATGTAAGGACATATATAGGTGAACCCACATAAGTGGTGAACACTTTTGTGGAGGAAGGGAAAAGTCATTTTTTCCCTCTACACAAAGCGAAGGGGTTCGGCCGAACCAAATTGTTCGATCGAACCTTTAACATGGTTTGGTCGAACCACAGGGTTCAATCGAACCCTATGTTCGCTTGAACCCCATTGACATGTGAGCGGAAATATTAAAATAAAGGGGTTCGAGCGAACTAGGGTTTGGTTGAACCCCCTTAATAGGGATTTTATAAAAAAAAACCTATCATTTTCTCGGTCCCCTTAAATTTCGCTCATTATTTTAAAGTATTTCGAGCGAACCTAGGTTCGGCCGAACCCCTTTAAGATGTTTGGCCGAACATAGGTTGGGTCAAACCACTTTAAAAGGTTCGACCGAACACCCTTTTTCCCCTATCTCCTCAAAAAATTGATTTTTTTTGTAAAAAATTGTCATTCGAAGCTCAATTTGAAAATGAAAATGCAGAAAACTTCAGAAACCCAACTAGATAATGATAGTCCTCGGAATGAGCTATCCATTGAATATAATTTTAATATGATTTGCTTTTATTATGTATTTTATTTTTTAGTTTTATTAAACATAGGTTTTTCACTGAAAATAAAAATATCTAGTCTGCACATGTGGAAAAATAGCAAATTATCAAAATATTTTTAAAAAAAATACGTTGAGGTCGGGTATTGATGTCCTTGATCCATTAAAAAAAAAAAATTGAATTTCGAATCATACAGAAAAAGTTATGTTGTATACAGTCCGCCTATGTCTGAATTACAATTGGTTTGACTTTGAAACTTGATTAAGGAAAAAATATTCAATAAAAAACTATGAGACCAAATGAAAGTGCTAGATATCGTAGTTACAAATCTAAATTCGAAAAAATTAGAATTTTATCCTTCATACAAAAAAAATTATGTTGTATACGGTGAGCGTCACTTTTTAAAAATGTTGTTTTCTGTAAAAAACCAGTTTTTGTGGGAGATGGAAAAAAAAGTGGAATCTGATTCCAAAAAAATTGAAAAAAATATTTTTAGAATCTACAGACAAAATGTGATAAAACTCTAGTTTGTATCATTTTCAAATTCCTCACGATTTAGCCGCTACAAGAGCCCGAAAGTGAAGATTTAGTTAAAAATAATAATTGCAGTGTCCAGTTTGCCCAAAAATTGTAAACCACTATTGTGGGATCACCCATATCTAAGCATTTACATTTTATGTGGCGTGCCTTCAAATTTGTTCAAACACTATTGGATTAGTACAATATGACTAACTACAATCAAGAGAAGGCATACACTCCCACACTAGATAGTAGGTCCTTTTTGTGGTTTTAAAAGTATCACCTAGTTCAGATATGTACACAAGCAAACATGTTTGTAAAGTGCAAGGACACCAAATTCATGACTACAAGGGTGGTTTTGACCCCAAATAAAGTATAGTGCATGTTTCAATTTGTTGAATAATTACTAATGCAAATCTTATAACAAATTTGTAATTTAGATCACAAAGTTTGCATTATAACAAAATATTCCTCATCACACATATAGCTAAGAGCATCAATCTTTCTTTGTCAATTTTAGCATATTTTTAGTACTTGTCTTGACTCAATTCATTATCTAGGTTAATTTGATTATCAATTACTTTATAGCATTTAAGTAGTCTAGACGTTTTGTAGAGGGTGTGTTATTCCTTTTTAGATGTAAACATTTATTTTTATATCATATTTAAATATTGCTTGGTTTCTATTGTTTTATCTTTCATCCTCCTTTTGATTATATGCCAAAGTCTTGAGCCAATACTCATTTTTCACTAAGTTCTAGGCCCCACCATGGAAATGAATCAAGTTAATGAGTCTATTGTTGAAGATTTGAATACTACCTATCTTAATGGGTGATAAACTTTTGATTGTGATGCACATATTGCACATATGGATAGGTGAAACATGGCTCTTACTACACAAATGCTTACACCATATCTTGCTAATTTAGGTAATCATGTCAATAGATCATATTTGGTTGATGTACTTTATAACATGTTAACTAAGCATTATGGAATGAAAGTATTAAGACCCATACTGGTCAAAGGATAAGTTCACCAAGTTCTTTAAATGGTGTGTCCCATCTCCCTTATTCACAAATCTCATCATCTATTGTAAATCCTTCCATATCTTCTCCTACATTAGCCATGCCACATGTTTCTTATCTTCCCTTCATTACTTACCTATATTTCATAGCTCCTATAACCAACCCTCTCATTGTGCCTAATTATTACATTCAACCCACTACCCTTGCTTCCACTTCCAATGTTATTGGAGGATTATAATGTTGTAGATTTAAGGGTCCAATTTGTTACACATGAACCATGCAAGAATGGAAAATCTCATAGGATAGCATTGTTGTTTGGTAATGAGGCCGATTCTCAATGAGGTAATCTTTGGGATGAGAGGGCTAACTTTCTATCTATTTATGACTAAACCTAAAGTTATTTGTTAAAGAAGAAAGAGATGGAAACACTATAAACAAATAAACACTCATATTAGATAAATCAATCATATTCACTGTCAAAATAGAACTTAATAACTCACAATATAATAATCTACAAAGATAAACACATATATAATGAACAAAGACAAGTCAAAAGATAGCTGGAATAAATACTTGCTTTCTATTAAATTCATTGATCATTACAAACTTTACACATATTCTTTGAAAAGATGCATTGAGGCTCTCTTGTATAAAAAAAGAAGAGGCAAACTTTACTAGAATATTAGGCTTAAAAACCCAGCTGCAAGAGTGTTCATCACGAAGAATAATCTACACATCAAACTCAAAGCTTAGTTGGTCAAAATTCCTCTTATACTAGGCACGTAGACAATATCTATTCTACCCAAACCACAATTATTTTCCCCCAAAAATATATTTAAATTTGAAGTCCTATAGCGAGGAGGTGTTTCTATGGATCGAACACATTAATGGCATTTGACGATAGTTGGAGTAGGCTAGGTTGTCTTTAGACAGCTTGATCTTTGAATTTCATAGCCCAATACTACACTTTATTAGTGTTGGTAGGTGGAGCTACTTGTCTCTGCACTATTCAAATGGTGGCCATGATTTCTCAACCTGCTATCTTGCAATTTTGAATTTATCTATTATAGTGATCAAGCCATGACCATTCTACCATAATAGAGTCCTTAGGGTGAGCTCGATAAGCCATGGCTGCCAAAATTATATAGCTGAGAAAAGAAGTGTTCTTGAGCTACAATGGCATATCACATGTGGGCTATTATGTGATATTACAATTGGCAATTTGGACAGTTTGTGGGATGTTTGAAAGACCTTTTTTTTAAAATCCTCAAGAGAGAACCACATGTCATCGGTAACAATTACTTAAACCAATGACACAAGTGGGGCTTCCAATACTATTCATGTGCTTTTCCTTTATATTATTACCTGCTTCTGCCACATGTCATAACACATGGGCTCCTTGGGAGAACCTTTTTTTTTTACTTTGAAAAGTTCTGTAGTCCATTATATCTGATCTAACCTGGAACATCAAATGGCATACGTGTATTGAGACTTAGCCTCCATTCAAACTACAACAAAGCTCAAAACACCAAAATTGGATTGAAAGCTAGCAGGCCTGCGGATGTCATGAAGCATGTTTATTGATTGGTTGTTGGGGTGGGATGAGTTCATTTCTCTCTACAATTTGTTGGTTCTCATGAATCCTTTCAATTGTGAAGGGAAAGAGACCCAAAAGTGTATCCATTGGACATGCAGTCAACAAAACACAAAGTAGAATTTTAAAATTTGATTAGATACCCACCCCTTACAGATTACTCACAGAAGCCATGAGCTTTTCTCATTTATTTTCCTTGGCGGGGGAATCTTCATTAGCTAAGCTCCAACTCTATCACATCTTCATATGTGACTGGTCTCTCGCACATGTGTCTGCAATTTAATTATTGGCCTGATGAGTTCTAATATTTCTTCCTTTTGTGGATGTAGGAGAATAACCATCGAGCTCGGTTCATCTTAGCTTTTGTTCCTTACTTGCCCCTTAGGAACGCATTTGGTGGAAGCACCTTATCATTCAAATTCATGGGAGTGGAGAGATTGTGCTTGATGTGGAGATGCATTCAAATTTCAGGCTTGTATATTTGCAATCAATTGTCTCACAACTCAAAGTTATGCCTTGCATTCTTGGACCATTGCGTCCTTATCTAGAATGAAATTTATCTATTGAAAACCAGAAGACATGCTCTTTAGCCCAATGATGGGTAATTTCATTGTTTCTGGACCAAATAGCTCTGTGAGGACAACACATGCTTCATGAAGGATTTGTGAAGCCTGGGCTTTGATGCATTAATATTTTGTAAACCATGGAGTGGGGGGCTTGGGCATAGTCAGCACAAATCAATGTCCGTGTGAGGTCAGCCGTTGACTGTTTGGTTTTTTCTAGTATGTTCATGGAGAGTGTCTAATGGGTTTAGTGGAAAATCAATTAAAAGTAGAATTTACACAATTAGAGTTAGAAATCTCAAAGACTCACCTGAAAAAGATTGATCAAAACTCATTAACAAAAGAAATTGAATGTTTCAATTTAGAAAATGACAATTAATATGAAAAATAACAATCAAGTTCAAATTTCAAGAGGCGCAAACCTAACATTCCATTTTGAATTGTGATGGATTGATGTTGGATTGTTCAAAAACTTAGCTCCTATGGTTACAAAAGTTTCAATTGACTTAAAAGATGCATAAAAATGATATGATTATGATATAATTCAATGCTCAAAATGATATGATTTCACTACAATGCTTCTAGATGATTTGAAATGGAGGGAGATGACTTATTTTATAGATTTTCAAAAAATCATATCAATGGTGGAGATTAGATCTTGAAGATCAATGGCTAGGATTAATTGAAACTCAAAATATCTCCTCAATTTTAGGGAATTAGTTGAGATATTTTTGAGAAAGAATATTCCTCTAGAATATGCTTTTGAGAGGAAAAATTAGATTAATAAAATAATTCAAATTATTTAATTATGTGAGGATAAGAATCTTCTTCTTTTTTTTGACAAAAGAATATTCCATGTGCATGTGGAGGGAAGAAAATTAGATAATTAAATAATGGGATATAAAGGGAAATTAGATATTTCTAATTTAATTAGGGAGGATGGAAGAAAATTAGTGAAAAATGATGAATTAATTAAATAATTAAAAAAAATCAGAACTATTTAATTAATAGCAGAAATGAGGTGAAAATGATGAAAAATGGTAAAAAGTGACGAAAATGATGAACATGATGAGAAATGATGAAAATGCATAGTTAGTGATGAAAGTGAGGAAAATGATGAGAAAGTGAAGGATTAGTGATGAAAATGATGAAAATGCAGTGTTAGTGAATGTTTGATATGTTTTAGGCATTTTTGCATGTCTACATTTTGCCCCTCTTTGATACAATGTACTTGTTATTTTGTTTCAAGGATAATTGTTGTTCAAAGATTTTTTTTTTTGATGCCCCAATATGCCCCATCAAATGATAGAAGAATGATAGGACACTAGGTTGCCCCCTCAAGAGGTTGGTAAGAAAAAAAAAAATTTGGATCGAACTCACAACAAGACTTTAGGATGGGTTCTGGTGAGAAGAGGATGAAAAAATAAAGCCCTAGGGATCCTAAAAAGTAATCAGGATCGATAATCGAGTTTGAAAAATGAGTTAGTAGGGTGGCCGAGGGGAAAACCCTAGGGTTTGGTGGTCATATATATGCATTTGGACTCAAATTATCCTCATTTGAACACTGAGTTATAGTTTTTAGAGCTCTGAGCACTCAGTTTCCATAGACACCTTCTCAAGATGGCGCTTGTACCTTGTGTTGCACATTATGGAGACAGAGTTAGCTAGTTCTAGAGGCTAGCGAGAGCAGGCCCCCCGATATGTACTAAGTTTTAATTCTTGCTTGCACGTAGTTTTAAGCTTCCAAATTGATAGCTAAAGGTAGGAAAACAAATGTGTCAATCCATGGATCAACGCCTTTGTAACTTGACATGTTGCATTTGCAATTGCAGAATGTCGCCTTTGTCATAGTGTAGTGTGTTTGGGTTATCGTATTACTTTTGTGATACCTTATCATTATTGTTTAGGTGTAAAGTGATAAATTTGTAAATGTGTTCATGTTTGTTTTTAAGAGTTTGACACGTTTTAAAAATAGCCATGTACAACTATCATGCGTTACCATGTTTGCAAAAAGTGACATGTTTATTAATTTGCTTAGCAAACTTAGGTTTTTATAAAAAAATTGACAAATTGACGTTGTGGGCATTGTGCTTGCAGATGGTACTTCATCCCATTTACTTGTGGGAGTGGAGACCTAGGATATTGGATTGGATGGCCCTCTTGGGCAAGGTCGAGATTGAGTTCTTAGAATCGATCAGGCTCTACTACGTTGCATGCATGCCTGAGATCCGAGCACATAGAGCTATGATGATTGCACTCGTTGAGCGATGGTGATCAGAGACTACTACATTCCACCTTCTTATAGAGGAGGCTACTATCACTTTAATAGATGATTTTTGATGCATCCTTAGGGTACTGATTGAGGGTGTTTGTGTGATCTATGACATGGATAGAGGCGGAAAGTCCCTAAAGAGGTGATTGGGCGATGATGAGCTAGAGATTGAATACATACAAAATTGACCTGTGTCCTTACATGGGAGAGGTTGATGATATTATAATTATTCTAGCAAGATGGGTCCTATCATGCCTAACCGCTAATCACGAGGCTTTTTTGTTGGATGGGGCTATGTGATTGAGGATATGGTTGTAAAGGGCATCACATACATTTGGGGACCTTGTATCCTCATGCACCTATATCATGATATGCACCAGGTTGCTTATAAAAAAACCGCCAGTTTATTAGTAGGTGTGACATTGCTTCATGTTTGGGCATGGGAGCACATAGTAGTGACTTGGCCTAATAGGGAGACAAAGAAGGATGTTGGGGATCCTTTTGTGTATAGATGTGCCTCAATGCTGACACAAAAGTGGATGAGAGACCTGCATTTTTGGAGAGGTATATTCGATGATATAGCTGAGTTCACCTGGAGACCGTGGCTACAGTGTGAGGTATGGACAGATGATCATCTTCATCTAGCTTATTGCCGACAGATGTGGTGGCTCATTGGGTGCACTCCTCATATCCTAGAGCGGTACTTTTCAGACAAGTTTCATAGGCAATTTTGTGAGAGGCAGGGTGTACCCATCGATGATTATCATGTAGTGTTTGTCAAGACCCTACGAGAGATTCATGAGTGGGGTGGGATGGCACTCCCACAGGTTTTTTTGATTGAGTTTGGGTAGATGGCTCCCTTGGCATGCAGATGGATAGGAGGACCTAAGGATGTCGAGACTACATAGGATTATGTTGCATGGTAGGTCCAGAAGAGACCTTCGTAATTTACACATCTTGACGGTGAGGTTACAGCCATGGGTGTTTGGAGGAGAGAGGGGGAGCCTAGACAACCTTGATATATGAGACTGAGAGCAGAGGCAGAGGCCTAGAGGGTGACCAAAAATAGTAGGTTCCCTAATAGTAGCAAGTTTCTCAACAGGTAGTACAACAACAACTAGCACAACAGAAGGAGGATATTCCGCAGGCACCTCCACATTTGTAGGAGGCCTACAGGGGTGTGATGGTGATTAGGACCAAGATGTCTGACTGGCTCTTGCTTTATCTGAGAGAGATTAGGCTTGTTGTGAATGAGATGGTTATAGGACCGAGCGGGATGGTGTCACAACTCAACTGATTCAAATGATAGTAGAGAGAGATTGGGCCCTCACAAAGCTCTTGCAGAGAGAGATGTTGAGATTACCTGCCATCAGTAGGCAGAGGCATGGGTTACTGAGATTATAACTGAGAGAGATGTAGAGAGGGAACACAAAACCCAATTAGAGATTGGCAAGGGGTTTACGATCTCGATGACACAATACCTTTTAGGATACTAGATCTCTCATATAGGAGGCCACTTATTATCAGATTGTATATAAGGCTACAATACCTAGAGAGCACATACAACCTATATTTTTAGCAAGGAGCAACACAGTTGTAGGGTTTGAAAGATTAGAGGGTGGTTCAGTAGGATGGCCTTCTCAACAAGTGATCCCAAGAGCACAACAACCACAGGGGTCCCAGGGACATGTCGAGTAGCAACAACAGATCATGGGTCTGCCACCTCCTCAACTCCCTCCTAATAGAGAGGATCGAGGGAACTTTGAGCAACTCGATGTACATAGTTTTTTTATGTATAGGCTTTTGATGTAGACATATTTATGATGTATATAGATTCATTGGCTTTTGAAAGCCTCATGTACAAATATTATTTTGATGTATCTAGATTGTATCACAAACTTGATGAGATGATGTATCATGCTATTCATTTTTTTACATGGTATATGAGATGAGATGATTTTTTTATGTGGCTATGTGTGTATGATTTTTATGATGTTATGCATAATATTTATGATATGGCTGCTCATGATTTTATGATATAATGATACCTATTTATGATATGATGATGCATGATTATTAGATGATGCCTATACTAATGATTCGTTGATGTAGGATGTGATGATATGATATCACGGGATATAATTTTTTTGTATTTTTATGGTATTTTGATGATATGCATGATTATGGATATATGATTTAGATGATGTATGATTTATATTTTTGTGTCATTATACTTGGATAGAAATGTTAGTAGGATGACTAGATGGATGGATAGAGATTAGATGATATAATAATAGGTGATGTTGATCCGATTGATTAAAAATCCATTTATTATGATCATGGATATGAATGATGATTGATGATTGACGATGTTTGAAAAAATTAATGAGTATACTTTTGCTTGTGGGTATACTAAGTAATTTCATCATACCAATCCTTATTAATATAGAAAATAGACATGATGCACCAAGGTATGAAGAACCAAGGTGACTTTATATCTATTGTGTGGACTTTGACTCTTCAAACAAAAGAAGTATTCATGTTCATACCAAACATATGAAAAACTTGTTACGAGTGTATGGATTGGAAGTTCAGAGCATGTTAGACCAATGCATAAAGAGGTATGAAGAACCTAACATGCAAGGGCCATTTTATGTTGTATGAGATGAATTCCACACACACAAGGTAGTACTCACCATGGTCGTATTACAAGAATATCCAACAAACATGACATGAAAGAAATGACTGTGCCCCATTCCTTTATCTCAAAATAATTTTTAGACATCATCGAGAGATCATCAGAATAGGACAATAAGATAAATCAAAAGAAAGAACCAAAATAGATGAATAAACCTATCATATCACTTGCCAAAGATTTTTGTTTTAGAGATGTTAACTATTGATGATGCCTATTGTAGGAACGATATATCTGTTAAAGCATATGCTTGAATGTTGATGTTGATGATGATGGTAGGCAATTGATACGTAGGCATTTTTTTGTCCAATAATGATCAAGTTTTCATGATTTATTGCATTAACATTCTAGATTTTGAGAGTTTCTATGTTTGTTTTGATTGCTTTGTCAAAGGTGAGGGTGATGATAATTTTATTATGGATGAAAAATTTATTATGGATGTGCATTGACAATGATGGTTTATTTTTGAAGATTATTTGAGGTTGTTTTTTAGATTTTTGACATTTTTGCATTTATTTTTGGTATTTTCATAATATTTGGATTTTTTTTTTAATATTTTAGGATTTTGATTTTTGGGGTTTTCGGGTTATTTGCAACACTTGAGAGAGGAACAAGAATCCAATTTGACTACCAAGTTTAGGAGGATGCCCCCAGTTAGGAGTATGATTACATTATTATGGATAGGTGGGATGATGTAGACATGAATAATGATAGTGTGGTGAAGGTTAGACACTTAACAAGTGATCAAGCCATGGTTGGACACACATTTTATTATGAAGTGGATGGAATGGATAAAAATAAGGTTTTTGTTAGATGATAGATATAATGGATAGATAGAAAAGAGATTTTGATAGATGATGAGACAAAGCTTATTCATACATGGAATCTGTTTGCTAGGTTTTCACCATGGTACCTATCCTAGAAGTGTCATCGAAGTGACTTTCACTTAAATGAAAATTTATTTCTCTTTACTATTTTGATATATTTTTATTTTTTTTAATACTTTTGCCTTTTTTAAATTTTTTTTGCTAATATATTCCAATAGGCTAGGTGTAGAACCTCTTAAGATGGATGTTGTTGATGTAGACACATAAAAATATCCTTATAATAATTCAATTTATTCTATTAATTAAATATGTTCCATTATCTATTTAATTAATTCATTAGTATATTTTCCTCCTAAATCATGTGCATATCCAAAAAATTATCCATTTCATTTAAATAATCCATCGCATAATCATTAAATCATATTGATAATCATAAACCCATTTCATTAAAGTATTTACATAATAATTTATTCACATTCATAAGCTTCATTTGCACAATCATTTTCATTAACTCTATTTGCATAATCATTTAACTCATTATCATTTATCTATTCACTAATCTCATTCATGCATTTATGAAATATTCATAAAATTCCACATAACCATTTATCCCACATTTCTCTCGACATCTCGATCTTTCCCACAAGGACATCTATAAAAGTTTGCTTCCTCCTCACTTTTCAAACGTAACCCCAATTTCGTTTTGATCAAATCCATTCTATATAGCCTCTTGTGCTTTTGCTGCAAAAATTCGAGAGCAAAGACAAGATGTTGTAGATAGGATAACAATGGAGTAATTTTTCCTTTTGAACATGCATGTGTTTGATTTCTTAGTAATTAGTATTTCATTTCTTGCATTTGCATTCATTTGTAAAATACTTCTTTGATATAATGTTGATTCTCATTTGTGAATTCAAGGTTTTCATTTTTAACATCATACAAATGGTGAACCTAGTGTGAACGAAATTTCAATAATCTTAATGAGAATAAAGATGTATTAAATGTGTCTCAAATGCTAGTGTAGCATAGGCTTCCATATTTCATAAATCTAAATATTGCATTTTCTTCTGTTTGCTAGGATTTCTCTCTTAGTTGCTCATGTCTTCAAGTTTGCTCCATGATCTAAATAAGAGTTTATGTATTTAAAAGTATCATTCCTTTCTAAGCTTGGTCATGCTTCAGAATGAGTTGTCTTCTTAATATCTAATCTAGTAGTCCTCTCTTGTTCTAGTTCTTGCTCAAGAAGTTGACGTTGTGCCATATCATGCTTTTGTTGATTCCTCAGTTCTCTTATTTCATCTTCAAGTTGCTTAGCCCAACCTTCCTGACTGTCTGTTGTTTCTAGTGAAACAATATATTCTTGATGATTTTCATATGCTCTTTGTCTTTCCTTTTCTAATGAGTGAGTGATTTGTGCTTGTTCAACCCTAAGACATGAAACCTGAGCTTCCAAAATTGTGATTCAAGATAATGTTTGAGTAAGGCACTCATTCGTAGCTCGCTCTCTTTCTTCTGCTAATGCAACTCTATCCCCCACCTCATAAACATGGGAATTGAGGTTTCTCTCCATATCATCTTCACGTCATTGAAGTCTCAAATGCTCATTGCCACCTAAACAAAAAACACTCGGTCTCTTTCAATTGTGGATTATTGTTAATTTCGATTTAGCTAGATTTAATTTTAAATTTTAAATTTTAAATTTAGTTTAGGTTTTAATTTCTAATTTAGTTTAAGTTTTAAATTCTAATTTAGTTTAGATTTTAGTTTCTAATTTAGCTTAGATTTAATTTCTAATTCAGTTTAGATTTAAATTTCTTTTTCTTTTTAATTTAGATTTAAATTTCTAATTTAGGTTTTGGATTTAAATTTCTAATTTAGTTTAAGTTTCCTAATTTATTTTAGATTTAAGTTTCTTAATATAGTTTGGATTTAGTTTTTTATTTAGATAAAATTTAGATTTAGAATTAGATTCTTCTAATTTAGTTAGATTTAAACTTTTGATCTAGATTAATTAGATTTTTAGAGTAGATTTATTTTGTTTATTGATTAGCTAGATTAAATGCTATTTTATTCCTAGTTTAATTTTTTTATTTTGTGGCTTATCTTTGGTTTTTTGTAGGTTCGCATGTCCAAGCTTGAAAATTCAAAAAAATATAAAACTCTCGTTTGTCAAAGAATGGTGACTAAAACTACTAATCAATGTGTTGCAGGTTCGATTGCTAAAGAATCTAATCTTGAAAACATTGTGTCTTCTTTTTATAGATTATATCACATTTGAATTCGTTGGTTTAAAAAGAACTCAATTGTTTGCTTTGGCATCATAAGCAGGATTAAAATTAAATAGTGTATTTTGTGTCTTGTGGTTTACAAACTATCATCGAGTGTGTATGCTCTCCTCTCGTTCCATTCAACGATCTTGAGGATCAAAAGCATTTCCTTGGAATTTGTACAATCACACCCCACATTTGGATTTTGGATTTAAAAATGAGCCTCATGCGAGTGTGAGGCAAAGGTGTTGTGTATGCTCTCTCCTTACGCTTCATGCAATCTTGGATGATCAAAAACAACATCCTTGTCTTACTTTTGTTACCTTTAGATGAGCATGACTCGAAAGAAGGAATGACTCCAACCAATTTTTCGCTTGAGCCGGTATATAATAGGATAAGACTAAACCATCAAGTCCTCACAATGGTCTTTTCCCTTACCATACAGTGTCACTCGAAACAAGGTACCTACTATAAAACATATAAGATCCCCTAGTAGAGTGATTAAAGCCTTAAGTGGCTTTTTGGATGTTTGCGGGGAGTCATGTCCCCGAGTATCCACTAAGAACCTTTGTTATAGTGGCCAAAATCCCTTTCACTTGCTAGCACAAGAATAGTCGTTTTGAAGCCACCCCACGTCTTCACTAAGCATGTGTAGAGGAAGAAATTCCTCTTTGGGGAATTGAGACTTGGTGAGCTCAAGAAGTGAGTGTTGTGGAGGGGAGAAAATTCCACCAAGTCTCTAGCTATCTACCTTTTTTAAGTGGTTGGAAAAAACTGAGTGGGGATCTAGTGAGTGGTATCTCTTGGGAAGCCTAGGTTGTGCAAAGTGTTTATCATTCTGTTTGTTGTGTCTCATGTTTGTGTTCAAAATAAATCACAACCAAAAATCACACCTAGTAATTTTCAACACCTCAAAAAATTCCCAGAATCATCAACCAAACATGTCTAACTTCTATCCTTCATATTCATCTATGACCCATGAACAAGACCAAATGATTGAATATCTTGATTATCATTTGAAAGAGCTTGAAAAACAACTAGAATCCCAAAATTTGAATGGAGTGATTCAATCATCTCACAATCCTTTATCCTCACCCAAAACTACATCATCCTAGTTCAATGTTCATGACTTTCTGTAAAGGTTAAATGTAAAACCCATGGTGTAGGAGCACCTAGACAAAATAGGCAATTTTTGGTAAATTTTGCTTTTCTTCAATTAAGGTCATGTGGACCATTGCTCTAAGAGTTGGATTTGGTATAATGTTAGTCAGGAGCTATCATTAGAAGTTGTGAGCTATTTGCAATGCTTTAGTTTTGAGTTTTAGCACTAAATGTTAGTGGTTAGCTTGTTTTGTGTTTTTGCCAATGAAGGTTTGTAATGCCTTAACCGGCCAAAGAATAGTTAAGGCTCTGGCCTAACTGATTGAGAGGAGTATTTGTAGTGTGCCTCGACCTTTGTGCAAGGTTAGAAGGCTTGAGAATGTTTGTCATTTGAAAATTTGAAAAAGAAGCCAATGGAGGACAGTTTGGGAGTTAGTTGATTTTTTGTGTTTTTATGTAACTAATTGATCAAGAACGATCAACCTTGTAGAATGATATAGACTGTGATAGATTCTTTGGTTTTATGTTGTGGTGTGGTATATTGTAGTGTGTGATTACTATCTATAGGTGTTTATTTCTGTTAATTGTTTTGTTTCTTGCAAATTATGTGTTGTGACTGGTAAACTGACCAGTATGGAGTCCTAGACTCACTTCTCACCGTACCCAGTGTATGGCTATTTGGGGAATGGAGCTAGGCTCCTTGTACATAGATAGTATAGGTGTAGTTGTAGGTAGGAATGCAAGAGGAGTGGCTAAGGACTGCTCCTAGGCGGGCTTGACAGTGCCCGACTAGGACAGTCAAGTTTACCGGTGCTAAAAAGCACTTCATTTGCAGGGTTGGCTTCTCCAGGGTAAACCCCATGGTAGAAGGGTGGAGGAAGGTCCCACAACAGCAAGGACCCAAGGAGGAGGCTTCAATAGTCAAGAAACCAAGACAAAGCTTTGACAGACCTACCCGGTGGACAGAAAATTGACAAAAACCCTAAAGAATGCCAAAAAGGAAGAACAGTCCTGTGTACGGCCAGTCAAGGAGAAAAGGCTTTGAAATGTTGTGAAGGATGGTATAAGGACTAAGAATACAAGAAAAAGAATGAAGCTTGTTTGAGAAAGTTGTGTGCAACAGTTAGCTTTACCCGAGCTAGGAGGCCAAAAAGGGGCTCAAGGCTAGTAGCCTTTTCCAAACCCTAACCGAGGGTTTCTTGAAAGCGATGGAGGAATGAAGGTGGAAGGAGATATAAGAGGCATGATAAGATTCCAAGAAGCATTTTAACATATACTAACCCTGCAAAGACTTAGAGAAGTATGGTGTACTGTTGGCCTTTAGGAAGGATTAAGGGTCAGTGAGGACAACAAGTAAGTAGCAAGAGTTGAGTGGTTTTGTTTGACAAAGGTTGGAAGAGGGGATGGCCTAGAACCAGGGGTGTCTGCAGATGTGTCAGATCCTAGAGGTTGGGTGGTGAAAGAAGCCACAACAGGGATTTGCTGAGGTGAGACCCGAAGCTTGGAAGTGTGAGGCTTCCAACCAAACCCTTTTTACACCAGATTGGTACCATAGCCAGTTAAAGATTTGGGAGTAATCTTGCATGTCAGATATTGAGTCAAGTGATTCTTCCACCATGGTGACCAATTCAGAGCTAGCTAAGAAGGTTGAAGAGTAAGAAGAAGACAATAATCAGTTGAGGGAAAGATTAGCCCAACTGGAGGCAGCAATGAGGAGTGCACAGATTGAGGGAAGAATTCCAAAAGAAGAAGAGGTTGCAAAGGAAGACAAGACCCTTGAACCTGACCCTGTTTTGAAGGAGGAGCCTTTCTTGAAAGCATTGAAAGCCTTGAGTGGAAAAGCACTTGAAGGCATACCACTATTTAGTGGAAAGATGGAACCAGACTTAGTCATGGATTGGATAGAAGGCATGGAGAATCACTTTGAGTGTGATGGAGTGATTGAAGCTCGGAAGGTGAAGGTTGCTAAGTCAAGATTGAGAGGATCAGCCTTGACATGGTGGAAGTTTGTTTAGACAGAGAGGGAGAAAGAAGGCAAACAACTCATATCAACTTGGAAAGGTATGGTTGCTAAGGTAAAAGAAGCCTACATGCCTGATGATTATGAAATTCAACTACACAGGAAGAGACAAAGCCTAAGGCAAAAAGAATTTGATGTGAGTACCTATACAGAAGAATTCCAAAAGCTTTGTATGAGGTCCAATGTGACAGAGGATGAGAGTCTTAAAGTGGCTAGGTACCTCAATGGTTTGAAGTGGAATATCCAAGAGGAGATGGCTCTTTTGAGTCCTAAAACAGTTCATCAATGTTATCAGCTGGCTATTAAGATTGAGGAAAGGAACAAAAGGAAGCAAGATCAGGCTTCTAAAGGTAGAGGTAAAGGCAGGGATCATAGAGATCAAAGAGGGCAGCATGGAGGTTACCAAGGAAGAGGTAATGACCAAAGAAACCAAGGAGAATATAAGCTCACTGAGCATGGAGGTGAAACATCTTCAAGAGGAGGATTTAATAGAGGAAGAGGACCCCAAGGAGGTTCAAATAGAGGAAGAGGAGTAGGCAGGAGTAATTCCTATTTTGCAACCATGAAATGTTATCATTGTAACCAACTAGGTCACCCAGCTTATAGATTCCCGGAGAAAGTTTCTTCTTCAAGCAATGAAAAGAGAGTGGCCTATGCACAAGAGGACACCATGAGTCCTAAGGCAACTAAGATCATTCATATTGAGTTTGAAAATGGAGAGAGTTTGATGTTTAGAAGAGTGCTGATAAGGCAACCGGTCAAAGAAGAACCTAAGCAAAAAAGAGCTCTTTTTAGAGTAAGGTGCAAAATTCTTGGTAAAGTATGCAAGGTCATTGTAGATTTTGGTTCTACAGATAATATAATCTCAGAGGAGGCAGTAACTAAACTAAAATTGCAGAAAGTACCTCATACTAACCCCTACAAGGTCACTTGGCTAAACAAAGGGCAGAGTGTTTTGGTTAATGAGCAAGTAACAATGGAATTTTCAATTGGAGGTTATAAAGACAAGTTAGTTTGTGATGTTTTACCCATGGATGCATGCCATCTGCTATTGGGTAGACCATGGCAATATGATAGGAGTGTTGTGTATGATGGTAAAGAGAATACAATTGCATTTAAGAAGGATGGAAGAACTTTTAAATTGCAATCACTGTCAGAAGAAGATGAAGGATAGTCCAAGACACCAAGTGTGCTCCTTAGTAGTGGAAAAGAGTTCCTCAACACCCTACATGAAGGTGGAGAAGGATATGTTGTGTTGTTGCAGACCAAAGAGGAAGAGAAGATGGAAAAACCAGTCATACCAAAAACAGTCCAGAATTTGCTTGATAAGTACAAGGATATTGTAAGTGATGGTACACCTGCAACCTTACCTCCAAAGAGAGCTATTAGCCATCAAATAGATTTCATACCTAGAGCATCATTACCTAACAAAGCAACCTACAAGTTGACACTGGATCAGAACTTGGAAGTAGCTAGACAAGTGCAAGAATTATTGGATCAACAATTGATACAAAAGAGCATCAACACATGTGCAGTACCAATAGTCTTGGCAAGTAAGAAGGGAGGCAAATGGAGGTTGTTTACTGACTCTAGAGCAATCAACAGGATCACAATTAGGTACAGGTTTCCAATTCCTAGAATTGAGGACTTAATGGATTGTCTTGGAGGGGCTCAATACTACACAAAGCTGGATCTAAAAAGTGGATACCATTAGATCAGAATTAAGGATGGTGATGAATGGAAGACAACATTCAAGACAACAGATGTTTTATATGAATGGATAGTGATTCCATTTGGCCTTTCCAATGCACCTAGCATGTTCATGAGACTAATGAATGAAGTGCTTAAGGATTTCACAGGGATTTTTGTGGTATTCTATCTTGACGACATACTGATTTTCAGTAATACAGTAGAAGAACATTTGAAGCATGTGGAGATGGTTCTTAAAAGGTTGCAAGAAGAGAAGTTGGCAATCAATCTTGAGAAGTGTGAGTTATTCAAACAAGAACTTGTGTACTTGGGTTTTGTAGTGTCTAAGGGATCATTGAAAATGGATCCAAGTAAGGTGGAGGCAATCATAAACTGGCCTACACCAACCACAGCAACAGAGGTAAGAAGTTTCCATGGATTGGCCCAATTCTACAGGAAATTCATAAGAAATTTTAGTGGTATTTGTGCACCGGTTTTAGAGACAATCAAAGGGGGTGTGAAAACCAAGTTTGTGTGGACTCAAGCAACTGAGAGAGGGTTTGAGAAACTGAAACAAGAAGTAGCAACTCAACCCATACTTTTACTACCTAGTTTTGATAAATTGTTCACTGTTGAGTGTGATGCAAGTGGAGTGGCAGTTGGAGGAGTGTTAAGTCACGAGGGCAGACCTATAGCCTTCTTTAGTGAGAAGCTTAATGAAGCAAAGAAGAAATACTCAACCTATGACTTGGAACTTTATGTTTTGGCTCAATCACTTAGGAAATGGAGGCATTATCTTCTACCCAAGGAGTTTGTAGTCTTTACAAACAACCAAGGACTTAGCTATATGAATACCCAAGAGAAATTGAGCAATAGGCATTTGAAATCGATGGAATGCATCCAAGCTTTTACCTTCACTATCAAACATAAGAAGGGGCAAATGAATAAGGTGACAGATGCATTGAGCAGGAGGTTATTGGCAGTTCAAGAGATACGAGTGAAAAGCATAGGGATTGAAAGTTTTAAAGAACTCTATGGAGAGGATGAAGATTTCTCAGAGGTCTATAAGGTATGTTTGAACTTTGAGAATCATTTTCATAGTTAGTTTGCTGAATATACTTTGCAAAGTGGATTGTTGTTTAAAGGAAACCAGTTATGTGTCCCTAAAGGGTCAATGAGAGAAAATTTGATCCAAGAGAAACACAATGGCAGTCTTAGTGGGCATTTTGGCATCAATAAGACATTAGAGTTAGTTCAAAGATTTTACTATTGGCCTAAGTTGGCAAGAGATGTTAGGAAAAATGTGGAACAGTGTGGTGTATGCATGAGAGCTAAGGGAGGAGCTAGTAATGCTGGTCTTTATCAACCCCTACCAATTCCAAATAGACCTTGGGAGTGTGTGAGCATGGATTTTATGGTAGGCCTTCCTAAGACCAAATCTGGTTTTGATAGTGTGTATGTAGTGGTGGACAGATTTAGTAAGATGAGTCATTTTATACCTTGTAAAACTACTCATGATGCTAGTTACATAGCTCATCTCTTTTTCAAGGAGGTTGTAAGGATTCATGGCTTACCTTTAAGCATAGTTTCAAACAGGGATGTTAAGTTTATGAGTCATTTTTGGAAGACTTTGTGGAATAGGTTGGGAACCAATCTATCTTTTGGATCTGCCTATCATCCTCAGACCGATGGCCAAATAGAGGTGGTTAACAAGGTGCTAGGTAACCTACTGAGGTGTTTAACAAAGGAGTATGGATAGACTTGGGATATGGTCATCTCACAAGCTGACTTTGCCTATAATGACAGTGTCAATAGAACTACAGGGAAAAGTCCTTTTGAGGTTGTGTATGGGATGCACCCAAGAGGCATTTGTGAACTTTGAGACCTTAGAACTATGGAGAACAGGAGTGGACATGCAGAGGACTTCACTCAGACCATGAAGGAGATCCATGAGCAGGTCAAGAACATAGTTACAGCAGCAACCCACAAGTTGAAGGAAAAAGTTGATTTGTCAAAGAGAGATGTGCAATTTGCAGTTGGGGACTATGTTATGGTTCACCTCAATAAATCAAGATTGCATAAGGGCATGGAAACCAAGTTGCAGATGAAAAGAGTGGGTCCATGCAAGGTGGTGGCCAAATATGGCAAAAATGCATATAAGGTGGAGTTACCATCAAATTTGGGCATCTCTCCATTTTTCAATGTTGCTGATTTAGTCAAATACAAGGGATTAGTCAATGATGAGGAGCAGACTAGCAAGGAAGTGTTCAAGGACATCAGTAACATATCATTACCCAGTCAGGACAAGCAACAAGCTGAGAAGATCTTGGAATCCAGAGTGCAAAAGTCTACAAGGCACAAGGTGTATATGGAGCACCTAATCAAGTGGAAGCATAAGCATGAGTCAGAAGCTACATGGGTACACGAGGATCAGTTCAAGAAGCTTGGAATTGATTTTTCCCTACTCTCTCCTTCTCCTTCTTAATGTTTCTGCTGGGAGGGGGAGAATGGTGCAGGAGCACCTAGACAAAATAGGCAATTTTTGGTAAATTTTGCTTTTCTTCAATTAAGGTCATGTGGACCATTGCTCTAGGAGTTGGATTTGGTATAATGTTAGTCAGGAGCTATCATTAGAAGTTGTGAGCTATTTGTAATGCTTAATTTTTGAGTTTTAGCACTAAATGTTAGTGGTTAGCTTGTTTTGTGTTTTTGCCAATGAAGGTTTGTAATGCCTTAACCGGCCAAAGAACAGTTAAGGCTTGGGCCTAACTGATTGAGAGGAGTATTTGTAGTGTGCCTCAACCTTTTTGCAAGGTTAGAAGGCTTGAGAATGTTTTTCATTTGAAAATTTGAAAAAGAAGCCAATGGAGGACAATTTGGGAGTCAGTTGAATTTCTTTGTTTTTGTGTAACTAATTGATCAAGAACGATCAACCTTGTAGAATGATATAGACTGTGATAGATTCTTTGGTTTTATGTTGTGGTGTGGTATATTGTAGTGTGTGATTACTATCTATAGGTGTTTATTTCTGTTAATTGTTTTGTTTCTTGCAAATTATGTGTTGTGACTGGTAAACTGACCAGTATGGAGTCCTAGACTCACTTCTCACCGTACCCAGTGTATGGCTATTTGGGGAATGGAGCTAGGCTCCTTGTACATAGATAGTATAGGTGTAGTTGTAGGTAGGAATGCAAGAGGAGTGGCTAAGGACTGCTCCTAGGCGGGCTTGACAGTGCCCGACTAGGACAGTCAAGTTTACCGGTGCTAAAAAGCACTTCATTTGCAGGGTTGGCTTCTCCAGGGTAAACCCCATGGTAGAAGGGTGGAGGAAGGTCCCACAACAGCAAGGACCCAAGGAGGAGGCTTCAATAGTCAAGAAACCAAGACAAAGCTTTGACAGACCTACCCGGTGGACAGAAAATTGACAAAAACCCTAAAGAATGCCAAAAAGGAAGAACAGTCCTGTGTACGGCCAGTCAAGGAGAAAAGGATTTGAAATGTTGTGAAGGATGGTATAAGGACTAATAATACAAGAAAAATAATGAAGTTTGTTTGAGAAAGTTGTGTGCAACAGTTAGCTTTACCCGAGCTAGGAGGCGAAAAAGGGGCTAAAGGCTAGTAGCCTTTTCCAAACCCTAACCAATGGTTTCTTGAAAGCGATGGAGGAATGAAGGTGGAAGGAGATCTATGAGGCATGATAAGATTCCAAGAATCATGTTAACATGAAATAATAACCTTGCAAAGACTTAGAGAAGTATGGTGTACTATTGGCCTTTAGGAAGGATTAAGGGTCAGTGAGGACAACAAGTAAGTAGCAAGAGTTGAGTGGTTTTGTTTGATAAAGGTTGGAAGAGGGGATGGCCTAGAACTAGGGGTGTCTGTAGATGTGTCAGAGCCTAGAGGTTGGGTGGTTAAAGAAGCCACAACAGGGATTTGTTGAGGTGAGACCCGGAGCTTGGAAGTGTGAGGCTTCGAACCAAACCCTTTTTACACCAACCCAAATCTAAGTCCCCAAACACAAATAATATTGTGCAATCCTACCGAGTCATGCATTTATCTTCATCCAAGCCTTAAGTCAAAATAAACCTCATAAGTCTTTCACCCAAGTTAACGAATCTATCAAGCCATCCTCTCCCATCATACCATCTACATGCAATGATTCATGTCAATCTCTTAGTCCAAAGCATGCTAGCATAGACTCCCTTGCACATCAAGATCAAAGTATTATTTACACTCAATGATACCAAAAATCTTCAATCCCCTCCAATATTTGACCAAGATCCCATCTCTTAATAACCTCATGACGATCCCCTTCCATCTCAAGAGAAAAGTATCCTTCCAAGTACTCCTTCCACCTCATCTAATGAATCCATACCATCTCATGATTCCATTACATCCCAAGAGCATGATAGTTCTTTCATCATATCCAATGATGTCCTACCATCTGATGATAAGATATGCTTTCCATAAAATATCAGGATTCTCTTTCTCATCAAGATCGAGATATACCTCCATTCAAGGATACCCTTTCATTCTATGATGGTATTCATCCTTCTTATGATCAAGATATTCCTTTCATGCCCCTTCATGATGATTCCATACCTAATAAAGAGCAAGCTAATCCATCTCCTACACATCGTGATTCTTTCCCAAGTCAAGATCAAAGTACCCCATCATCCCCATGTCAAGATCCTATCACCCATCCTAATTCCCCTCATGATCACAATCCTCCACAAGAGTCTATCACCCCTATTCAAGCTATCCATGAGCCCCTTACCTATTAGATGAGTTCCCTCACTTTTATCCAAGGTGGTTTACTCCAAGAGCTTGTTATTCCTTCCATATCACATCCACCTCATGAAGGACTTGCATCTTGTTTCATAAATAATACATATCCCATTGGAAAACAAATGTGTCAAAGTATGAACTACAAAGGCCTTTTTTATACACCTCATGCTCAAGACATTGGTACCCATTGTAAGTCCATATACCATCAAAATAAACCTAAGTATCCTAGTCCATCAAACCTTCCATCTATCCTTGGTCCTTATCATCCAAACCCTAGTTCATCAACCCTTCCATCCATATTGAGGCCCTACATCCCTCCATCTCCTATTCATCAGGAACAACAAAGGCACACATCCTTGATTCCCTTTCAAAATTCTACCTACATTAACCCATCCATAACACCTCGATATCCTTCATCTCCATCCACCCATCCCAGTGCTCTTGGAACAAATTTGGATGCCAAATGTCAAATGCTTCCATATCAAAATCCACATATATCAAAGGATCAACATGTCTCCTCAAAGAGACATGCAAAAATAAAAGAAAAATTGATCCAAAGTCAAAAGAAAAAAATTCAAAGTCCACAAAGGCCCACAAATCAAAAAAAAAAATCAAAGGCCACAAAGGTTCATAAAGCAAAAAGAAAAATCTCAAAGGCCCACAAAGAAAAAATCAAAGTAAAAAAATATGTGGATTCCTAAAAGTCTCATAGAAGCAATAAAATATAAATTGGCACCCAAACTTGCTAATCCAAAAGCTTCCTCCAATCTTCCATTTAAAATTCTATCACCTTCCAACTCCATTTTCTTCCATCACTCCACCACCCTTCAAGGTGTGTGCCAATGTTGATCTTGGAATCCTTTCCATCTATCCATCAACAAGACTTCCAACCTCCTATACATTATCCAACATTCATCCCCTATTATCCTCCTTTAATCCAAACCTTTGTATAAGTCCTTAGTTTCTTCCATCATACCATTAATCTATCAACATTTATGAGCCTAATCCTCATTGCCATGGTTTATTAGAGCACATATTTGGGGGATATTAGTCATGAAACTTGATGCTTGAGTCCTTCCTCCATCTCCCTATCATGCATATATTATCTTCCATATTCATTTTTCTCTATCCATATCCTATCTTCCATATTCCTCTTGTACTTTACACTTGGGGGCAAGTTTCGCCCATCTTATCATTCATATTCATCACCCTCTTTTCATTCATTCCTCACATTTCCACCTTTGACCTTGACAAGGCTAAGGATCTTCTTAAACATAATATATCTTATCCTATACACTTCATCCAAACCTTCCATATCATATTCTCCATCATGTATCTTATCCTATTCATTTTTATCCATATCTTCCATGCCATATCCTTCGCCTTATCCATATTCCACCATCATATCTAAATGCACCCTTTCTTCCCTTCCTTGGTCTTGATGAGGAATAGGGGAAAATTATTTAGGAATTTTTGTCCATATCTTATCTATTTTATCTTGATCATGTTACTCATTAGCCTTATCCTTGCATTCTTCCATTCTATATCTCCTAGCTTATCAAAATCCATGTCCCATTTCCTTCCTTTATTCTTGATGAGATTAGGGGGGAAATTAAAAATGCATGCTTTGGATTTCCTTTCATATCCTTATGCATTACCATTCCATCATAGTTCATATCATTATCATTTATCCATGATTACACTACCCCAGGGTGGGCCATCATGTTCCTTTGCAACCTCAAACCTTATCATGCAAATCATACTTGAGCCTAGCTGAAAAAAATTATCCAATCCTAATATCTTTTGTCAATCAATCATAAATATTACCATACTTAGAGGAATCAATGATCCTAATTACTTATCATCATCATGTCTTATGGAATCAATCATTCTTGACATCTTAATCAATCAACCATTATCATCTTTCGACAAGATATATGTTGCTTGTGTGACATGTTTTGTAGTGAATCTTACATTTTGATGTATCATTTATCCATGGTTGCACTACCTCTAGTGTGGGGCATATAGTTTCTTCAACCAAGCATATATCACATTTCATTTCATTGCCTCTTTAAAATGTCTTGAAAAAAAATCATAAAAAGTCTTGAAAAAAAATCCCCAAAAATCAAATATTCTAAAAATCCAAAAAAAAAAAAATCAAATTCCTAAACTCCAAAAAAATCAACTATTCAAAAAATCTAAAAAAATTGCATGTCGTCAAAACTTCCAAAACAGTGACACTTTCAGATCGCCATACAACTTTAAACTTCAAAAAAATCAAAACATGTCACAAGTGACAATCAAGCAAACATTGCAACATACCTAGCAATCCCATCTTTCAGATCCAACCAAACACATAAACTATGACAAGAATCAGATATACATGGAAGTATGATGTTTGTTTGTTTGTCAGTCTTTGGATTGATTTATGATTTTATCTTTGGTAGCATGTCTTTTAGCTTCTCAAATGTGTCTTGTACTATAGAGGCAAGGATGGGGCATGTTCACTTGTTTGTTGTCTATGGATTGTTCCTTACTCACAAGATGACTCGTCGTAAGACATGGTTGTCTAAAATAATCGAGGAAACATGAGTTTAGTGTGGATGAGAGCATTCCTTGTTTGGCAGTGTCTTCCATGCAATAATTATTTAGGTCATCTAAGGTCCTTATACCTAGATGCTTATACTTTATTGCTAAATAAAAAATGCAAATAGTATGCAAGTCATCTAGATGTTCATGTTATCTAGACGCTTATACTAATTTGTGACATAATAAGATCTATGATGATAAAGCACTTTTTAAAGCACAATAAGCTTCACCACCTCCATTTCTTCATATCTCCTTTCATCCATCATTTCCTCTATGATCCATTTCCTTTATCATTTCATTTTCTTCATGCTCCTTATCTCAAAGGGTAATTAATCGGTTTATCTAACCAATACCTATCTTCTAATCCAAATATCAAATCAATCAACTTGCATTTTATATTGGGACTCCAGTGCTCCCTGATCACTTAATCTATTAATAGCACATTGTTTTGTGCTAGCATCAATCTTAATTAACTTAATTAGTTCAATCAACTTAATCATCTTATCAACCCAGTTATACTAATCATTTACATCAATTGTTCAGTTACGCCTATCAGTTGTGCATTTTCATCAAATGTGCATCTCTACTTAATCACTCACATAAAATCAATTATCATTTTTTCTCATTGTGATCTATCCAAAGATTAATCTTCTTACAATCCGTTTGATCAATCTCTCAAGGGGGAATATCATATTTATCATCATCCTCACTAGGATATCCCTGGGGCATGTATCAGTTAATCAATTTTTCTTTGAAACAACGCAACAAGCTACATTGTTTCAAAGAGGGGAAAAATGCACACATAAAATTGTCCTTATAATAATTTAATTTCTTCTATTAATTAAATAGGTTCCATCATCTATTTAATTAATTCATTAGTATATTTTCCTCCTAAATTGTATGCATATTAAAATATTTATCCATTTCATTAAAATAATCCATTGCATAATCATTAACTCGTATTCATAATCATAAACCCATTTCATTAAAGCATTTACATAATCATTTATTCACATTCATAAGCTTCATTTGCACAATAATTTTCATTAAATATATTTACATAATTATTTAGTTCATTATCATTTATCTATTCACTAATTTCATTCATGCATTTATGAAATATTCATAAAATCCCACGTAACCATTTATCCCACATTTCTCTCGAAATTTGGATCTTTCCCACAAGGACATCTATAAAATCTTGCTTCCTCCTCACTTTTCAAACACAGCCCCAATTTCATTTTGATCAAATCCATTCTACATAGCCTCTTGTGCTTTTGCTGCAAAAATATGAGAGCAAAGCCAAGATCTTGTAGATAGGATAAAAATGGAGTAATTTTTCCTTTTGAATGCATGTGTTTGATTTCTTAGTAATAAGTATTTCATTTCTTGCATTTGTGTTCATTTGTAAAATAATTCATTGATATGATGTTGAATGCATGTTGATTCTCATTTGTGAATTCAAAGTTTTCATTTTTAGCATCATATAGTTGATAGCTTCCATTAAAGGTTCTCCTTCAAGGGTAGCCAATTGATATGCCCCCAAGCCATAGCTTGTGGTGATCACAAAGGATCCCAACCAATTTGGTTCAAACTTTCATTTACCTTCCTTGTTAAGCTGATTATTTTGATTTTCCTTCAAGACTAGGTCACCCACTTGGAAGCTCTTGTTCTTGATTTTCTTGATTTTCTTGTTCTTGAAGGTGGTTGAGAGCACTCAAACATCTTTCATAAAACAACTCAATCTCTTGTAGTGTGGATACTTGATATTCTTCATTATTGATAGGTGTTGAAAAGATACCCTCAAGGAAGAAATTTTGACCTCAATAGGTAAGATAGCTTTAGTTTTGTAGACTAGGGAGAATGGGTAGTGCTAGTGGGTGTTTGAATGCTTATTCGGTAAGGCCACAAGACCAGATTTAGTTGAAGGTGCTAGTCATGATGAACACCATTAACTATCTTTTTGAGTATCTTGAGGATGGTTTTATTAGATGCTTATGCTTGACAGTTTCCCTAGGGGTAATAAGGGGTGGAAAAGCGATGTTAGATATGGAACTTAGCACAAATATATTAGACGTCTTGATTCTTGAAAGGTGTTCCATTGTTAGTGATTATATTTTGGGGTATTTCCATAGGGACAAATCAAATAGTTCAGGATAATCTTAGCTATTTGTTTTCCTATGATGTAGGTTAAGGGTATGGCTTTTTTCCACTTCATGAAGTAATTTATGGTGGTAATAATGAATTTATGATTGTTGGATGAGATGGGGGATATCTTGCCTATGAGGTTGAGTCCCCAATGTGAAAAGTGGTATGGTGTAGTGATCGAGTGCAGTTCTTATTTTGGGGCATGAATAAGATCACTATGTTGTTGACATAAAAGACACTTCTTAGAAAAATGATTAGCTTCTTATTCCATCATGGACCAGTAGTATCTAGTCATTAGTAGCTTCTTGACTAGGTTAGGTCTATTAGAATGAAACCCACAAACAACTTTGTGTACTTCATGTAAGGTGGTCAATGCCTCTTTAGGTTTAAGACATCTAAGTAGTTTTCCATCGATACTTTGACGATATAAAGTATCACCAAGGATAGTAAAACATGAGGATCATTGGATAAAAGTTTTCTTTTGGTTGCTAGTGAGGTTAAGGGGTATGGTTCCATGTTGGAGATAGGCATAGATGTCTTGATACCAAGGTGAATTAGGACCAAAAAAATTGCACATGAGTTCAAATTTTGGGACATCAAATGTAGGTATAAGCAACTGTTCCACAAGAAACTCACACTTATGATTGTTTTATGACATGTTGAGAAGAGACCCAATAGTAGCCATGGCATCGAAATTTTTTTTATTGATCCTTGGTATTTGTTCAAAGAGGATGACTAGGAAATACTACTTGAAACTATCTATCATCCTTTTATAAGGAAAAAAATTATCATCCTTAGTTTGGTATTCATCATTGACTTGTCTAATTACTAGTTGTGAGCCACCGTAGAATTGTAGCTCCTTAATTTTCTATTGAATAGCCATTATTAGTCCTCTAATTAATGCTTCATACTTTGTTATGTTATAGGTACAAGGAAAGGTATCCTATATGATTTGGGTATACAATATCCTTGAGGTGTAACAAAGAGAATGTTGGATCCTAATTCATGTTGGGTGTGAGATCCGTCAAATTATAATTTCTATCAGTTTGTTTTAGTTGCTACAAGGATTCCCTCATCTGGGAATTATGATATCAAAAGATGTTGATCATCAATAGGTGCTTCGGCCAACTAATTCACTATCACCTGTCCTTTTATTAATTTTTTGGGAACATACTCTTTATCAAATTCGCTAAGGATCATGACCCATTTTTCCATTCGACCAGTTAGGATTACCTTCGACAAAAGATATTTTACTAGGTCTACTTCAAAGATGAGCTTGATTTGTTAGTTAAGCATGTAATGTCTAAGATTTTTTGATGCAAAGACCATGGATAAACAAGCCCATTCAATTAGTGTGTATTTTAATTCATAGCCCATGAATGTATGACTGATGTAGTAAACCATTATTTCCTTACTGTTCTCACCATGTTGTGCTAATAGAGCGTCTATATTTTCTAAAGTTGTTAATAAGTAGAGGAGGCATCAAAACAAGAGGTGATGCTAAATAATCCTTGATTTGTTAAAAAGCGTGTTGGCACTTCTCATCCCATTCAAAAGAAACATCTTTGTGAAGAAAATGTGTAAAAGGATGATATTTATTAGCTATTTGAGCTATGAATCTTCAAATGGATTGAATTTTTCCTTTAAGACTATGTAATTATTTCAAGGTCTTTGGCGAAGGCATTTCCATGATGGCCTTAACTTTAGCAAGGTCCACTTCTATGCCTCTCCAAGATAGAATGTATCCTAGTAGTTTCCCTGATGTGACATTGGAAAAATATTTCTTTGGATTGAGGCATACTTTATACTGTTCCAGTCTATCAAATATGTGTGCTAAGATTGTAGCACAAGGAAATTCTAAGGTTAGCCATATAAGCATAATCAAACTAGCCCCAAACTAATAATGAAGAATAGTGGAAAACAAGCATAAAATAGGAAAGATCTCACCAAACCCTATGCATTCCATGAATCATCTTCATTACACTACTCCATTTTGTTGTAGTATGAAAAATGCCCTTATATTTTTATTAAGTATGCAAGTGTAACCTAAAGACAATGATAATAGAAAAATATTGAAGATTTCAATGTTGTCTAAACTTCTAAGGTTTTCAGCAGGGGATTGAAATGAGAATGGTAAAGTCTCTTTATAGGAAAAACCAATTTCAAATGAGAGGCTAAGATTGAAAGACTATTAATCAATGGTCACAATTAAAAGATAAGGTAAAGAATAGGGTTAGGGTTCAATTAGAAAAGATGAATGGTTGAGACTAAATTATAAAAGATAATTTAATCAACGGTGGAGCTTAGTTGAGACAAGGAGGAACAATGATAGAAATGTAGAAAAAAGTGATGAAAAAGAAATCAAATCTTTTCCATTTTAGTGACCAATGACCAATTAAATAATAAAGATATTATTTAATTTTAGAAGATTGTGATAAGAGAAGAATCATCTTTTTGAATTAAATCATGATTTTAATTCAAAAATTGAGATATGGGATTTAATTAAATAAATAGAGATTTATTTAACTAAAAAGAGGAAAAAGAGAAACAATTATTTAATTATGGATAATAAGGAAAGAATCATCATTTTGAATTAAATGATGATTTTTAATTAAAAATCAAGATATGGAATCTAATTAAATAAATAAAGATCTATTTAATTAAAAAGAGGGAAAAAACTAGTGAATAGATTTATTTTATGTTTATGGATGCAAACTTCTAGATATAAGGCTTGGTTATGGTATGTATGAACAAGATATTTTGGTAAATACGAGATGATGCCTAGAAGTGACGTGTCCTACAAAGGACTGAATTTTTTTTAGTGTTTATGTCAATAGGTACAAAAGACTCTAAGATAGCTTTATCTGAAACTTATCTATGAGCTAGGGATATTTTGAGAAGTTTGAGGATAGAAATTTGTGCAAGAGTATTTTTCATATGGTCAATAAGGTTATATTAAGCTTGTAGATGTTTAGATAAAGCTTTGCATTGTGGTGGGGATCCTTGGATTGTAACTTTCCTTTGTCATGTAGTAACACCACACTCATAATTTTTACCAAATATGGTTACGACTGCAATGCAATGGTTAGATTCATGAGTAGTGCCCACCACATTATCATATGAGTATGTTACTTTATTGCAATCCGTTCCTTTTCCTTGGTCATTTATTTTTCCATGGTTTGGGATTGGATCTTTATAGATTCCCAAATCATTGTTACCATATTTTCTAGGACGATGTTCAATGTCAACCTCTCCTTTATCAATTAAGTCATGTATGAGATTTTTGAGTTCCATGCAATTTGATGTTTTGTTTCCTTTGGTTCTATGATACTCACAATGGTCATTATCACTGTACCAATAATGATTTAATTGAGTTTCTTCATAGCTTTGAACATCTGGTAGTTTGATGAGATTAGTTTGGATCAATTTGTACAAAACAGTTTCTATCAACCCTCCTAAAGGAGTGTATTTTTGTTTGGTTTTATTGAATTGGTAGGTCTTAGTGATCCCCTTTGAGGGTTTGGATTTGGATTGTTTGGTTGATTTTTTGGTGGATTTTTCAATGGAGATTGTATGCTTCATATGAACTTAGCATCTACTACTCCATTGTTGGTAATGGTTTTGTTCTTTTCCCATAGATGTGGTTTGTCATGTGAGCTTGATGGTTGATTGATCTTTGTTATTATTGTATACCTTCACAAGTCCTTTTGTGATGAGGGAATTTTCAATATTTATTCTGTTTTGAATGATTTCATCAAATGTGTTTGGACATAGCATGGTCAAATAGAATCCCATGTTAGTGTTTATATTTTGTATGAAGATGTCAACAAGTTGTTTTTCAAGAATGAACCACGTGCACTTGCTTGCTTTGTGTTTCCACCATTGCAAGAAAGAGGGAAAGGACTCACCTTGGTTTTGTTTTATCTTGTATAAGTCGGTTACGAAAATTTATTGTTCTATGTT
This sequence comes from Sequoiadendron giganteum, assembly GCA_007115665.2. NCBI lineage: Eukaryota > Viridiplantae > Streptophyta > Pinopsida > Cupressales > Cupressaceae > Sequoiadendron > Sequoiadendron giganteum. Next base: position 451,442,096 of record CM021101.1, read on the forward strand.
TTATGAAAAGTGATTAAAATTTTTTGTGAGTTCGTTGAATGTTTTGATTACATGAGGTAAGTGAGAAAAACATTCTATAGCTTTTCCACCAAGACTTCTTGGGAAAAGTCTCATTAAGTATGTGTCACTATAGGCTACTTCCATGCAAGCCATGAAAAATTCTCATTTGTATTCACTAGGGTCACCCCTTCCTTTATGCTTGTCAAATTTAGGAATTTCAAAAAATTTAGGGAAGGGGATCATGGTAATAATTTGATCATATGGATAAGGACAAATATCTTCCAAGGCATAGATCTTCTTAGTTTTCCAAGTTGTATGTTGGAAATCTTTTTATTTAGATTTTGGATTTGTAATGTCAACCCATTACATTGAGTATTTTAGGGTGGATTAGGTGGATTTTAATTTTGATATGCAAGGAGGAATGATGAATTGTAGGGCGGGTTTTGATTTTGCATTGGACCTTGAGAGATATTGTATGTGTTAGAAGGAGCATTTGGTCCTCGAGGGATGTTATATTGATGTTGTGGGGGTGTGTTTGGATTTTGAGGGACAATGTTTTGGTGTTGAGGGATGATGTGTTGGTGCTGAGGAGGTATAGTTGGATTTTGATGGATGATGTGTTGGTGCTAAGGGGGCATGTTTGGATTTTGAGAGATGATTTTTTGATGTTGAGGAGTGATGTATGGATTTTAAGGGACGATGTTATGTTGTGAAGGAGGTATGTTTGGATTTTGAGGGATGATGTTTTGGTGTTGAAGAGTGATGTTTGGGTATTGAGAGATGATGTGTTGTAGTGAAGGGTTCTATTTGTATTGAAACATGTTTGGATCGGGGTTTTGGAAGTTCAAACCTTATTGATGATATTGGGTATTGTATGGTGCGTTTTAGTTTTGAGGAGGTTGTTTTTGTGTCATGCATTGAAGATTGTTAAGTGAGGGGATTATATGTGTGTTTGTTTGACACATGAGTTGTTGTTGAGGTGGATTTTTTTGTGTGTATTGATAGGTATGTTGTTGTTGTGGGTTAGGTTTTTGTGGATGTGGATCGGTTTGTGTGTATTGATAGGTAGGTTGTTGTTGAGATGGACTAGGTTGTTGTGAAGGTAGATTGATTTGTGTGTATAAATAGGTAGTTTCAGCCTCCTATAATTTTTTAACAACTAAGCCTTTATAATTGTGATTCAAAGATTAGACATCTAACCTGAATATCTATCTCAATCATGACATAAATCCAAAGTAGCCACATAAATGTTGAATATCAACCAATAACTAGACTAAACTGAAATGCATGACATAAATGACAATCTAAGCGAACAAATAGGAAACTAATATGTTCTGCTTTGGCTAAAGGAATAGTCACAGAATGGAATCCTAGTGGTTGTAGGAATAGTCAATTCCAGATTCTTAACTAATTACTAAACATAAAATAATAACTAAACTAAGGTACAAGATGGAATGCTCACCAAGTGGGGCCCCTTGGATAAGTATTCCCTAAAACTAAGATAGACTCATATGCACAAACTTATAACTTCATTTCATTTATTGGAAACCATGAGTACAAATGAGCAACATGACTGTATTACCGAAAAACTCAAGAGTGTGATTACATCATCAAATTAACATTATTCCACTGGGAAAAAGAGAGAGTGAGCGAGAGAGAGAGCTCTGAAGGAGCATCAAATCCTTATTTAAACATCTATCAAGGCAGTCAACTCTAGTAGATGCAAAGGATGCCACATTAGGGAAAATGTGAAAAAGAGCAGAGACAGCTACGCATGTACAAAATCTATCAGGCACGTTTGTCTTAACGCGATTCTGGCACATCAGTAACGCCAACACTTGCTCAACAATATTTAAGACCATTACAAGGCAGTTACAATCCGATTTGGATGAGGAATCTCCATCCACCAAGAGTCTTCTCTCAATTAAATGACCACCTTGTTGAACAGTATGGCACACGACTAGCTGGAAAAATCTTCCTGATTTACAGGCCTTTAATTATCTGCATGACAATTTTAGCACGTACAACAACTTCACATCCATAATCATCTTAAAGTGGCATTCATTAATCACATGCAAAATTAACACAGTTAGTTCATATAGCATGTCAATATCATTTGAATGTTATGAAAAATAAGTTCATGTCCAAATTCTATAGTTGAAGGAAATATTATGAAAAGATCAACTCCCAAAGATCAAAGTCTTATTATGATTGTAGGAAATGGATAACAAACCTATCAATAATTATACCATAAACTAGACTCATCATTCCCCCCAACCTAATGTCTTGTTGGTCCTCTAACAGAGAAAGAGTTGTGCTTTTGTTTGGTCAATACCGTGAAGTTGGAAACTGCAATTTGTCCTACATCATTTTCTGTCATATCCAAATTAGGATCCCAATAGAACCCTTGTTGTCTATCTATCTTGCTCCATCTTTATCTTTCATCAGCTATGTCATACCTGTAATATATGAAGTTTGGCATAAGCCATAGTAAGATAGGTGGCAAAAAAATCAGTGGAAGCCAAAAATTTCCTTTTGTTCTTCCAAGTTGCATATATGTATCAACTCTTTTAACTTTTGCAACATAGTTGTGCATGGAATGAGGCTTTGCTTGCTTCAAATCATTAGATAGGTTGTTCCACCTCTGGGATAGGTATCCCATTATAGAGTCTCTTATGGTTCTTTCCTTCTTCTCATATTCTTTGTAAACTACCTCTCTCTCAAGAAGGATCCTATAGCTATAACTTGGTCGGTGTAAAATTTTGTGCCAATCCTTAAAAATATCTCCTCGATGTCTAGATTCAGCCCTAATGGGCAAGGGAATGTTGAATTCAATTTTCCTATAAGCCTTGTACTACTTTCCCCAACTTACTTCATTTTGTATACAGGACATAAGTGCCCTTAATTGGACATCCCCAACATATAACAGTGGATTCCACTCATGGTCTTTAGTCACAAAAAAATTATGTAAATAAAATTCACACAACAAATTTTTCATCTCAGGGGGAGCAATCCGAAAAGCATTAAAAATTCAGTAGGGGTCTCAATGGAGGGGTTCAAACCTGAAACAATTCTTGCTAGCTTGAAAGAAATATGCCTCTCCTTTAAATACAGGGCATAGACCCTTGGAGGAGCCCTGTATTCCAATATATTTGGTACTGAAGTTGTCATTCCATCCACCTTCTTCTACAAAACAACAATTTTTACATTCTTATCCTCAATTTCCTTCTTTAGCCTATGCTTTTTTGCTTTTCATTCTTCTTCCCTTCTTTGCATTTCCTTCCATAAAATTAGGATTATAGTGTTCATTGAAAAATCAGCGGGCCTATGTACTCCTACCATAATTTTACCTGGTACTTGTGCTTGCTCTTGGTAGAGTACTAGCTACAGGGCTTCTATTTTCTCAGCCAATTTTGGTTATAGGAGTGTTGCATGTTCTCTCATTTCAATCTGCAGGGCCTTTTGTTCTTTTTCATGCTACATGAAATCTTGTTGTAGGAATTCTTGATTTTCCTCACATGCCTAGTTTTCAGCTTGCTATGCAATATCACCAAGATCTGCCAACATTAAATTTAATGCTTCCTCAAACACGTTTTCTTCAAACTTTACCTGCTCAATTAGAGCTTCTGCATCCTCCCATGGATTTTTTCTAGGTCCAGGGCTTTCTCTAGAGGCACACTAAAGGTTGGCCCAATTGATCTTGATTTTTTGGGAGGGTGTTTATGTTTTTCTTTTGCTGCAAGAAGAACAGTGTCATCCTTCTATTTCTTGGAACTTGACACTTTTTTTTCTGCCATTTTATTTTTAGCTTTTCCTTTCTTTAGTTCTTCCTTCTTATTTTGTGCCCTGGTTTTTGTTAAACTTCTTGTTATTCCTTGCATAACCACCCCATCTTTTGTCTTGGTCAAAATGGTCCCCCTTTGTGATTTTTGTACTTAGTTGTTTTTGGGAAACAATGTTTGGAGTCTAGTCTTGGTCAATACTTTGTTTTTTCTTTGGTTTCTCTGTCGGAAGCAGAACCGGAATTGAATTTGTTTCTGAAAGTTCTTTTGAAACTTGTTTTGGTTTCCATCCCGATAGTCTTTTGTTTTGTCTTCAGCGGAACCAGTGTTGGAATGGGTGTTAACTTAGTCTTTACCAAAAATTGCAAAAATCATAATCAATTCCTCCCCCACCTCCGCTATTTTGACTTTTGGTTTTGGACTTGTCTTTTTGTTTAATTTTGTTATGTCGATCTTTTGTTTTACTTTTTGTGTTTTGTTTTGTTTTATGTTTAGTTGGCGGACCCGGAACCGGAATTGGAATGAAGTTTGGAAATTTCTCAAAAGGTTTTGAATCAATTTCTATTTCAATTCCGCCCTCGCCGTTTTGGGTAGTTGACTTTTTGACTGAAGTCGCACTATTGTGAAGTGTTGATTCACTTTCAGTTCCAACTCTGCCTTTACTGCGCTTTAATGCATTAATGACGGCTGCTCATATAGGTAGAAGCCTTCAGTTTTACATTGATATAAGGATTAAACGAGTCATTATTATCATTATTAAGAGATTGAAGAGCACGAAAGAGCAAAGGAAGAGTTCGTTTGAGCAAAAGGATTGAAGGAGGAGAAGATTGTTTGCGAGCGGATTAGTTCAGAAGGTTAGCTAGGTTCTTGTGTATTCGAGGTAGGTTTTCTTATTGTTGTTCTTCGTTTTATTTACTGTTGCGTGTTTTGTATATAGGTTTGCCCGTGTCTGGAATCATGTTGTTTTCAAATGATTTCATGTTTCTTGGTGTGCTTGTTTGATTTGGTTGTTTTATTTTGTTGATTTGATTGTTTCCTCGTTTTTGTTTGTTTTATTTTTGGTTCTTTCTATAAGAGGGCACGGTCGCTTTCGCGCTTTAGTCATGATTGCGTCGTGCAGTTTAGTTTTTTGTAGTGAGTTAGATTAAGTTTAGGTTTTAAATGGTGTTTTGGTAGATTAGAAGTTTATAGTGAGGTAGATTAGAGATTTACAGTGAGTTAGGGTAAATTGATTCATCTTTTTTACTTAGGGTTTCATCGCGTTTTTTTTGCATTCTAGTAAATGGCAAGGTTTAAAATCCGTGCCCTTGTTTTTATCCTGCTTATTAGATTAGGGTTTCGTTGGGCTCTGTAATCACTTTTTAAAAAATGATTAAAATATGATATTTTAGGATTCAGTTGTTCCTCATGGTCATATGAGTATAGGGTTTTAAAGCCTTTCTTTTCATCTAATATGACCTTGGTTTTAGTCATCAAGTTAGGAGTTAAATCAATAAAGTCTTTGATGATGTCATGGTGAATCTAGGTGGAGACGGGATCGGAATTCGTTTTGAAATTGAGAATTATGTTTTTACAAAAGTTATCGGTTCCATTTCTATCCCGTTTCCGACTTCGCGCATAATAAGAAAACTTTCTTTCAAAATAAAGATGACCAAATCAGAGGCGGAGGAGGAATGGAAATATAATATGTAAAAATGAAAATTTCAAAGAAAACCAAATCCATTTTTCGTTCCGATCCCGGTTCCGATTACCTCCCCGATTCCGACTCCGAGCTCGTTCATTATTAGAGAAATTTATGTATCGATTTTGGCTTCGAGTCCGGCTATGTTGTAAAAGGGACTGTTTTAGGTTGTGTTTCCGTTTGGGTCCACCTCCGGTGCATATAAATAAGGTATGGTTTTTAGAGCATGTTTCCATAATAATATCTAAAGATCTAATTAGAGGTTTTGTTTGCAGGAGAGTTGAAAGATGTTAGGAACATCAGGGGAAGCTGATCGGAGAAACCAGCCTGTAGAAACATAAAAGGTAGCATCAAAATCAAAGAAGTTAAAGCCAGAACAACTGCCTTATACCTTAAGGTATAATCACAGGAGCCCGGTTGTGAAGATGAGCAAGGTGGAATCAGATTGGTCGGATATCACTGATACCAATCTAGGTCAATACAATTTTGAGGAATGGCATTCAGAGGCATTTGACAAGGATATTACATTGACTATGGAAAGAATTTTCAGCTCTGGGTTAGCTCATATCACTTTATTTCCTATATCTGTCCAGTGCCTGGAGTTAATCATGATAGTAGCTAGTGCTTACAATCCTGCTACAAGACTATGTACGGATTCATATGACAATGTGATTATTAATCTCACTCCTCAAGCATTTCAGACTATATTTAATGTGCCAGATCCAAAGAACTTGGTACAATTAAATGAGGCAGAGGCCTTGGAGCAATATAGTAAGTATAAGGGAATGAATAAATCTCACTTGAACAAGAAATGGTTGAAGACAAAATAAATCTCTAACTAAGCTTGCAGATCAGCCAAAGAGGGCAGATTTCTATGAAGAGGTAGCAAGGTTGATTGTGATGTTGTCTAGGGTGTTTGGAAAGAGGGATGCATTTTAGTTCAAGGAGTGGATGTTTCCTTTTATTCAAACTATCTTGAAAGGAGAACAACAGTTTGATTGGTCAATGATTGTTTCTGATGCCATACATGATCAGTTAACCAGGATCAGAGAAACCAAGTGTTTCTTTATGACCTCTTACATTGTTTATGCAGCAGCAAGAGTGGGTGTTTTCCCAGGTTTGAACAAAGTGGGCATAATGGGAGCCTTGGATGGACAAAAGAAGGTGTGGGAACACTATGATCAATTATCTCTTCAGGTTGCTAAGACTCATTTCAGAAGATTTAATGATGCATTTTTATATGTGGTCATCAATCAGTTGAATGGAGATGCAGTATACCGATTAAGTCAAGAGGCCATGGCATTCATTGCTGAGTGGGGAAGTTGGTATATCCAATATCCCAAATTTACATACTTCAGGTTATTTGGTTTTAAAGGCCATCCACATTTACTTCCAAGGTGTTGCGGTAACATGATGGTGTTAATGGAATTTGTATATCAAGCTATTGGAGTTAATGCTCGGTTTGGGATTAAGCATAAAACAGGATGTCATAAATTTCTCATGAAGTTGGGTGAATATAGCTGTCAACACTTGAAGGAAGCAAAGGTGGTTTGTAATGAGTTCATACAATTGAAATTGGGGTTGTATATAGCTCGTAAGTATTTTGATTTGGAGAAGAAGATGTATGCCTTATTACCTTCAGTGTTCACTAGACATTTTAATTTGTTAGAAGACTTTTGGTGTGATTGGCAAGATGAGTATGACTTGAGGAAGAAGAATTATGAAATATTATCAGTCTCACTCATGTCAGAACTTGGTATTAAAGAAAACATTCCTGACACATTGGTGGATGATGGACTTGTATTGGATCCCTCCTATGAAGCTTTGAATAGTGGCACCAAGAGCTTGGATCCAATTGACTGGGATGCTGAAGAAACAATTGACATCAAGAAGATTGGAAGGACAGTCTTGGATAGGAGTATACAATGGTTGATGATGAAAACTCAAGCTCCCCAAGGATAGGTTCTTAAAAAGGGCAAAGGATATAAGAGAATCAAGAGAAAGACACCTCCTAAGGAGCCATTAGAATTCCTTCCTCTGAATGTTGAAGAAATAGAACTTGTGGTGGCAGAGGATGAAGAAGGAGCACCAGAAGGAAATGTTCCAGTAGGATATGTTGTTTCTACACCTACACTGGGTGAGTCATCTGCATGAGTCCCACTTACAAGGAAAAAGAGTAAATAAGTTCAAGAAGGAGCACTTTATGGCATGGCTGAAACTGCCAAGGGAAAAGAGGTAGAGGAGGAAATTCTGGAAGTTGAGACAGATTCAAATGAAACTCTGTCAAAGAAGGATTTGCAAGAAAACATGCCTCTAGAGCAGAGTATTGAGCAAATTCTGACACAAGAAGAACAATGGAAGATGTTTGAAGATGCTACAAGAGATTTTGATGCAAGGGCTGCAACGAAGAAACAAAAAGAAATGGATGATAAGGTACAAGTTGATGCTCTACTTCACCAACAACAATTACAATCAAAACAAGTTGAAATTGAGGCAGCATCTAATGAAGTAGAGAAGCAAAGGAGGCAACAAGAACATGAGCTTAAAGTTAAAGCAGAAAATGATAAGTGAGAATTGATACAAAAGATCCATGATCTTGAAGAGGAGAAAGAAAGAAATCAGAGAGAAAAGGAAATCCTGGTTGCTAGGTTAAAACTTGCAGAGGAAGGGGCAGAAAAGATAAGGAAGGAAAAAGAGGCCAAAGAATTGATTAGGAAACAATAGGGAGAAGAAGCAGAAGCTGAAAAACTTAAGACTTTGGAGCAGAAAGGTTAGAAAGGGAAAAGTTAGAAGCCTTAGAAAAAGAGAAATTGGAAAGGGAGGCTTGAGAAAAGGAAGAATTAGAAAAGGAAAGGTTGGAAAAGGAAATAGTTGAAAGGAACCAGTTGGAGGAAGAGAGGTTGAGGAAAGAAGAAGAAGATAAGAAAATACAAGAGCAGGAGGATAGAGAAGAGGCTGAAAGACTTGTGCAAATGCATATAGTACAAGAACAACAAGAGAAAGCAGGGGTTGAATCCCAATCTCAAGTGAGTATGCAGCTACCTTCTACAGTTATTACTCCCTCTTCCTCTATGATGACTACTACTCCAAGTGCTCCTACTTGGTTGAAGTTAGACCTACAGAAGAGAGCAAGAACACCTCCACAACCTCTCAATTGGGAGAACATGATGAAGGGGATTGAGCATGAAAAGCCTAAGAAGAAGGCTAAAATCTTACATTCTACCAAACTCACAGATAAAGGGGAGATAGTTGTCGAGTGTGCCATGCCAATGACAGACAAGGAGGTAGGGGACATGCAGCTGACAGACTATCAATTAAGTACGGTCAATTTGGGAAGACCCACTAGAAATCAGCAAATGAATTTAATTGATGTGGTGGCTTCAACGACCAAATCAAGAATGATCAAGGACAAGCAAAAGAAGGATGAGCTAAAAGCTCAATTAGATCAACTACATTCATTCTTGAAGAGTGTCTCCTCTCCAAGATCACAACAGGTAAGAACCATTGAGACTCCTATTTTGTTAAGCAAAAAAGAGGTAAATGATTTGGTACAGGTGAAAGGCAAGGCAGAGATGGTAGACCGATGGGTAGACCAGATAAACCAAGAAGTGGGTGAAGTTTTGGTAGAGGGTTTTGAAACCTACAAGGACACAGAAAGGTTAGTAAAAGAAATATATCAATATATTGAGGTAGTGGAGAAACAAGTAGAAGAGTATAAAGAATATAGTCAAAAATTAGAAAAGGTAAGTGAATTGCCTCTAACAACTCTTTTAGAACAATCTATACTTGAAGATGATAACAAAGATTTTGTGGAGAAGACTTCTCGCATACTCAAGTTTAGGACTGACTTTTTGTGTAAGCATAAGGATGCAATTCAAGAGATTGTTAATAATTTGACTGAGCAATTGGAAGAGTTAGAAGAAGTTATTTCCATTATTATAGATATAAATGCATTTACAAAAGAGGGCATGCCTTTTAAACAAATAAAGGAAAAGTGGGATGAAAGATTCAAAGGACTCATGCAAAAAAGAGGATGATGGAGAAGAGTCAATTTTGGATCGGTTGATGGATGTTAAAGAGGAAGTAAAAGTTGTAGGAAGAGAATTGACAAAGGTGAAAAGTATGAAGGAATTTGCTGCAGCCGAGTTGGATCGGATCAAATTTGAAGATGACTAGATTGATGGGCCAGAGATGGATACTTTACAGCAAGTCTTCACCAGCTACGATGAGTTCATGGCAGATCCAGCTTCGCATGCATGAATCCTTGCATGTTGCATGCATGATTTTTATCTTCCTTGCATGTTGCATGCATACAACACTGACAGTCTTGGGGGCGCATGACTTCTTTTCTTTTCTTCTATTTGCTATTTTAGTTAAACTAAATGTCTAATGTAAGAACTCAAGATCAAATTGATCTGAGTTTCCAAGAAAGTTGTTGTTCCTAAAAAGGTGGAAAGCCTAAAATAGAAGTGAAGTTCAGACTTTTTGTATATCTATAAATACCATATGGGTATCATATTGTAAAGGGGTCAGCTAATTGAGAATTGGATTGGCTTACCTAATGCTAGGAGATAGAATTTTGTAGTGATTTTACAGAGATACATTGTACTTGATCTTTTACAGTGAATAGAATTGCAGGTTTTCTCGAAATATGGTATTCAGAATTAAATTGTTTGTTTGATAAGGCTGATAAGTTATAATCTATCTGTATGTAGTGATTGTGTTGAACATAAGAGTTTCTTGAATGATGAAAGTCATTTGAAGGAATCAGATTTAAGGATTATCCTATTAGATTGTCATTGAGTTGAAGTTATTAAAAGGTCTGTTGATCTATAATCTTGATGATGAATGAATGTGCGTTGTTTTGAAAATCCCTTGAAATATTTGTGAAAAGTAATTGTGAAGTGAATTAAGCACCTAAAATGTATGCAGTGGTATAGATTATGCTATAGATTGTGTCATCTTATGGTTTGATGATCTGTTAGGAAATATTCATTGTTGAAGGTATATGTCCAGATACTAGATAAATTTGATTCATACTTACTGGTTTACACTTTTGATCTATCTTTTTCTTTTATTTAAAACCCCATTGATTTACTAAAATAGTTGGTAAAATGAGTCATTGCTCGAATCTTTTATTACCAGCACAGGCCCCTTGAACATTACAGTTGCATGAACCAATTGAGTGACACCAGACAGTTGAGAACCAACTACCAGGACCTTGGGAGTTAGGCTACTACATGTTGTTTTTCTTTTTCAGGAGAAATAGAGTAGAAATATTTTGTTTTAATGTTGTTTGTGTCATTTTAATCATCAACACTTCCCAAAGGGACATCATCCTCAGAATCAAGAGAGGAACTCTCTTTATCGGAATGCTCTGCCTCAGAAGAACTAATCTCAATAGTTTGTTTGGCTACAGGAGGGTTTCCACTAGGGCTTGCGTCAGAAGTTGAGGCACCAGGAGTGGGCCCAACATTGCTCCTTCTCCTCCCAACCCTACAAGGTTGAGGAAAAACCATAGGTCACAAATGCTTTGGTCTAATTAGATCAATACTTAAAAATTATTCCCAAGAAATATCAGACACATCATGCAAAGACTTTTTAACTAAGAATTTGATCAGACAATGGTGGGAAATAGAATTGTCCCTACCTTTCTGGGTTTCGGCTGCTATGATCGAAAGAAGGTGGTATAGTATGTTGGGCACATTCATTCTCCTCCCATGCCTCATGTGGTTCACAAGCTTAAAATGCATGGAATATAAATTTGACTAGCAAAATTTGCAAGTGATATAATTGACAACATAAATTGCTACCCCAGGTAGAGAAGTCCTCTTCACTCCTTGTTTTTCCATGCTCAATGAAGGGTCACTACATTTTGTAAATTTGGCCCTAGCCGACCTGGTGTCCCTGGAAATAGGGTAATTTTCATTGTCGGTAGGTAACTTTTGCAATTCTTTCCTCTGTAGCTGCGAATTCCAGCCCTTCTATCATGGCCTTTCATTAAAACAATGTTTTGGGAAATTCTAATGCAACATCTTCATCAAAACCATTCAGCTTTAAGAAATAATCTAGCCATCCACAGTTTCTAAACTTGGCCAGGAAAGGTGCATCCTATAGTAATACATTGTGAACTGTGGATTCATTTCGAATCAACCCACCTCCCATTGTCTGTAATCAAATATTCATTGTGCAAAGTTTTTCTTCCTGCAATCATTGTTTGAATGCCAAACTTATCCTTCCTGCAACTTTGCTAAATTTCCGATGTTGGTGTCATTTGAATTTAATCTTTTTGGCTTAATATTATGATAGGATCAATCAAAGCAATAAAGGAGTAATAAATGCAGGCTATGATTAAGGAAAATGGTGGTGGAGGATTTTCATTTCGCACATATGAGTTGTCATCTCATTCAGAATTTGAATTGGCTCAATAACTTAAATTTTTTTGGCATGAACCAGTATAGATAGATATATAGGCATGGCATTGACACGTCCCCCCAACCTAAATTTGCACATGTGTCCTCACATGTGAGGTGGAATGTTGATTTGATAGGGACAGGGTATAATTGCATGCTATGGCAAACATTCCATATTAATTCACAACAATTAAATAAATGCACTAAAAGATAATTAAGATAAAACAATTGATGTGCACGTACCTGAATTCATGGAAGATTTATTGTAAAGATAGTGGAGAAAGTACCAGTCACTTTTTGAGAAATCAACCAAACAATTAATGAAAGTGGAGCGGAATGAGGTGGAATGATATGAAATGAAGTGAAGTGAAATGATGGTGGCGAGGTGGAAGAGAGAGAAGGGTGGAATGAATGGGTTGATGGGTGAAGAAGTGAACCTCCACAAAGTGGGAATCTTTATTATGAGGATTGGCATACCTTAATTAGTCGGAAGAAGGGACACGAGGTCCATTTCCTTCGGTTGCAAGAATTTCAGGTGTTGCATGTTGATTGAATTGATGGAGGAACTCTTACGTAGAAGTTGTCTTGTGATACAATCTTAGGCGATGAACATTTACCAGCAGCTTAAACCTGATAGGGTCAATGGTAGTAAGCTGAACAACTCCATTGGAAAATACTTTAGCCACCTCATAAGGTCTAAGCCACCTTGTCTATTATTTTCTTGCATTATCCTAATATCTTGAGTCATAGAGCAATGCCCAATCTCCAGGCTGAAATTTCTTATCCTTGATGAATTTATCATGCCACCTTATTCGATGAGTTTGCACTACCTCTGTGTGATGCAAATTTTCCTTCCTCATCTCATCCAAAGCATTTAGCTACATGACCGATCTTTTTGTGCTTTATAAATATTCATTCCCAATTCTACTACAGTCCTAAGAGTCTTATGCTCAAATTGAATGGGAATCATGGTTGTCTTTCCATACAATAGCTCAAATGGAGTGAATCCTAAAGTTATTTTCTAGGTGGTTCTGTAAGCCCAAACAACTTATGGTAGACTGCTTGCCCAATCCTTTTTATGGATAGCCATTGTTTTGGTCAAAATGGCCTCAATTTCTTTGTTCGTCACCTCAACTTGGCCATTGGCCTGGGGGTGATAAGGAGTAGACTTTCTGTGCCTAATGGTGTACTCATTGACTAGTGTTGTAACAAGGGTTGAGGTGAATTGAGTCCCTTGATCTGTCACTATTTCTCTTGGAACCCCATAACGTGTAAAAATTTCTTCATACAAAATTTTTTCTACCTTATTATCTCTTTCATGCTTCATGGCCTTAACTTCCACCCATTTAGTCACATAATCAGTGCATACCAAAATATAAGATTTACCTTTTGATGGAGGATCAATGTGTCCTACAAAATCCAGTCCCCACTTATCAAATGGATTGATTACTACCTGGGGCAAAAGTGACATCTCATCAGATTTGGTTGGTCAGTCCATTCTTTGGCATCCATCACACTTCCTTGTATATCTCCCTGCATCCTTATGGAGTGTTGGCCAATAATATCCTATTTTCAAAATCTTCATTGTTGTCCTCTTAGCTTCAAAATGTCCTCCACAGGGTTCATTGTGGCATGCATTCAGAATATCATATGTCTCATCTTCCTTCACACATCTCCTCATGACCTGGTCAGGTCCAATGAAGAAAAAACATCCAACAATCCATGAGAAAGGAAAATATTTTTCAATGAGAACTCTCCTCTCTTTTGGAGAGAAGTGAGGAGGGACTCTCCCTATGACTAGAAAATTAGCTATGTCAGCATACCAGGGTGTTTGCACATTGATGGAAAATAATTTCTCATCAGGGAAAGAATCATCTATGACTTGATTGTCCTCGGATGTGGCAGCCTTGAAATAAAATCTGCAACAACATTGGCCTTCGCTGGTTTATCCACAATGGTTATATCAAACTCCTGCATCAACAATAACCATCTTGCTAGCTTTCATGAAATCAAAGGTTTATTCATGAGGTATATAATGGTTGCATAATCCGTGTGCACAAAGATTTGGTAGCCTGTTATGTAATTTCTAATTTTTTAAAAGCATAGATCACTACTAACATTTCTTTTTATGTCAATGTATAGTTGAATTTAGCTCCTTGCAGATTTTCGTTGACAAAGTAAATGGAATTTTCAATAGCTCCTTCTTTATATCCTAGGATTTCTCATATTGCATAGTTAGATGCATCTATATGGATGTGAAAATGAAACTCCCAATTAGGTCCCTTGATCATAGGAACATGAGTTAAAGCTGATTTCAAGTCCGAAAATGCATTGTCACAGTCTGTTGTCTATTGGAACTTAGCATCTTTAGTCAGGAGATTATACAATGGTGCTGCCATTTTGTTGATGTCTTTGATGAACCTCCTGTAATAACCTACATATCCTAAGAAACTTCTAACATATTTTTGTTTTGCAAGGATAGGTAGATTGGTAATCACCTCAATCTTTGCATGATCTACTTGAATTCCATTGTGAGAGATGTAGTAGCCAATAACTACACCTTCCTGCATCATCATGAAGCACTTCTCACTATTTAAAGATAGATTATGGTCTTCACATCTTTTTAGGACTCTCTTAATATTTTTCAATGCTTCATTTAAATCAACACCATAAGTAATGAAATCATTTATATAAATTTCTATGCAATCGTGAGAGATGTCTAAAAATATGTTAATGATTTCCCTCTGAAAAGTTGCAGGTGCATTGTATAAGCCAAATGGAAGTACTGAGTACACATAGGTTCCCCACAGACAAGTAAATGTGGTCTTCTCCTAGTCCTCTAGTGCAATTTGGATCTGGTTATAGCCACTAAATCCATTAAGAAAATAAAAGTATTTCTTTCCTGCAAGTGAGTCCAGAACTTAATCTATGAACGGTAGGGGAAAATGGTCCTTTTTGGTGGTAGAGTTAAGTTCCCTATAATCAATACAAACTCACCACTTCCCTCCTTTTTTGGGCACAATCACCAATGGGGACACCCACTAGCTATCTGAAATGGGGTAGATAAATCTTGCATCTAGCATTTTTTGTAGTTCGCCTTTTACTATTTCTCTCAATGCAGGGTTAATTATTCTTTGTGGCTGCCTTACTGGTGTACACTCATTTCTTATGTATATCCTATGAGTACAAAGTTTAAGATCCAATCCCTTCATTTCATGATAGTCCCATGAAAATTCATTTTGGTGGGTCCTTAGTAATTTTTCCAATGACAAATTTTGTTCTTCACTCAATTTACTGTTGATATTCAGATATTTCCCTTTTGATACTTGCACTTGTGTAGTTAATTCACCCATAACTGCTTCACTAATGCTTGGTAACTTGAGTTCATGTGGCAGTAATGCATGAAATATACCTATTTCTATAGGAAATTCGGCCGCAGGAATGGCATATGTAGGACAAGCGGTTGCAAGAAGAGTGGTTGCAGGAAGAGCGCCTGTAGGATGAGCGACTGCAGGAAAAGTGGGCAGGAGTGTTTTCACTGTAGCAACAGAATCTGATACATGAGAGGACAATACTTCCTCTACCTCATAATGGTTCTAAATTATGTGAGACAGTACTTCATCTTCATCTTGAAGTTGCAGGAAAGGACTTTTTCTTAACATCATAAGTTGTGCCACAGAGTTAACTTCCTCGACCTCTTCACCAACATGTGGCCATACTAGATTATCCTTATCATTGGATGGCTGAGAAGGAGGGTAGAGAATAAGCTTTTTGGTGCTCTTTCCATGATAAATTTTCATGTCTCTTGTTCGACATCCAATATAAGCATATTTTGCTGCTAACCGTGGTCTTCCAAGAATAATGAGGTACCCACCTAGTGTGGCTTTAGGAGAGAGAATCATAAAATTACTGGGTACTCCCAAGAGTCTAAAGTTACAACTAGGTCTTCCACTATACCATCAAGAGTAACAGTAGAACTGTCAACAAGTTGCAGGACAGTAGGAGTAGGTCTCATGCTTACAATATTTAGCTGTTGCAAGATGTCCTTAGTCATCACATTTATTAGTGCTCCCAAATCAATCAGAGCATTCTTTATCTACATCCCATTTATAACAACTCCTACCATAGGACTCCCTAGGTCATTACACTTGGGACCATACACTTTTCCAAGCATGATGTCAACAAGTTGTCCCACCACATTAACTGTAGTGGGGTCTTTCTTCTTCCTGCCTGGCTTCTTAAGGCATGCTTCCTTGATTGCTTTGCCATATATGGGAACATATTTTATGGCTTGAAATAGAGGTATCTTGACACATATATGCTTCAACTCATCTAGAATGTCAAAATTTGTGTCCTCCTTTTCTTTCATAGTTTTCAAGCTCTGAGGAAATGGTGGTTCAGGTTCAGTCTACTTGGTTGGGATTGGTTCAGGACTTTTAGGTGCACAAGGTTGAATAGAGAGATACAAAGGCTCCTCTTCTTCCACAAGAAGCTCAGTGATAATGGGTGTGGAAGGAGTTGGAAAAGTAGTTCCTGAACACAAACGGATGTCACTTACACTCACAGCATATGCAGAGAATTGATTTGGATTAGAAGAGTATACCGACTACTATTGTGGTTTATTATTTGGGTTAGGTGTGGGTTGGGCTGGTAGCTGATTATTTTTAGGTGCATTTGACATTGAGCTAGCAGGAGGAGGCATTATTGTTGGAAAATGTGCCTCAACTTGTTGGCTTAAACCTCTGTTAAAGGACTTGGCGGATCTTCCCTTTGTGTTCATGCCTTTACCTCCATATTGCTAGGTGTTTGTGGAAGAGATGTAGTAGCATGGGGTACTGCCATACTATGGGGGTCTCTTGACTGCTTGGCAGTAGCACGGGGTACCGCCATACTGCAAGGGTCTCTTGACTACTTGGTAGTAGCACGGGGCACCATCTTTCCTCGAGGGTCCTTTGGTTGTTTGGAAGTTGTGTGGTGGTACCACCATACCAAGGGTGTCTTCAAGTTGAGATACGGTAGTGTGGTGTATACCACCATACCGTGAGGGCTTCACACTTGTTGAGTGGTAGCACGGTATACCGCCATATCTCGTGAGTCTTCTGGATGACTAGCAATGGCACAGTTGAAGGACCACAAGGTACAATTGACAGTTTGTTGTGATAGTCAAAAGCGATGGACGAATGATGTGTTGAAACATGGCATAATTTCATTTGTTGATTTTACATCACTGTTGTAAATCAACAATCATTGGTCGAAAGCTTTATTTTTTGTTAGCGATATGTTTGCATTAAATGCATATTCTGACTCGAGGGGTTGACAAAGTGCAAATATAGTAATATTCTTTGTAACCGAAATTTAATGTTGGGCGACCTAATGTGTGTTGCAGGGCAATGTGTGTAACCTGAGATGAAGGAAGCTTGTCGATGAAGTAATTAAATATACCGTAATGGTTGTTGGTTGGTAGGTCAAAGTATTTGAGCGGTATGCACATAGCATTGTAACTATGAACACTAAGACACACAGAAAAAAAAGAAGAATGTGAATCTGAGAAGCCGTGAGGTTGTGCTGGCTGAAAGGTTGGTTGAGTGAGTGGGCTGGTGAGATGAAATGAATCTAGACTATATGTTGTGTGAGGAAATTATAACAATGTGAGGATTTTGAACAATATTGTTGCTTGTATTCTCTAGATGGACAAGATGTAAACTCCTAAAGAGCATATCTTTGAGTTGTATTTGTAGCTGTTCTTGTTGCTGAGTAATATAATTGAGTTGGGTGTTTTGGAGGGTGGGGTTTTTTACCCAAAAGGTTTTTCCCCACATAGATCTATATGTTCATTTATTTATCTTCCATGTTGTTTGATTTTGTAATTTGAATTTGTGCATAAGTTTTTAATCTAGTTAAGTTGCATGTGCTTTTCTCAGAAGGGTTAATGTGGGAAATCAACTGTGCCAATTTTCGATTTATGGCATAGTAGTACGTTTCTTTGAGGCAATTTGAAGGAATTAAAATCACCGAAGGCACTGCTGTTCTTAGATGTTTTGTTCTAAGATGACCTGATTTATCAACAATTATAGCGAGTTGTTGGGGTTGAGAAGGTGGTTGCATGTAATTGGTTGACTGGTTTGGCCATTGTTGTCCTCCCCTCCATTAAGATGTTTGTTGCTAGTTTCTTGGATGTGACTGCCAATTTTCTTGAAACTATTACCAATTCCCTTGAGGTTGTTGCCACAGGGGTGGAGAATTTTGGTTATTGGGCCAAGCATTTGGAGGGTTACTCCAAGGTTGTGATGGATATCCTCCATAATTGGATGGATATGGAGGCTTCCACTGATTACTAGATGAATAAGAATTTAAAATATGGCCTAGCAATAGATAGTGGATCTGGTGGCATACCCTATCTTGGAGCCCATGGCCTCTTTTGTGCAACATAGTAGACTTGATCATCTTCACCCTGGATTGGCTTGAACTCGAGTGCCATTTGCTTTTTGTCAATATTAGCTACCATCTTGCATTTGTAGTCCTTCTTCTTTTGTCTGCAATGGGGGCAATATTCTGCCAACATTGATTTTGCCTCCTCTTGTTTCTTTTTGGCCTAAAGTGAGTCCAAGTGAGTAGCCAAATTGTTTATCATGTCTTTCTTGAAGTCTTCTAGTAAGTGAGTAATCTTCATCCTTGAAACTCCACCAATAGATGACTTACCCATAGAAGATTGGTAAGCTCTCCCCTTCTTTGAATTTTCCCTAGAATAGTTCTGACATATCTTCTTGATATCCTCCCAAGGAACTTGGGTGATATCTCCTCCTCCCATCAGGTCCAAGGCATCTATGCAGCTGTCATTAATTCCTCTTAAGAAAATTAGCTTCTATGATTCTTCATTAAGTGTATGGTGTAGAGATTTATGTGATTTCTATAGGCAAAATATAAACCTTGAAATGTAATCCATCAAGCTCTCATCCTCCTTTTGTTGCATTCTAAAAATTTCATCACCTCTCATGTTGTTGCCTATGCAATAATATTTGTATTTCTCAAGGAACTTTGTCTTCATGTCCTCCCAAGTCTCCATAATATCTTTGCCTAGGCTCATGAACCATCTTAATGCAACTTCTTTCAAAGTGGTAGGAAATAGCTTAAGCCTATGGGCATCAGTGGTATAGTCATAACTCTTGCAAAGTATATCAAACTCAAACAAGAATGTATCAAGACCTTCTATGACAAGTCCATAAAACTTAGAAAGGACAGAAGTAGGAATATTTTTGAGGTTTTCTACTTCATTCTGATGTGCAATGGGGAAAGGAAAAGTTGGTATGTTAGTTATGTTTCCATTTACAACACCCATACCTACTTAATGAAGTTCCAAAGCAAAGGGGTCTTCAATCGGATTTTGATCTTCAGAGGAAACTTCAAAATTGGTCAGATCTGGAAATGTATCAGCAAAAAGGTGTGGCTCTTTTTCTTCTTTATTTATTGGTGGGTTTTGATACTCAGCTATTTGGAATAGATTAGGATTGTTAGGAAGGAATATTCTGCAAGCATCTCTTCTCCTTTCTCTATGCATACAGTATCAACTCACTCAGCCAGCTCACATAAAGAATTGGAAAAAGAATAGGGGGTTCATAAATCTTCTAAATGAGAGGGATATATTAAGAGAAAACTCCCAGAAATACTACAACAAAAAAAACTATCAATGACTCCAAAGAACTTCCTAGTTTGACACCATCCCTGACAACGATGCCAAAAATGTTGGCCTCCTATAATGTTTTAACAACTAAGCCTTTACAGCTGTGATTTAGAGATTAGACATCTAACCTGAATAGCTATATCAATCGTCATGAAGGTGCATTTAAATTGTCAACCCAGGGGCGTAAAATTTAAATGGGTCAGTACTCTATGTGCACTAGGAATCCAAAGTAGCCACATTCATCCTACAACTAAGAAAGACACAATACTAAAAGTAAACTGCTTGGAAGGAAATAACATAAATCTTGAACATCAACCAATAACTATACTAAATTGAAATGCATGACAAAAATAAAAATCTAAGCAAACAAACAAGAAACTACTTTGTTATGTTTTGGCTGCAGGAACACTCATAGAATGAAATTCTAGTGGCTATAGGAACAGTTGGTGCCAGATTCTTAACTAATTATTGAATAGAAAATAATAGCTAAACTAAACTAAGGTACGATATGGAATACTCACCAAGTGGGCCCCCTTAGATAAGTATTCCCTAAAACTAAGATAGACTCAGATGCATAAACTTATAACTTCATTTCATTTATTGGAAAACATGAGTACAAATGAGCAACATGAATGTATTACTAAAAAACTCAAGAGTGTGATTACATCATCAAATTAACATTCTTCCACTGGGAAAAAGAGAGAGAGAGAGAGAGAGAGAGAGAGAGAGAGAGAGAGAGAGAGAGAGAGAGCTCCAAAGGAACATCAAATCCTTATTTAAACACCTACCAAGGTGGTCAACTCCAACAGACGCAAAGGATGCCACATTAGGGAAAACGTAGAAAAGAGCAAAGGCAGCTACACATGCACAAAATATTTCAGGCATGTTTTCCTTAACGTGAGTCTGGCACAACAATAATGTCAAGGCTTGCTCAACAACATTTAATACCATTACAAGGCAGTTACAATCCAATTTGCATGAGGAATCTCCAACTGCTACGAGTCTTCTCTCCATTAAATGGCCACCTTGTTGATCAGTATGGCACACGACCAACTAATAGAATCTTCCTGATTTGTAGGCCTTTAATTATCTGCATGACAATGTTAGCACGCACAACAACTGCACATCCATAATCATCTTAAAGCGACATTCATTAATCACATGCAAAATTAACATGGTCAGTTCATATAGCATGTCAATATCATTTAAAAGTTATGAAAATAAGTTCATGTCCAAATTCTATAGTTTTAAGGAAATATTATGAAAAGATCAACTCCCAAGTATCAAATTCTTATGACGACTGCAAGAAATGGACAACAACCCTATCAATAATTAGAGCATAAACTAGACTCAGAGGGTAGGTTGTTGTCAAGATGGGTTAGGTTGTTGTGGAGGTGGATCGGTTTGTGTGTATTAATAGGTAGGTTGTTGTTAAGACATGTTAGGTTGTTGTGGAGGTGGATTAGTTAATGTGTATCGATAGGTAGGTTGTTGTTGAGATTATTTTTGAGGTGTATTGGTTGGATTAGGAATAGTGTAGATAGGTGAAGCTATATGTTTTTGTGATGGGATACTTGCATGGAGTGATGGATTAGGCATAGCATTTGATGGTCTAGGATGAAGGTTTGGCATGTTTCACATGTTGGTGTTTGAATCTTTTTGGGTTGCATTTTGTGATAAGAAGGTTTCATATAGGTTCCTTGATATGTTTGGTCTCCCAATCACGGTTGAGATATTACGAGTTGCATGTGGTGTGGTAAAAGGATTGTTTTAATGTTGTAGGAGATTTTTCAATTGCATGACATTAGGATTTGGTTGGTTTTGATGTGTTGTGCAAGTGTTTGGTTTGTTTGAGGTTGGTTTTGATATAATGTATTGACAAATTATTTTGCATAAGGTTCATTATTTGTTGGTGCTATTGGTTGTGTGAGGGAAGGTGGGATTTTTGGTTGTCTTATAGGTTCATAGATTTTTCGGACTATCGTGCTGTCTTCAGTGAGCATGTTAGTTGTCACCACACTGGTGATGGGTTGTTCCTTCGTTAAATTTTTTCAGTAACTTAGCACCATGTTGTGCAAGTTGAAGGAGATAAAAGATTGGATTGGAGGAAATTATCACATCAAGTGCTTGAGCTAGTGTGGGGTCTTGGGTCATTTCTAAGGGTTTTTTCATGAAAAATTCCTCACAATATTCTACACGTTCATCTTTTTCTTGGGAAGGTTTCTTTTGTGGTTGTGGGGTAGTATACCTAGGAGGAACAAAGTTAGGGGCATTCATCAAGGTTTTTCAATTGGATTTTTAGCAGTTGTTGTGTTGGTGACATTAGAAATACAAGGATTTGACTCCATGATCTTCTTGTGTTGGGATCTAGTAACAGACATAAAATAAAAATGACCTTAGAGGATAAAATATTTTGAGATGATGGATGTGATGATATGGTTTGGTTTCAAGATAGATTCAAAGGATATGTTACTAAGCCTTTTGCAAAAAAAATGATGAATTTGAGCTGATTGGATTATGCTAGATCTCAAGATGTTGATAAATGGTTGGATGATGCTTTCACTTGGACTAGACTAATGAGTACAAGAAAATAGGGAGGATGTTTATTTTCCAAACCTAAAGGGGAGATAGTTCCAGTAAGCTAACAATTTCATAAGATAAGGATAGAGGTTAACAAGAGATCCTAGAAAATTGATGGGTTGATTGATAACTTGATGTCCAAAGATTAGTTTGATGTTTGAAAAAGGATGTTAAAGACTTTGTTGACAAGGTTGATGTTGTTTGAGGATGCTAATTGTTTAAGGATTTTGATTGGTTGTTGTTTATCCAAAAATTCTAGGGTAACATTTCCTAAGAAAAACCAAGATGAACATGATATGATTTTTTAGGGATGAAAAGGACTATGCGGGATTGTAAGGTCTACTGTGTCAGACACCTCTGGTTCTAGGATAATAGGTTATGAAAATATTATGCTTAGAAACTTGCAAGTTTAAGAAGATCGGGTTTAACAGTCAAATACATCAATTTAGATGAAAGTGTTATGCTACCCTTTCAAAAACATGTCAAAATGCTAACAAAAGTAGGAAGATGCGAGCAAAAGTGAAAAAGTGTAACAATCAAACATGAAAAGGGTGTATAGAAGCATCATTGTGTAGATTAGGTTTAGTAGAATAGAGTTTCAGATGGATGTGTCGAGATGTGAAAAGGCATCAATATGCATGAAAAAAGTGCCAAGATGTTAAAATAGATGTGGCAAGATGCAAACAAAAGAGGTGAAATTTGTAAACAAGATTGGTTGTGACAGACAGAAGTGGGTTTCTATGATAGGTTCCAGTAAATTATTAAAATTTTGATATTTTGAGGGTTAATCATGAAATTTGTGTTTTCTTGATAAGTGATAAAAATAGTAGACATAGAATCAAGACTGACACCAAGGTAATTAGGTAATTTTGCAAGCCTTCTTCTAGAAATCTCGCTAGCAGTATCATGGATATATCATAATTGAAAACACACTAGACAAGTACAACCTAGCTAGTAGTAAAACGTGTGTCAATGTATAGTGGGCCAATCCACCAAAGATATACCATCCAATCAATGAGTGACTAGGGTATTCCAAGGTCATGTACCACCTTGCAACCCCTCACCTTGAAAGGACAAGGTCCTAACAAGGAATACCAATCACATAAAAAAGGAATAGTACATAGTGAGTAACTTCATGCATGATATTATATGTTGACCACTATAAGCTAAAGGATGAAGGTATTAAAGGCTACTAAATCACAAGGTTCATAGTGGGGGATCGATCAATAGTGAGCCTATCTGATATTGCCCAATATTGGAGGGGTCTCCTCTACTCTCATCACCAAACATGTCTTAGTGAATTGAGGGTCATGCTGCTTGGCTCAAACAACGCTAGCCACACCTCGGGGTACAAATTTCATTCTCCCACCTTTATATACCCCTCCCAAAACCATGGTTGAGGTCAAACCCTAGGGTGATGAAATCCCTAGGTAGGCCTCCTACTGAAAATAAAAAAGGGAAGGAATAGTGTTGCTATTTATGATCACCTAGGATTGCACTAGGTACAAGGGGAGTGCATACGTAGAAAACTCCTTCAGTAAAAGAACAAAATGCAAACTAGTGGTTTTTTAATCTCTAATATTGTACTAAGCGCAAGGAGAGAGCATACACACCCCTAGTCTACTAGACATGGAAAACAAGGTTCATTTTAAAGCACCAAATTGAAATGTGAGGTTAATTTTAAGATTAGAAAATTGTAAATCAAATAACCCTACACCAAATTTGTTAGTAGTTTCAATTTTTAGTCTTCTCCCAACGATTTCCAAGTGTTGCACAGATAGGTTAGCTCAAAATCATCAAGGAAATAGGCCCATGTTAGGGTTAGCCAAAATAAAAAGAATAAAAACCAAAAAAAGATTCTATAGGAACATAAGTGAAACTATATAACAGTTGAATGCGTCAATATACCTCAAATGTGTTGAAGGCCAAACAAATGCATCACTATAATTTTTGCAAAAGTGAAGAGAAAAATCAAACGCTTCGATCCACAATCAAATGTGTTGTTGTACCGGTAAATAGAGAAGCAAATGTGTCAAATAAACAAAAGTGTTGATTCAGAGACAAAAGCATCGCTATAATTTTTACAGAAGCGTCAAAGCATGAAAAATGTGTCGAGTCGCAAACAAATGTGCCACTATAATTTTCATTCACATCACTATAACCTATAGGTCATCAAAACTTGACAAAAATGTCAAATTAGGGATGTCGTTCCCACCGAGCATGCCATAATGCATCTAATGGGTTTAGTGGAAATCAATTAAAATTAGAATTAACACAATTAGGGTTAGAAATCTCAAAGAACCAAATGAGAAAGATTGATGAAAACCCACTAACAAATGAAATTGAATGCTCCAACTTAGAAAATGACAATTAACATGAAAATTAACAATCAAATTCCAATTCCAATAAGTGCAAACCTAACATTCCATTTTAAATTGTGATGGATTGATGTTGGATTGCTCAAAACTTAGCTCCCATGGTTGCAAAAGCTTCAATTGACCTAAAATGTGCAAAAAATGATATAATTCAATGTTTAAATGGCATGATTTCACTACATTGCTTCTAGGTGATTTGAAATGGAGGGAGATGGTTTATTTTTAAAAAATTTAAAAATCAGATCAGAGGTGGAGATTAGACCTTGAGATCAAAAGTTTAGATTGAATCTTAAAGATCAATGGCTAGGATTAATTGAAACTCAAAATATCTCCTCAATTTTAGGGAATTGGTTGAGATATTTTTGAGAAAGAATAATCCTCTAGAATATGCTTTTGAGAGGTAAAATTAGATTAATTAAATAATTCAAATTATTTAATTATGTGAGGATGAGAATATTACTTTTTAGAAAAAAATGATATTCCATGTGCAAGTGGAGAAGAAAATTAGATAATTAAAATAATTAAAAATTATTTAATTATGGGATATAGAGGAAAAGTAAAATATTATTTAATTAGAGAGGATGGAGGAAAATTAGTGAAAAATGATGAAAAATAGTGAAAAGTGACGAAAATGATGAAAACGATGAGAAATGATGAAAAAGTGATGAAAATGCACGGTTAGTGATGAAAGTGAGGAAAATGATGAGAAATGATGAGAAAGTGAAGGATAGTGATGAAAATGCAGTGTTTGTGAATGTGTGATACGTTTTAGGCATTTTTGCTTGTCTACAGAGAGCATGGACAACCAATGCTTGAGTTCCTCAATTTTGGCTTTCAGCTACTAGATTTCTTCTTTTGACTACTTCCAACATCTACTCCAGGTCTTTTCCCTTTTTCATGAGATTCTTGAGGGTTTATTTTTATATCTCATTTTCAGTCTAAAATGTGGCAAGCTAATTTTCTTGTGCATTTAACTTCATTTTCATGGCTTCCAACTCACTTGTTGAGACACTAGAAGAAAGATGCTTAGGAATTTTCCACTCAAAAATTTTAGCTCTTTTTACCATTTCCAATCTCGATGACACAACTATAAGGCATACATAAATATATATATATATATATATATATATATATATATATATATGATTTTTAGGATACCTTATTAATAGGCCTTGAATATAGCCTTATTTTTTGTATCTTTTCCCTTATTTTAGCTCCTTTATAACCCAATCATGTTGTCTAATTTTTTTTAATAATGTTATAAGTGTTTGGTTTTTAAAGGAATATAAATGACAGTAAAGACATAGTTTTTGTTCTAAAAAAATTCTAACCATATACCTTTGTTGATTGTGATTTATAATTGTTTAATTATTTTTTGTGCCAGAAAAATATAAGGAACAACAAAGCCATCTATGAATATCAACAAAGGTCATTATCATATTTACCAATAGTTGTTTCAAGTTTACTTGGAACAATAATATACTGGTTAAAAATAGATGATGATTAAAGAATATTCATCTTAGTTGTTTCACTTGCAGACACTCATAGGGTAAATTGTTTCCATACAACTCATTACTTTAAAAAATTTATATCATATTATTTTAATAAGCCAATAGGGTTTTGACCCACAAAAGGTTTACCATGTAAATTTCCATATTCTATTTACATAATTGTTAAGAATTCATATATAAATATGGGTATAAATAGTAGATGAAGGAAGGAACAAAATTACATGTTTGTGAATTATATTATCAATCAAAGACTTTTATTATTGATTCAAATGCATTGCCACAATAAGGGTGAGAAAGGGAAGACTCACTCTTCAATTGTAGTAGCATACTATTTCATTTTGTGAAGTGTGTCATAATTTTGTGTTTTATTGTGAATATACGGTTGTGTTAAATGCTTCTTGATTTTAGTATAATAGTTATGAGTAATTTATTCAATGTTTATAGTTGAATTTTATTACAACATAAGTATGTAACTACTTGTAGTAATAGAGTTTCAATGCTTCAATCACTTGTAACAAAGAAATTTCTATTTAGGAATGATGAAATAGTGGTTAAAGGTTCTATGATTAACAACTAGTCAAAATATAGTTAGAATATAGCTCTAATATAGGTGTTGTTTATGGTTTTAAGAATGTCTTAGTTAGAATATTAATTTTTTCTTTATATTTTAGTATTTAAGATCCTTGTCATTCTTATCTTAAAACTGCATTCATATTAAATACTTAGTTTCAATCACCTACATCTCTTTGTACACATTTTGATAGAACACTCATAATTTTTACATCCTTGGATTGAATAAAGTCAAGTTGATCATATCATAAAGATAAATCTTAAATATCAAGAGCAATAAATAAATCTTGGTTTACCCTCACCACTGAATTTTTTTCAAGAATCATAAAGAAGATGCTACATAAATCACTTGGCCTTATGTACTTTTCTACTAGGTGATTCATCAAGTAATTGAATAATAAAAAAATACGATGCAAGGGAAAAAAGTAAAAATACAATGGTGCAAAGCCAATAATAAAAGTGTTATAGTGTAGAGACAAAATAAAGTTGCTAGGGCATGGATCCAAAATTAGATAGAATAATATTGAATACATGATGATATTCTCCCACTTAAAAATGATTTTTTAAAAGAAGAAATAATAATTTTAAGGAGACATAAGAAAGCATAAAGGAAGTATGCATGAAAGAGGATTGCTCTAAGAAGAAAAATATGCACTCTATAAAAAAGTATGCAAAAAGAGTGTAAGGAATTAAGAGAAAAATATTTCCATTAGACATAATATTCTTGAAATAAGATATATTTTAACAATATGGATGAGAGAGAATGAACAAGAAGAAATATTACATTAAAGGGAAGAATATGTTTAGGAGTTACAACATCACAAGGGAATTCATTTCATTATTTTAAATATGTAACCATGTAGAAGAAGATAAGTTTGAAGAGAAGGCATGAGAGATAAAGAAGAGAGGAAGGATTCCCCAAAAAGGAAAAGTAACACTTGTCCCTTAGATAAAGTGTGCAAGAAAAGAGCACCCTTGCCCCTAGAAGAAGGGCTAATAAAAACAAGACATTCGTAAAGAAGAATGGTGCACTTGAGATTGTGCCCACCTAATGACATGAGGGAAGAGGTTAGTGCCACATACACAAAAGAGATCTCGACATGCTATAAAATATACATAAAGGGATATGTATGTTTTAAGGTCAATATAGATTTTAACATATATGAATGTATAGAAGAATTAGCATTATCCCCTTTGATGTATGAAACTATTATCATGATGAAAGAATAACTATGATAAATAAAGTAAAAATATATATTTGGGTTAATATGTTTGATAAGTGAAGGTTGGTTTAATATGCAAAAATGTGGGAGGACAAAAAAGAGTAGAAGCTATGGAAGAATTTAGAGTAGAAGGAAGTCAAAAAGGAATACGAAGCAGATAAAGGTGATAAAAACAACACAATTGTTGCAAAGGGAAGGAAAGGGTTGAAGATAACCTTATGAGAAATTTTGATTAACAAGTTGCATGAGTGTGGAGTGATTAGGAAGTTTGGAAAGAAATTCAGTCATGTCTAGATCAAAAGATGGGTTGAGGAAAAATGGGAGAATCGTTGCCCTCTGCATTTTTTGTCCAAGGGTTTCTTCTTTGTAGAATTCAAAGATAAAGACTTGTGTGAAGAAACCATTAAGAAAGGACTATGGAAGCTAGACTATTCAATTCTATATTTACATAATTAGGAGTCAAATTTTAATCCACTGGATTACATACCAAGCAAGGAGCCATTATGGATTAGACTTTACAACCTGCCCCTATAATTCTAGGTTGTCAACTGTTTAAGAGAAACTGGAGATAGCATGGGAAAGATAGTTGAGGTTGATGAGGGGTTCATACATTCCATATCACATCTATATGTGTAGATTAGAGTGGCACACATAAAATCGATTCCATTGGAACTTTATTTGGACACCCCATTGAGAGAATGGATGCGGCCGAATACGATCAAAGAAGAGTTCTTTTGTTTGGAGTGCAAGAGCAGGCATCATATGAAAAAGGAATTCCCTAGGAAATGAAATTAGCAAAAAACCCATAGAGAAGAATGGAGAAAGAAGGATTGGGTGGAAGAAGAAAAGTTCCCGCCTTCCATGGGGAACGGTGACAATTTTGGAAAAGAAAAGGTGATTATGGAAACTAAAGTGACTTTTCCTAGATTGGTGGAAAATACTTGCCCCAGTAGGGTGGAAACGACACCGAAAGGACTTCCTATCAATGAACAGTCGGAGGTTTCCACTGTGGTGACACGGAATGACGAAATGTGGAAGGATGAAAAATCGATGGTTATACTGAATCTGGATGGAAACAAGGAAGTGGTGGATCATGAGTTGGAGGAGGACGAATCAGATGCAGATAAATTGGATATCATCAATCCCAGGTGCTTCAACCAATCGGAGGCTAAAAACATCAAGCAAAATCTCTTGGTCGAAAAAAGGAGAGGGAGAAAAACAAACAAGTAAAAGAGGGAGGAGATAGTCATTGAGAAAGGAATTTCTAGCATCAAGGAGTATGTGTTGAGATCCAAGGGAGGAGCTTCCTCCCTTGGAGAGAAATGAAGATCTTGTTAATTTAATATTGTAGCTCGGACAGTTGTTTCTCCAATTCCAAGAATTAGCATTTAATTCTTGAGACTTCTAGATAGAAGTTAGTTAGGTCCAGATATTTAATTATTTAATTAAATAATTGATTCTTCTAGAGACTTCTAGAAACCAGTTAGTTAGGGTTTGTTAGAGTCTAATTAATCTTAGCCATTGATTGAGATTAAATCTTGGCCATTGGTTTTCCAATGAGAATAGTTTAAAAGGGGGTCATTGGGCATTTGGAAAACACAATACTGATAGACACAAGTTGGAGAAATATTTGCAGTGATAGCAAATAGTCTTGCAGTGATAGCAAAGGCGCAGTGATAGTGTTGGAGGCAGTAGCAGTGGAATTTCAGCAGGAGAAATTAAGAGAAGAATATCTGGTGAAGAATATTGTCGGAGCTTTGTCAGTAAGAGGCAAGCAGTTCTTTTGTATATCTTGATTTGCTGAAGATTAATATAATTCCTCATCTGCAGTACTGGTTTTCCCTCCGAGGTTTTTCCAGGGACAATTTATCCAAAAATATTGTGTTTATTAGTTTGCATGTTTTCTTCTCTATTCCTATGAGTTTTATTTGTGAAGTTGCAGTTGTATTATTTTTCAGTATTTGTTGTGAATTAATTTTCGGCAGTCAAATAATCTTTATAGATAGGAGATTAATAATTAGTAACTATAATAGATTTTTCACATGGTATTAGAGCAGATCTAAGGGCAGAAAGAGCTCAGCTCAGGCACAAGAAGAAAAGAAAAATAGAGGGTTTATAAAACCCAGTTCTACCTCTTCAGTATTATTATTTTTGTTATTACTATTTTTTGTTTGAGATGGCCTTAGCAGGTTTAAGAGATCGGGACGGATTGGATGGAGCCTCAAATTTTGGTGTCTGGAAAGCCAGAATTTCTTTATTGCTAGAAGAGAATAGTATTAAAGAATATGTTACCAGTGTTGTAGCTGTACCTACAGATCCAACACAACTCTTAGCATATAAGAAGGAAGATGCCAAGGCAAGGAGGTTGATTCTTGATGGTGTTAAGGATCATATTGTTCCACATATCGAAAAGTTGGATACAGCGAAGATGGTGTGGGACGCCATTTTGAATCTGTACCAGAATGCTACCACTAATAGGAAGTTGATTCTCAGAGAAAAGTTGAGGAATACCAGGATGAACAAGGGAGAAGACGTTACAAGTTACCTCACCAGACTTAGACTTGTCAAAGATGAGTTGGCAGTTGTTGGAGATAAACCAGATGATGACGAGCTAGTACGGATAGCCCTAAATGGGTTTACTAAGTAGTGGGATGTCTTTGTTCAAGTTATTAATGGACGAGACACCTTACTGAGTTGGGATCGACTATGGAGTGACTTCACTCAAGAGGAGCTTAGACTAAGCCTTGTCAATGGTGCCAGTAGTAAGAGTCAAAAAAGTGAGGCAAAACAGGAAAACGTTGCCCTAGCAAGAAAAGGTAAAGCAAAGAAGGGATCTAGCAAAGGATCAAATCTTAAAGGTGAGAAGAAGAAGGACTTGTCTAAAGTCAAGTGCTACGGCTGTCACGAGTTTGGCCACTATGTCAGCAATTGCCCATAAAAGAAGAAAGGCAAGAAGCAAACGACAGCTTCAGCAAGTGCAGATGAGCTCTCTAGCAGAATGGAAGATGAGTTTGCACTCATAGTTTGTATGGTTAGCTCAACCTCACAGGGTGTTTGGTATATAGACAGTGGGGCGTCATTTCATATGATAGGAGTTAGAGAATACT
The DNA here is from genome assembly GCA_007115665.2 of Sequoiadendron giganteum. NCBI lineage: Eukaryota > Viridiplantae > Streptophyta > Pinopsida > Cupressales > Cupressaceae > Sequoiadendron > Sequoiadendron giganteum. Next base: position 451,473,016 of record CM021101.1, read on the forward strand.
TCTCTAGTTATAAGGAGGAGGACATTAGAATCCAGATTTCTATGGGGAACATGTCCAAACTAAATCCAGTTGGAAAAGGGACTGTTCTATTTTAGAGGGAGAATGGCAAGCCGATTCCCATTCATGATGTGTTGCATGTGTCAGGCTTGGGTATGAATCTTATTTCCGTATATTTCTTTCAGGATAAAGGCTACAATGTACTCTTTAGAGGGGAAAATGTTTTAATCAAGCACAAGAATTGGAAATCACCCATAGCTATTGGAGTTAGGAGCGGCCGACTTTACAGGTTACAGTTTGATACTCATAAGGCACTGATGAGCAACGGAAATTCTAGAGATCAAGGAGAGCTATGGCATAGGAGGATGGGCCATATACATCATGGAGCACTTAAATTGCTTCGTGAGACAGTGACAGGTGTTCCATAGGTGAGCACAGAGCATGATGATGTATGTAAGGAATGTGTGTTGGGGAAGTTTGTGAAAGCAGCTTTTCCAAGGAGTGACACCAGATCCAAGGGTGTTCTTGATCTAGTACATTCAGATATATGTGGACCAATGTCAACGAAATCTCTCAGAGGATACGAGTACTTTGTTACTTTTATTGATGATTTCTCCAGGAAGACCTGGATATACTTCTTGAAGACCAAGGATGAGGTTTTCAGTTGTTTCCAAGAGTTCAAAGCTCTTGTGGAGAATTCAACAAGCAGGAAGATAAAGGTTCTTCGGTCAGACAATGGAGGCGAGTACAAAGGGAAAGAGTTCCAGAAGTTATGTACCAGGGAAGGAATCAAGAGAGAGTGGACCGTTCCTTACAACCCACAGCAGAATGGGGTTGCTGAAAGGAAGAATCGGTCTATATCAGAGGCAGTAAGGGCTATGTTGTATGACCAGGATATGCCACATTACTTATGGGCAGAGGCATGCAGTACAACAATATACATACAGAACAGGGTTCCACATAAGGTATTGGGCAAGATGACACCCGAGGAGGCGTTCTCAGGGAAAAAGCCAGATGTCAGCCACTTCAAGATATTTGGGAGTTTGGCATATTGTCACATTCCAGGTGCTACACGTTCCAAGTTAGATCAGACTACAGAGAGAGGGTACTTTGTGGGGTACAACGAGACCTCAAAGGCATATCGGATATTTATTCCAGGGGCCAGGAGGATTATAGTCAGGTGTGATGTCAAGTTCATGGAGGACAAGGAATTTAGAAGGTCCAGAGATTTTCCAGCAGATGATCAGAGTGAGCAGCCAACAAAAGCTCTAAGGATTGAGCAATCAGATCAAGGACAGCGAAGCTCGAGTGCAGTGACTAGTACAAGCACAGGCTCAGGTGCTGAGAGTTTGCAGAGTATGGAGCAACAAATGCAGCAGATCCAAGAGATGCATCAGGAACCCATGGGGGTTGATATTTATTCCTCTACAGTTGGTAGCAGTAACCAATAGGATACTCAGGAGTTTGTGGGAGCTCCTAGGATGAGTAGTAGGCAGCGAATACAACCAGCCAGGTATAATGACTATATGGCTTTAGTTAGTCAGTTGGAAGATAGTGAGCCTTCCAATTATTAGGAGGCCGCACAGCAACAAGTGTGGCAAGATGCAATGGTTGAGGAATATACCTCAATAGTGCAGAACGATGTGTGGGAGGTTGTACCTAGACCAACAGATAGGGCAGTGGTTGGATCACGCTGGATCTACAAGATCAAGCACAGTGCAGATGGTAGCATCAAGAAATACAAGGCAAGGTTTGTGGCCAAGGGTTTCTCTCAAAAGGAGGGAATAGACTATGAGGAGACATTCACTCCAGTGGCCAGGTATACTTCTATATGAGCTGTGATCTCTCTTGCAGCACAGATGGGATGGCAGATCCATTAGATGGATGTCAAGACAACGTTTCTTAATGGTGAATTGAAAGATGAGGTATACATAGAACAACCAGAGGGCTTTGTAGCACACAGCAGTGAAACCCATATGTGCAAATTGAAGAGAGCTCTGTACGGACTCAAGCAGGCTCCCAGAGCGTGGTATGAGCGCATTGATGAATACTTGCAAGGATTGGGCTTTGTGAAGAGTGAGGCGGATGCTAATCTCTACTACTTGGTAGTTGGGGGTGAGATTCTCATTCTTGTTCTATATGTGGATGACTTGTTTTTAACAGGTTCACCGGGGCTCATAGAGGAGCGCAAGAGGGACCTTGCAGCAGAGTTCAAGATGAAGGATTTGGGGCTTATGCACTACTTTCTAGGCATGGAGGTATGGCAGACAGATGGTGATATTTTCCTTGGTCAAGGGAAATACTGCATTGAAATCTTGAGGAGGTTCGAGATGGAGGATTGCAGAGCCATGTCTACTCCTATGATCACGAATTGGAAGAAGGTAGACTCATCCGGGGAGAAGGATGTAGACCCCACCTTATACAGACAGTTGATTGGGTCTCTCATGTATTTGGTCAACACCAGACCAGATATATCCTTTGTAGTAAATTCTCTTAGTCAGTTCATGGTTGAGCCGAAGAGAGTGCATTGGACAGCGGCAAAGCATGTGTTGTGGTATTTGCGTGGTACAATCGAGTATGGGATCAAATATACTCGAGGTGATGGTATCAAGTTGATAGGCTATACTGACACAAATTGGGTAGGTAGTACAATGGACAAGAAAAGCACTTCAGGGTGTTGCTTTAGCTTGGGATCAGGAGTTGTCTCTTGGTACAGCAGGAAGCAGAAGTCCGTGGCCCTAAGTTCTGCAGAGGCATAATACATAGCAGCTAGCATGGCGACATGTGAGGCGATATGGCTTTGAAAGTTGCTGATAGCCTTGTTAGGTCAGAGGGTTGAGACTACAGTGATACATTGTGACAATCAGAGTTGCATCAAGTTGTCTGAGAATCCGGTGTTTCATGATAGGTCTAAGCATATAGACATCAGGTATCATTTCATCAGGGATTGTGTACAACGGGGGATTATTCAGCTACAGTATATACCTACAAATCAGCAGGTAGCAGACATTATGACAAAGGCATTGGGGAAGGTGAAATCCATCTTCTTCAAAGATATGTTGGGTGTTATGCAGAACACCTTCCTCGCTAAGAGGGAGTGTTAATTTAATATTGTAGCTCGGATAGTTGTTTCTCCAATTCCAAGAATTAGCATTTAATTCTTGAGACTTCTAGATAGAAGTTAGTTAGGTCCAGATATTTAATTATTTAATTAAATAATTGATTCCTCTAGAGACTTGTAGAAACCAGTTAGTTAGGGTTTGTTAGAGTCTAATTAATCTTAGCCATTGATTGAGATTAAATCTTGGCTATTGGTTTTCCAATGATAATAGTTTAAAAGGGGGTCATTGGGCATTTGGAGAACACAATACTGATAGACACAAGTTGGAGAAATATTTGCAGTGATAGCAAATAGTCTTGCAGTGATAGCAAGGGTGCAGTGATAGCGTTGGAGGCAGCAGCAGTGGAATTTCAACAGGAGAAATTAAGAGAAGAATATCTGGTGAAGAATATTATCGGAGCTTTGTCAGTAAGAGGCAAGCAGTTCTTTTGTATCTCTTGATTTGCTGAAGATTAATATAATTCCTCATCTGCAGTACTGATTTTCCCTCCGGGGTTTTTCCAGGGACAATTTGTCCAAAAATATTGTGTTTATTAGTTTGCATATTTTCTTCTCTATTCCTATGAGTTTTATTTGTGAAGTTGCAGTTGTATTATTTTTCACTATTTGCTGTGAATTAATTTTCGGAAGTCAAATAATCTTTATAGATAGGAGATTAATAATCAGTAACTGCAATAGATTTTTCACAGATCGCTACATGGAATGTCAGGCACTTAGATTCCCTTGAAAAATGATGCACAACCAAGCACCATTTAAAGAAAATTTTGGTCGATGTAGTCCTATTGCAAGAAACAAAGTTGGGAAGTAAGGAAGCTAGCTTATTTCTAAAACATTGTAGAGCATGGAATGGTATATTCAATGAGTCAAATGGTGTAGTGGGCAGGCTAGGAATTCACTAGAACCCAACTAAATTGACATTCGAGGAGATAAGAAAGGAGGACAATTGGATGCTTGTTGAGTAAATCATTTTTGTTTGATATAAAAAAAATTGATCCTCAATGTCTATGGGCCCATTAAGACTAATGGGAAAAGGTTTTTATGGGAAGAGCTTACCGATCAAATTGGTATACTAGGGAACAAATATATTCTAGGGGGGACTTCAATGCTATCCTCAAGTTGGAAGAGAAGAGTGGAGGGCTACGAACAAACAATGAGGTAATGAGGGGGTTGATGCAATTTGTGAGCATAAATGAACTTGGAGACATACCGCCCAAGAACGGAGTGTTCACATGGACGAGTAGGTGGCTGGGGTTTTCAAATATATCTAAGCAACTTAATCATTTTTTGGTTTTTGAGGATTAGCTTGCCTTGAGTGATAGTCTGCTATCAAAGGTCTTGCCTGTCTCCTTCTTTGACCATTATTCAGTTGACCTGGAAATTGTTAGGGATGACCCACCAAGGAAGAGTTATTTCAAGTTTGAAAGAATGTGGATGATATTTCCTAAGCTAATAGAATTGATTAAAGGGTGGTGGATGGAAGTATCAAAGTGATCAGGTACAAAAATCTTTGTATTTGCTTCAAAACTAGCACACACCGAGAAGAAATTGAAAGATTGGAATGCCAGCTCCTTCAAGAACATATTCAAGGAAAAAGAGAGATTAGAAGTAGAAATTGAGATATTGAATGAAAAAATAATCAAGAATGAGATGTTTCAGGACTTCCTCAAGGAAGAACAATTGCAAGTTGAGCACACGGAGCTGCTGGCAAGAGAAGAGCTATTCTGGAAGGCGAAGGCAAGGGAGAATTGGCTGGCGAAGAGACCATAATACAATTTTTTTATATAATTCCATCAAAGCAAGGAGGTTGATGAAAAAAATTAGTGAGATTGAAAATGGGGCAGGAGTGAAGGTAACAAAAATAGAGGATATAGAATTTGCGACGGTTGACTATTCTAGAGCCATACTAGCACCTAACGAGGGGTAGACATAATTGACACTTCTAACATTATCGATGACATCCCTCGATCGATTAATGAAGCAGACAATGAGATGCTGATAGAGCCTTTTACGCTTGAAGAAAATTGAAAGGCAACATTTCAATTACATCTAGATAAAGCCTGGGTCTTGACAAATTTTTGAGTTTTTACCAGAAGTGCTGGCATATTGTAGGGAAGAAGATTTGGGAGATAGCAAAGGATCTTAGAAGGAAGAAGAGATTTGTTAGAGATATGAACAATACAGTAATTATGCTGATACCAAAAAGGGACTGCAAATCATTTGCGGACTACACACCAATTTCATTGTGCAATAGAATTTATAAAATAATTTCGAAAGCTCTGGAAAATAGATTGAAGAATGTTTTTGGGGTCAATAATTTCAGAAGAATGTAGAATGGATTCACTCCTGGAAGCGAAATTATAGACAACACTATTCTGGCCAATGAGGCTTCATATTTTATCAAAACCATGAAGCAAAAATGCATGCTGATAAAATTGGATGTGAGCAAAGCATATGACAGAGTATGTTGGAGATTCATGATGGATGTAATGTGAAGGTTTGAATTCTATGAGGAATGGCTAGAATGGATATTTTATTGCATCTCTACTACGCATTTCTTCATATTAGTCAACAGCTTGTTGCATGGTTTTTTCAAACCAACGAATGGCTTGTGACAAGGGGGTCCATTATCTCCATTCTTATTTGTAATTATGGCAGAAGCATTAAGGAGGTCAATAAGAGCTAAGTGAGAGGAAGGGATATGCCTCAGAATGGTGGTGGCAAGGGGCATTCATCCTTTGACCCATTCCCAATTCATTGATGACATGGCTATGTTCGGGGAAGCCAATCTAAGGGAGGTTGAGGCGGTGAAAAGGACTCTAGACTCCTATGTGGCGTGCTTAGGTCAAATCACAAATCATTAACAAAGAAAAGTCAAAGATCTTCTTCTTCAACACAAATAAGGGAATGAAAAGGAGAATAGCCCTGATGCTTGGTTTCACAATAGAATCATTGCCTTCCAAATATTTGGGGGCACCCATATTCGAAGGAGATAATAGAATAGTACTGTGGATGGATGTCATGGATAGGTGATTAAGCAAGGCTGTGACATGGAAAAGACGATGGCTATCCCTCATTGGGAGAATTTCGATGATAAAATCAATGTTGGTGGTGATTCCAATCTATGTGATGTCTTGTTTGTAGATGACAAAGAAGGTGGAGAATGCGTTGAATGGGACATTGAAGAGATTCCTATGGGAATGGTCCAACTTGGAGCAGAGAATCCCATTGTTGCACGAGGACACAGTTTGTAAGCCAACAACAGAAGGAGGTGCTAGAGTAAAAACTCCCGGTGACCATAACAAGGCTATCGAAGCTAAACTTATTTGGAAGATGTTTGCAAAACCTAATACTCCATGGTGCAAAATTATGAGGAAGTACTTAGACTCGAAGGAACCAAGTAGGATTCTCACAATCGCCAACACTTCGGGAGGCTCCACAATCTGGAAATTCATGTGGGAATGTGGATCGTTGATTACAGAGCATATAACATGGAGAATAAAGGATGGAAGATCTATTGATTTTTAGAAAGACTCGTGGGAAGAGGCTTCCCCTCTAGGAGAAATTGGGGCCTTAAAACCGCTTCAAAGCATGCTAGAGAGGAATGTAGGATTGAAAGTTTCAGACTACCTTAGATTGGTGGACAAATCTGCAACCAAAAGCTATGAAAGGATAGACATAAGGGGATTACCTGGGGAAGAGGAACATAAAGATCTTTTAATGGAAGAGGTAAGTAAAAGGAACTTAGTGCTAGTGGTGGGAAGTGACCAAATAATTTGGTGCGGAGCTAATTCTTGGCAATAATCACTGAGGCTAGGCTATCAGATTATTCAGCAATAAACAAATAAAGTTAGCTGGAGGACAGAAATATGTTGGGGCAGATATATTCTTCTGAGGGTCGGTCCATTCCTTTGGATGATACTCCACAAGAGGATGCTCAATGGGGAAAGACTTCAAAGCATTAGCATTTTTGGCCCTTCATGGTGTGTCATGTGCAAGAATGAGGTGGAAAACACCAACCATCTTCTTTTGAACTACTAATTTGCAAGTGAATGCTGGGATTGGATCTAGGGGAAGCTGAAGTGATCGGGTCCCATAAACATGAACATGAGGGATTTTCTTTGTGGCTAGCCTGCAAACTATGGTTTTTCTATGTGGGGTGCTATTTGGTGCACAGTTTCCTTAATGGTGGTTTGGCAACTTTAGAAGGAAAAGAATCAAAGGATATTCAATGACAAAGAATTAATGGTGGCTTAGCTGATTTCTAATATTGAGGTAGGTATTTGTGAAGTTCTAAGCAAAAAAGTCCTTAGAAAATTAGATCAAGTTTTTACTACTTGGGATAACGAGTTATTGAAGGATTGGCTGGCTCGTAAGTCTCCAAATTTGGTACATACCGGAATGGGAAGCAGAGGTAAAAGGAAATAGGAAAGATGGAATGCCCCTCCGAGAGGAAGACTAAAGCTCAACTTTGATGGGGCAGTGCAGGGTGACCCAGGAAGAGCAGGTATAGGGTGCATTCTGAGGAATGAAGAGGGTGAAATGGTGTGGGCGACATCTAGTAATATTGGGTTTTCTATGAACAATGAAGCAGAGTTGGAGGTGCTTGCAAGAGGGATTAGGGAATGCATAATTAAGGGGCACAATCACATTGACATAGAGGGAAACTCCATGATCTGTATTAATGCAATCATCAGGAGGGGTACACCCAATTGGAAACTTCAAGCCTGGGTCGAGAGATGCATATCAGATTTACAAAAGATTGGAGACTTCACGATAAGACACGTCTACAAGGAATATAATTCGATGGTAGATTTTCTTGGAAATACTGGGTGAATGGCGAGGTATATGATAGATGGGACTCCAATCCCGACGGGTGGCTGTGGTTGGCCACAATCTTGGTAGAAGATTCATGGGTGGAGGAGGTTGCAGAATTATCAGCATGGTAGAATTACCAACGACAACCTTTTCTTAGATTGTCTTCTAGGTAATGATGACATTTGGAAAATAAGAACGTAGGGATCACATGAGCTGAAAGGATAATCGAGCTCTGATGTTGTCATTTCTTTTGGTTTAACAGAAAGAGAGTTGTTTCTTAGATAACAATTATCAAATTATTAAAAAAACATGTTTAATGAGAGATACCAAAAATTTGGCTTCATCTCACCCCAACAAAAAGGAACACATTCCATGTCCTAATTTTCTGGATCAATATGAATGAGGGGATTTATTTCAATGCTTTGCATTGACCCCAAAATATGCAAGGAAAAAGAGAAATGCACATAGGAAGAATGATAGAGACAAAAAAATAATATCATTACATAAAAAATTTCTAGTATTCATGTGTTGGCATCACATTTGCACCACCATATCTTGGATTCCCATTTTTTAGTTTTAGGTGATAATTACATTTTCAATTCTAGAATGTAAATCTAGCCATGATAATAATTTATAAATAGCAAATCAAAATTCCAATGGTTGAGTGATTTGAGGTATTACGTCCTCTATTTTTGGTTTGAGTTTTAGTTTTATTAGGTCATATTTGAGCATATAGTGACAATCTTGGTGAAAAATCTATTTTAATAATTTAATGTGCCAACAAAAGTTTTAGGGAAAAAAATAAAGCAACTCAATATTATTTTTTTAATTTTTGGAGGTGGGATCAATTTTTATATGGAGAGTGAAAAGAATAAAATTATTATCAAATCCTATATGGGTATATTAAAAAATTCAATTACAAAGGGGATACAAGTATTTTATAAGAAGATTTGGCCAATTGGCTGAATTATTAAAAAATAAGTTATATTATTGCTCAACCATTTTATTTTATCTATTTTTGTCTCTCATTTGATTATTTTCTTTACTTTATGCATTGGATTTTCCTTTGTATATGTAATACATTGATGTGTAATTTTATTGATGAACCCATATCTACCAATATTTTTTTTAAGATATCTTTTTAAATTTTAAAAAAATCATGTCTATGTTGGAAGTGGAGTTAGGGAAATGATAAATGGGAAAATAAAATAAATCATTAGAAAGTAAATAATTTATATGATCATGCATACATGGTGAAAAATGATAATGGGTAGTGGCAACATATAATTTTTTGGGTCATTTTAATTATTTTACCACCACATTGGAAATGAGTGGTTCCTAATATCATGAGAAGGCTTTGACTATTGTTTGTATGCAAAAATAAGTACTAATTTTCTAATGATCTTAGTTGAAATTATGGTAGGAGGCAGATATGGTGCTAGATATTCAAATGTAAGTAACATTTTTGGAGCTTCTAGTGCAACAAAAAAACCCATCTTAGAATCATAAAAACAACACTTGTAAAAGAAAGTGGTGCCACGATATAATTGTTTTTAGGATTAAGGTGCCATCTATCTTGTAAATCCTATGTCATATTGCATGGTTCCAACATCCTTGGAAAGTGTCCCTATGCACTTAGGGTTTATTTTTTTGTATTAATTATAATATATCAAAAATGACTATACATTATATTTATTCATATGCTTCTACCATGCAAGGCCAAAAATAGTTATGAACTATTATATCTATATACACTGACTATTAAGTATGTATGTTATTTATGCCATGCAAGGCCAAAAATAATTTAAACTATTACATCTAAATATCTACTTTAAGAGGGTCATTACAAAGACTCCTATTTTCACTGCATCTGTTTAAGTCATATGCTCTCAACGAAGGCTCAATCTCTAATAGGTTTGAGTTAGATCTTAAAAATTCATTAGACATCTACTCATCTTCGTTTACATGGAATCTTAGACCTCTAAGTCCAAGATATTTTTTTAGTGTTTCCAAATTGTATTTGTTGTTGTACTTCCTTTCAAACTTTACATAATTTTATTTGAAAGGTATATTATCTTTTGCATCAAACAGTCAGTGCCTGCCATACTCGATCTCCTTTTTGGTGACTTCCACTTTTTTCTCCTTCATCAGCTTGGTAAAATTTCTTTTGAAATTTCTAACCTGCATAGAAATATTAAAAAATATGAATCTTCTCGAAGACTCAGTAAGAACTCTTGTCTTTCCTTGGATTTTTTCCTCATTTCATGCTTTCCATAAACAACCATAGAACTTTAATAGATAATACTAACCAAAATATGTTCTTTGATTTTTCTATACCCTCAATTTGCCCAGTTAATATTTATTGAATTTAATTGATTTATAATCCTCCTATCCATTCAATTCTACACAAAATATCATCCATAAATTTCTTTTGCATAAAAATAGTCAAATAAAATATGCTTAACATTTTCAGGCTTCCTACATAATGAACACAATTATAAGTATCTGGAGGGTTTATTCAAAATATATTTTTTAATATTTATTCACACCATTATTTGTATTAAATTCATAAGGTTTTATGGGTTCCACTAGTAGAAGTAAAGGTGACTTGTGGATATAAATATATAATATATTTTTTCCCACATGTGGATGCCTAGAATGGGATAATAAAAGATATAGAAAGGAAAAATGAGTGATTGTTAGTATTCTCCAAGTGGGAGCTTGTAAAGAGGCAACAAGTGTCTCTTGGTATTCCATCATTTATTGCATTTAATGTAATGTTTATCTTCCATGTTTGGGTGCCTAAGTTGGAGGGAAATTATTGGAGCCAAAAACGATGTCCTTTTGCATTCTAAGGAGGTAATCCAAGGGTTTTTGATGTTTAGAATGAAGATCCATCTTTGGGGGCCATGTTTGGTGCATTATACTTCTTCACACATATATAAAACTAGCTCTTTAGATGTAGAAACTATGAGGAATAGTTGAATGTAGAGTTTCATTGCAAGAACAAGGACAAGTTGAGGCATAAAGAGGTTATTCACAGGTGTTGCCATGTTGGAGGCAAAGAGGATAATGGAAGTGAATGTATTGTAATCTCATTTATTTGAAGATAATGTGTTGGTGTAATTAAATGTTTAGTACCTTGTCCTAGGTCATAATTACGCCTTAGTTAATTTTACTTAGGGACCACATAGGAGTTGTTGGAGAATTTCCACCTTTGGTGGACTTATCTTCTTATTACTTTATCACCTCCACCTTTCATGGACATATCATGTGATTAGGTTTCCACCTTTTGTGGTAGATCCACTATTTGTGGTGGTTATCACATTATCACCTTTCCACTTTAGGTGGAGTGATAGCTTTTCATTGTTGTCTCATGTCATAAGATTACGACACTTGTCATAATCTTATGCACTCCTATGTTCTCACCTTGGCTATATAACCAAGGGGTCTCTCATTGTAAAATCAATCAACACATTGAAGCAATTCCATTATCATTGACATTGAATACAGTTTATTCTTGTCATATTATTTTCTCTCTTCTTTGTGCTTTCCATTTGGTCCATAGATCTTGGCATCCATAGCCAATTCTAACATAATGCATACTTGGCCTCTCTTCTTGGTGGTTTTTTTCTTGCAAGGGTTTATCCATGTAAATATTGTGTTATATAATGTTCTTGTGTTGCTTATTTGTGTCTCATTGTTGTTATATTATGGTGATGTTAATCTATATACATTTATGTTATAATTTCACATAAGATAGTGTTTATAAGCATGGTACATTGGCTAATTTTTTACATCATTAAAATTATGGATCTAATCGTGGTAATTTCATATTAAGGAAACTTAATTTTTAGATTTTCATATAAGTTTCAAATTTTCGTGTTGTTTCAGTTCAAGCCTTGAATCTCATCCATTGAATTCATATATGTATAGATATTTAATTTCTCAACAATTGATATTAGAGCCCGTTTATTTTTCATCATTTGGTATTAGAGCTTAAGGCAAATTTGGTTTTGAGTATTCCTTCTTTTTTATTTCTTATCCTAGAAAGCTTGTGGGAATTTGTTAGAAGGAATTGGAGGTTGTTAGAAGGCTTGTGGGGTTGCAATGAATGTTTTGTGAATTAACTTTATTTGCAAATTTGTGAGATTAGAAGCCATGAATATTGTCAATGTGATCTATATTGGGAATTGGAAGCTCATGATTATGAATCTTTATGGAGTTGGTTATGTTTTGGTAACTTGAAGCTCTTGTTTGAAAATATGGGTATCATCTTTTCTGGTGGTTTTATTTCTTTACCTTTTGGTCATGTACAGTGAGAATGTGTTCATGTTCGATGGGTAGTGACATCCTAATCACATAGAGAAACACCCTCGATTTGGACTAAAAATGGAGTGTTTATGTTGGCTTCATAGTTTTAGCCCTTGGTTACATGAAATCAATGGAAGATAAGTGCCTAACCTTTTTGTGAGTTGTGGAGCTAATATGATTCATATGTTATAAGCTCTTGAACAACTTGGTTTTCCTATTGGGTTGTATTTTACTCTTGTTTTCAGTTGTGAGTTTTTAGATCTATGATTATTTTATTATTCAGATGATATGTTTGATGTCAGTGTTTATATGTTTAAATGGATTTCATATTCATACAGATAGTTTTGTAGGTTTTACATGTTAACTAAAAATTTGGGTATGTAGATCGATGATAATACTGTATTTAGAGTATCTTGGATGAAGATAGTTATAGGTTTGCATGGTTGCTTACAGGATTCTTATTGGTCTATGGTTACTCATGTGGATTTTTCAACAAATTAGATCTAGTGTTGGTCCTAATGTTTGAGTCTTTTAGATCCACATGTTATACCCGTTTATATTTTCTTTGCATGATATTGATGTGGGTTTGATCTTATTTTTCAATTATTTGAGATTGGAGAATAGCTTATGTATTTATCCTTTGAGATGTTGCATATGTGTAGATCTTGTAAAATTTTCCAATGTGAATTCTATTTGGTAGGCCATATTTTTTGTCACCCTTATTATATCGGTATGTTTATTGCAATGATAAAAGGTTATTGGGAGTACTTGATATAGTTGTTCATTTGAATCTATAACAATAGTTTATGGCACATGAGAAACTCTGATCACTCTCAATAGAGTAGTGGAAATAATATTAATCATGATGCCATGTATAACTCGATATTACTTTTAGAGGGAGATTTATGCAATTACATAATATGTTATATCTTCTTTGTTTCAATATTTTTCTTCTAAGTTGTTGTATTGTGTAGTGAGCCATGAATAATCATTGATTATAAGATGGATGGTCTTTTTCAATGGTTGTATATGCATAAGGAGCTCTTGGATTTGTGAGATTTTAATGATATCTTTGATTCTATTAACAAAGGATATGTGGCAAGTGTATCTTCTTGGTTGGGAGATCATGGCTTGACTTTACCATTTGGGAGCTCATGATGTTGAGTTCTTTGATTATGATAAGGCCATGGAGGATCTTTAGTTAGGAGTTGGTTGTCATGATTCTTGGAGATATTGGCTACATAATTCAATGGGAACTTTGAAAGTGATGTGGATTCATACTTTAATGATGGATGTTTATCCTTATATTATTGGAGATGTTTTTTCTTGGTTTAGAGCATGGTTGTTATTATGCCATGATGCACTCTTGATTCTAAATTATATTTTTGGCATGATACAAGTTCTCTTGAGACCATCATATGCTCATTCAGAGCATATGATCTCCAAGGAGGAGATTTTACATCATGATGTCATATTTGTGTTCCTAATTTTGTAGTTGGAATTTTGAAAATGGTCTTATTTGTTCTCTTTGATTTTGAGTATTAATCATTTAATTTTAGATTCATGATTTTTTAAGGTTCCATTTGAAGTTGGAATAGATTGATTAGTAGATGCTCATGGAGATTAGAGATAATTGGGTGAGGCTAAGAGATCTCTTATTTATGGAATTGTATGTTGATATGGTTACTATTTGATGAGGATTTCAACAAAAATATTGAGGAGCCTACACCTGGTTATGGATATGAATCTATTATGGACCTGAAGAGAAGATTGGCGTCGCTTGGTGTTGTGTGCACAAGACAACCTTGTATCCCACTTTTGGTCTACTCAGTAGGTGAATGATTTGAGAGGTATTTCTTGTCTAATTATCAAATTCATTATTTGTTTTGTATATTTTCTTCTCATATGAGTTAGTCTTGAATATAAAATTTTTGAAGACTTGTTAAGAAGATACATAGTTTATGGATTTTTTTTATTCTCATTGTTTTAGTCTTGATCTATGGATCTAGTTTTGAGGACTTATTTGGAGAGGTACAAGAAATGGTTTATGGCTTTGGGCATATTCCTTTTGTTGTGGGGATGATTGGTTTGTTTGATCTACCTTTGGTATGAGAGGTTTACATCTATTACTACCATGTTTTCATTTGATTTGAATGTTAGATGTCAATATCCTTTTAGTTTGGGAATGGTGGAGGAGATCTTACATTACACAACTTGGTACATGTCAATGTGGAACAAGGATATTGTTTGATTTGCAAGTTCTCTCTTTGGTCATGGTATTCTTCCTAGATGTTTATATTCACATGGTTGAGTGTGAAGAACTTAGGAGAGTTATGTAGAATAGTGGTGAGAGAGGTATTGAAACATATTTGTTTGTAGTATTTTCATATCATTGTATTTTTTCTTAACACTATAAAATAGAGGAGTTAGCCACATCCTCTATATGAAGTATTATAGGTAGACTTGGTATTCCTTGACCTATTTTTAGATTTGACATTATAGTGAGAGTTTTTGGATATATGTCTAGTTATCCTATTTGATATCTTGGTTTGCTAGTTACTGATGTGATGATGAGTTTTCATGTTTCATTAGATTTAGATTTATAACTTAATTGTGTGGGTCGATCACCCATTTGATTTTTTATCCTCGAATTGAGCTACCCTCAATTCATGGGATAACCCCTACGAAACTTGTATGTTGTGTAACCTATGTACTCTAAGCATGAACAATGAGGAAAATCTTACTTGCCCTCATGTGTGGTCCCAAGCCTTGAAAATTCGTTTTGAGTGTTAACCTCTTTTCATTTTTTGAAACTTGCAAAAGTGAAAAAATTACAAAATTCCATTTTGGGAGAGTCATTTTTTGCTCATGTAGGAGCGCTAAATTTCAGCACCCATGCACACTCAATCCAAAAAAAAATAAAAATGCAGGAATGTTAAAATTAAATGCCCCTACATGTCTTATTTTAGATTTTTAAAAGTGTGTATGAGAGTCATTTTTCACCCCCACTGCATACTAGGTCTACCCAAAACCTTAAGTGTAGGAGCAGTGAAATTCACCACTTATGCCTTCATAATCATTGTAAAGTAATATGCCAAGTCAATTTTTTCGCTGAAAATGCATGAAGGTTAACACTTTATGACATGTAGAGTTGGAAAAAAAATTTCCCTAACATCAAACTTGGAATGCAAAGTGTAGAGGTGAAGTTTTTTCGTGCTCATACATAGACTTTTTACCCATATGCATGATCGGAAAAAAAAATTGACCTTGCACTTAAAATGGTTTACCCTGTGTAGGGGTGGATAATTTATCCATCCTTGCAACTTTTTGACTTGAAAATATGTGGGAGTGTTGAATTTTAGCACGATTTCACTCAAAATGAAAGATACTTGCAAAGGTGTAGAATTTTAGCGCCTTTACACCAATTATGTAAAACACATGCAGAGGCATTAAATTTTAGCACCCTTACACCAAAATTTATATTTTCATGCTAACACTTAAAAAAAAATTGCCTTTACATCGAAATTTCCAATTCACCCATATCTGCTCAATTTTTTGCCACCATCATGCCTAAGTCGTTTGAACCCATGTATATTTGCTCAAAATTTTCCCACTTGTGCATGTAACCTAGAATTTTTATAACACTGGGAAATTTTACCTTCTTTTTGCAGTTTCCTTTGCATACTATCTGATTCCTTACGAAGCATTTCCATCAATATCTAAGCCTTCTCCAAGCAAAGCTAAAGCCATGAAGTACAAGCACCAAGGGGTTTTTTCGGTGACTTCAGTGTCTTCCAAAATTGATGAAATTAAGGATACTGAAACAAGACATGTGGATATGTCCAAGTTTTTGGAGTAGAAAAAGAAGCAAACTTTGTCCAATGGTATGAGGTACATAGTTGAGAGCAACATTCAATTGGTGTCCTTCTCGGTTGCCGCACATGATCCTGAGTTTGTACTTGCAATGGTTGCACACTATAATGAAGATGGTAGAAGTATCAGGGATGCTGACGAGAATGTGGTTATTAGGCTTGATGCAAAGTTCTTTGATCTGATCTCTCGGTGTTCGAGCATTGATAGATATCTTAATCCAACAGTTGAGAAGGCACATGCACATTATGACCAAGATCCAGATTATTGTAAAAGGACAATCAATGTCAGATGGTTAAAGAATTTATGGAAAAGCATTGCAAGATGGCTAAAGAGTTTCCCTCGGAGTGATTTTCTTGAAGAAACCAATGATCTAATTACCCTTATTAGTAGGGTTAAAGGTTTTCTTGCCTCCTGTACCTTTCAAGATTGGATGCTTTTATATATACATGTTATTAAGAAGAGGTAGCAACAAATTTATTGGGACAATGAATCAATGATGCCATCCATGAGAAATTAATTTCAAAGTCCCAACATCTTTAAATTTTTACATGTCTTCATACTTGGTAAATGTTGTTTCTTTTATGAGAATCTTTCTAAGTTTGACTATAGAAGGTGGCAGGAGGCACATTCTTGTTTACCAATACTATCCCTAGTTGTGTTGGCAACACAAGGGTGGGCAACTGAGAGGGGGGGTGAACCAGTTGTCACATAATTTCAAACTTATTAAACTTATTAATCTTTAATCTCATATCTAATTAATAACATTGAAAGCATGAATCAACAACACATCAAAAACACACATAACACAAATATTTTTGCATGGAAACCCTATTAGGTGAAAAACCACAGTGGAGGTTAATCCACAAGTTATACCCTGTTAAAATTATAAGAAGAATATATGAGGAATGCACATGCATTCAGGCACACTGTCTAGAGCTCACTGCTCAAAGGAAGACTCATTGTCTTACATACAACATTCAAATTAAATCCATCTAAATAACTTGAATTGAGAAAGTAGCATCTACTAATGCTTGAGTGTAGTTCTAGTTAAGCACATGAACACTTCTTCACTATCTTTCACTCTCCTTCACACTCTTCTCTTCCTTTGAATGATTTGAACCTTTTTCTCACATAGCACTTGCACAAATCACATCTCACACACATCACATATCTCAAATGAAGAAACAAACACTTATATATATCTGCAACAAGAAATTACATTGCTTCATGTTGGCTTCAACAAATATAATTGAATGAATGCAAATTGTCGTCCCAAAACAATAAATATTATCAAAGCGCATCAACCAAGGTCAGCCACAACATAGTAGAGACCAAAAACAATGTTCTCGAACACAAAAAACACCTTCAAAGATTCTTCCTCGAAGATCCACAACACGCTTCAAACACCTTGTCGGCCATGAACAAGAAAAACATGAACACGCAAGAGAAAATATCAGATCATGAGCACAATGATCAATGCAGACATGCAACACAGATAGAACATGATCTAGAAATATCCATGAACACCACAAGAACATACGCAAAAACTCAAATTACCAGAATCGCATTATCTTCTTCCATGAACACCATTTTTAGTAATGGAATAGCTGACAGAACACATAAAATTATAACTTCCTCAAATCTTCATGCGCGCCTCTTAAACTTTCGAAGTAAAAACTAGATAGGATTGAAAACAAACCCTTTAATGCACAACATCTCACTATCAACATACTGAACTTTCTACCATATTGATCTTCACTGCTTCACAGTTAACCTGTAACATATTTTATTATAATTTTCTCAATATCCTCAACATATACAATCTTGAGGACATCAATGTTAATAGTGTTGACATCAATGACAACCACGTATCAGAAACTCAACCACAACATCCAACAAGTTGACCCTAAACAAAAGAATTCATCATTTTGAAGGGTCAACGATGCCTTCTTTTCCACGTATCTATGTATGTTTGGCAAGGAATTAGAGAACAAAAGGGTTTCAGATGAAGCTTGGGTCGTTGTCAACAAATATGGTTGCCTCTATTTTCAATTTTAGACATTCACCTACTTGAGAGTTGGTTGTTATATAGGTCATCCTTACATGCTCCCAAGGTACCCCAGTGACAAGATCATTCTTATGGAGCTTTGCAGGCAAATACTGGTTGTTCACAGCAAGCAAATGGAATAACATAGGCTAGGTTTTAAGTTTCCTCTTTCTATTGGTAGATACTCAATTCTTACATCCACTAAGGAAAAGGTCATAGAATCAGAGATGCAATGGATCACCATGAAGACCTACCAAAGGAGGCCAAATTTTGACTACAGGGGAATGAAAGATAGCATCAAGAGAGCCCAGACCCATGTACACAGAATTGAAGACGTATGGGTGGATAATAGAACAGAAGAGGAGATAAGAAAATTGGATTATTGTCAATTGACCCTAGAATAGATTAAAAATCTTGGCCTTGCGGATATTCCAAAAGGTATGGAAGATGTTGAAGACATCCTAGATCCAGCCTACGAGAGGAAAAATGTTGCAAGAACTCCTCTACTGGAAACTTGATGGTCTAAGAAGGAAATGAATTCAATCAGAGAAATATTTTAGCCTATCCTTGTGAACACAAATGTATGGCTAGAAGAAAATGGAATATGGTTGAATCATTTTAACGTTGGATCAAAGGAGGAGGAACTTGAAGGTCATGCACGTAGGAAACCTAAGCTGAGGATGAAGAACAAGGGAGATGTGCCTAGCTCCAAGAAGGCTCCCAAACCAAGGATTAAGTTTGTTGTAAAGGGGATTAGAAGTTAGACCACTAAGGGGCCATCTACTACAACAAAAGAAGTATCAACCTAGGAAGAAGAGAAAGAAGAGGAAGGACAACATGAGGAAGCATAAATGTCCCCTCATGAGAATACTAGAAGACCCTCCCTCTATTTATCTGCCTACCCGTACTCCTCTTACTACTAATATTGAGCAACCTTTTCCCTTAGCCACCATTATTTCTGATATTTTTTTTTCAATGACATCCATTGTTTCCATTTATTCGATTCATTCATCCCCAGCATCGAGATCCATTTTTGATAGCCCTAGAGATGAATTCGAGAATGTGTTTGGTTCTACTTCTATTATTCCAAGTCTATCTTCTCCCTCTTGTGATGTAAATTATGTTTCAGAGAGATAAATTCATTGTTGAATCTATAAAAAATGTGACAAGTGCGGAGACCCCAGGAGCCATTTTGACTAATATTCCTCCACTTGTTACTACAACTTTTGTGACTGCAACTCTAGCCTTCCAAAACATGACTACATGACCTGAAGGGATTTCTTCTCCTCTTCCACTTCGGTTTAAAATCTAAACACCAAAGAGAAATAAGCAAGTCATATCCTCAAATGACTCTAATTTCAATCAACTAGTTCTAGCGAAGATGAAATCAACAAAGAAGTTGAAGACTCTTTCTTGGGTGTTGGTGGACAAATGAGGAAATAAGTATGCATAAGTTGCAAAACCTCCACCTATAAAAGTAGCAGAAGATATTGATATCTCCAAATACTCAATCACCAAGGTAGAACTTGGCAAGAGGACTCATGAATCTGCTAAGGAGGATGCAAAAGTAGCACTGGATTCTCTCATTAAGAAGTAAGATTATGAAAAGAAGGTAAAGAATCAATATAAGGACTTGAGGTGGAGAAATTGACCTTAGTACCCTAGAATATTACTCAATATTTAAATTCGGTTGAACCCATGGCATCCAGTATAGATGACCCTATCAGATAGAAGGCGAAGAAGGCCCATTCCAGAGGTAGGGTGGTCATTGACAAAATGATGGAACAGGAGACATAGCTTCTGAAGTCATCTATGGAAAGGATGGAAAATATGGTACATGTAAAGGCAAAGTTGAATAAGGCTATTGACACATTTTCTGAGGATTTGCAAGAAATGGAGGATAATCTAGGAGCTTGGACAAAAATGAAAGAACTCAAGCTCAGTGTGTTAGTTGAGAGTAGTGTCCTTCTTAATAGGGAGATGCTCATTGATGTCAAGGCAACAATGAAGCATAATATTAATGTCATCAAAAGCTTAATCAAGGACCTACAAGAAGCTCGGGAAGTCAAGGAAGATAATGATTTAAATCTTGTCAATAGAATTGAGGAGCTACCTTGCAAATTACTTGATGATACTCAAAAAATCATCCCTTTTGATAAATTTATCCAGGAGTTCACTTTTATGATCCAAAAGGAATTTGAAGATCAATCCAAGTCCTAGTGGCTTCCATGGAAAAATTACTAGATATTCAACTTACCCTGGATAATCTTAAGGTATTTTTGGAAAGACATGGGAAAGCTTGAAACACCGTCAAGGATTCAATAACAAAAGTTATTGCTGCCTCCAAGCATACATTGGGTCCAAACGATGAAGAAGTTCAAGCAATCCTAAAGAAATATGAAGATTTCTTGGAGAAGGACAATGAAGAAAGTTGAACGTGCCTTGGTTTTCCTTAGTTTATTTTTCAGCATTTTCATGTCTTATATAATTAGTTTTCGACATTTTACATGTCTTTTTCTGAAATGTAATTACATATAAAAATAACAAGAGTCCTAAATCAAATTGGATTGTATTGTTGAATAAGTTAAATTGGTTATTTCTTTCCTAGATTAGCTCTCAACTCTCCTCTATATGTATGAGGGATTCTCTTTCGTAAAAGACCTTTATCTTTTAAAGAAAAATGTTGCCCATTTTGAAAAGCACACTTGAATATTTGTGTTGAATGTGCATATATCAAAAATTGATCAATAAAAGAAGCAGATTTGCATCCAACCTTTGTTTTGGAGCATATTTGTTGTGTGTAAGATTGTTCTTATGTCCCTCTTATCACATTATCTTGAAATTGGTGTGATATTTCATTGTTGGATGGAATTCATATTTGATATTGATAGACTTTGAGCTACAATATTGTGTTTGGAGATTTATGTGCATGTGTATGAATTTTGCTAATAACTCGAAGTCTTTGAGCTACGATTATTGGCTATCTTCTTGTGGATATTTTGGTGTTGTTTGTTGATGTTCTTTGAGTTGCAACTTGCTACACTTGTTATTGTTTGAATCATCATGGAAAGTAATAGAAGACTTTGTACTTTTGTGAATTTTCTTGTTATCATCACTTGTCTAGTATCATTCTAGTTATTCTTACGTCTAACTGAATCAGATATTGGTCATTATTGCTCCAACTAGTGTTTTGTATTTTATTACATGTTGTAAACATCAAGGGAATACTATTGTAATCTTGAAAAAAGAAACATATATTGTCAAAAAAGAGAATAGGATAATGGAAAAACTCCTATGGATAGATGTAGTGTACATAAGCATATACTTTAATTACTAACTTTGTTTTAGTTAGCAATGAGAATGGAACCTCCCCTTTATGAGAGGAGAGATTAATTTATCATCATAGTTGTGGTTGAAACTACCATTTTATAATTGTTAAAGAAATTACAAAATATTCACCCAACATGATTATAGTGGGATGGCTCAGATGTGGAATGTTTATATCCACAATATTTTTTAGTGTTAATGTACATACTTGTTAGTTGGTCTTTTATGTGGTTATTTATTCATTTGTATGTTGCATTGAGATAAGAGGATGGATATGCAAATACTTGATTACAAATTTTGGGTTGGTATGTTGATTGCATGAAGTTTTATCTATGTTGAAAATGTATATCCTGGTTTGAGTTATGGTTAGCTTGGATGTGTTGTAATTTTTTGTGGTTGCTATTTTATTTGGTATGAGTAAGACAACTACTTAGAGGCTTTATTATCATTTGAATTTGATTTTTGTGCTCATGTAAAGATTGGTGTAGGTTTTAGTGACAATTGATATGTCTTACCTTGGCATGTTCCTTTTTTATTCCATAGGTGGCATGTTGGAGGATGTAAGGAGTTTCTTTTGCTTGATGGTGATTATCATGGCTACTTTTGCAAGTATCTTGTTGGAGCATGTGAGCATGGTGAAGATTCAAATGGTGTATAATCGGTTAAGGGATTTTTTTCCTTGTTTGCAATTCCCATGAGTGTATTTACAATGCATAATGTCAAGTGGGAGAATATTATGATTAAGGTGTCATCTCTCTTGTGAATCCTATGCCATATTGCATGGCTCCAACATCCTTGGAAATTGTTTCTAGGCACCTAAGGTGTATTGGAAAAATATTTTATAATATTTATTCTCACCATTGTTTGTATTAGATTCATAAGGGATGATGGGTTCCATTAGCAGTGATAAAGGTGACTTGTGGACATAAATATTTAATATTGTTTTCCCCACATGTGGATGTATAGAATAGGATAACAAAAGATAAGGAACAGACAAATGAGTGACTATTGTTATTTTTCAAGTGAGATCTTGGAAATAGGCAACATGTGTCTCTTGGTATTCCATCATGTATTGCATTTAAAATATTGTTTATCTTCCATTTTTGGGTGCCCAAGTTGGAGGGAAAGTATTGGAGCCAAAACTAAGTCCTTTCATATGCCGAGGAGTTAATCCAATGTTTGGGGACGTTTGGAATGAAGAGACATCTTTGGGTGCCACATTTGGTGCATTAGACCTCTTCACACATCTATAAAATCAGCTTTTTGGATGTAAAAACTATGAGGAATAATTGAATGTAGAGTTTCATTATAGGAACAACGATAGGTTGAGAGATAAAGAGGTTGTTCATAGGTGCACAGGTTTTTCCATGTTGGAGGCAAAGAGGAGAATGGAAGTGAATGTAAATTTCAATCTCATTTATTTGAAGATAATGCATACTTGGCCTCTTTTCTTGGTGGAGGTTTTTTCGGTAAGGGTTTCTCCACATAAATTTTGTGTTATATGATGTTCTTGCATTTTTTATTTGTGTCTCATTGTCAAGCTATCTTATGGTGATGTTATTATTTATGTATCTCTATTATAAGTTCACATAATATATTGTTTATAAGCATGTTATGCTGGCTAGTTTTTGGCATCATCAAGAAGATGGATATAATAATGGGAATTTCATATTAAGAAAACTTTTTTTGTCAATTTGCATATAAGTTTTAAAGACTTTCATGTTGTTGCAGTCCAAGTCTTGAACCTCATCCATTGAATTCATATATGGATAAAGATTTAATTTCCCAATAATCAATATTAGAGCCTACTTATTTCTTATCAAAAAAATTTAGACAAAGAGCACAAGACCTATAATTAATTTTCCAATTTGCATATAAGTTTTAGATTTTTATATTGTTGTATTCCAAGCCTTGAACCTCATCATTGAATTCATATATGGATAGAGATTGAATTTCCCAATTATAATTAATACTAGACTCTATTTATTTCTCATCAATTATTATTTTTAGACAAAGGCCACAAGGCTTGCAATTAATTTTCCAATTTGCGTATAAGTTTTAGATTTTCATGTTGTTGTAGTCCAAGCCTTGAACCTTATCCATTGAATTCATTTATGAATAGAGATTGAATTTCCCAATAATTAATATTAGAGCCTATTTATTTCTCGCCAATTGTTGCATGTTTGTTAACCCCATTTTTAAACTTGACAAATTTTTAACTTTTGAGTAAAATCCTTAAGAGCAGTGATGCAACCTGCCAAAATTTACAAAAATAATTAAACTTAAAAATAGTGAAGTTTTATGCCAAACTATTTAAGGGGAATGTTTTTTAGCATATTCAGAGCAATGTGGCCGATTTGTAGCAACCCAGTTCTTGGTTCAAGAGAATTTGAAGTTTTAATTTTTCCAATCAAATTTTGAAAATCATTAAAATTTTAGATTAAATTATTGCTTGAAACAAAAAAAATTTTCTTAATTTTTTTATCATCCTAAAAAAAAATTAAGGCAAAATACTTTAGCAATAAAGAGTTATATAAGTTCTAATTTTGTTGTGTTAAGGAGTGATCAAAAACTTTAATGAACAAATATGTGTAATTATTTTAAAACTTTTTAATAGTTTTAAATGATCAAAAATGAGTTCTTCCAAGCATCAAGTGTTTTATTTAGATATGGCAAGGTCATTTGAGTTTGGTATACACTCTATGTTATTTTCTTCACATTTTGTTAAATTTTAACTTCCATTGCTCACATCTTGCAAAATTCTAACCTCTAAAACTAGCTTTATTCACTTTTCGAAATTTCTAATCTTAAAAAAATTAAAACAAGATCACCCTTAAACCATCACACCATACTAATATGGAAATGTGCATGCCATGATTACAGAACATGCATTAATGGATTTGTTTAAAGGAAAAGCATTTTGTACGCAGCTGCTCTGATCGACATATATGCAAAATATGGAAATAGAGATACAGAATTTGAACAGTTATACGGTGCCTGCACAGCTGTAAGGATATGCTCATTATGTGAGGATCTTGACCCAACCAACTGTTACGAATCATTATGTCAAGAATCCACCACTGGAATTCGCACTCGACGGTTCATCTAATGTTTTAGATGATTACAATCTTGAGGAAAGTGGCCATGGTATATGGAGAGTTGTTGGAGGCAAGGCATCCTGTTCTAGGAATTTTGCACTTGATGTTGTCTTATTAGATGCACTTAGTCGTTCTATTCACAGATATATGGAGCTTGTTGCATTACTTGTGTATACGGATAATGAAGCCCTTGTTGAGAAACCAAAAGACAATGTCAAAGCTCCTCTTCTTACCACCATTGATGTTGTCGAGTTTCCTTCTACTGATCGTCTAATCAAACTTATGGGCGCGCATCTTTTGAACTCAAAATATACCAACTATCCTCTAAATGTGACAATATGTTTTGACTCATCTCACGCATGCTCCCCAAGAATTGATGAGCCTACAGAAGAATCAAAACTGATAAATGGAGACAACTTTGTTCATGGATCAATCACCCAAAATACAAAAATTACACAAGTATTAAGGAGGATAAAGGTGGGACATGAAAAACTGCCTGTAAGAATTGCAAATAATAATAGCGATTTAAATCAATATTCTAATGCAGAAGTTAATGCTTGCAACTTATCTGGTATGGATACATCAATTGCATCTCCTATAGAATCGCCCAAGGTTTTTCATGGGCACAGTCCCTTGGGAGCGGCATGTGGACATTGCAAAAATGACTCTTCTGATCATGCAATGCCTTTGCAATTAAATTTACATCAAACAGATTCTTTGTTTAGTACAAATTTGGAAGTCAAGTCAAAAAAATTTCAAGGAACTAATAATCTTTGTGACAATATTTATATGCAAAAGTCGACTATCAAGAGACTTGAAGCATGAGAAGGAGTATTTTCAGACTACTTAGTTTTTAAATACTATCTTGAAAATATATTTAATCGTTCTCTTTTCTTGAAAATGACTGTTATATCTAGAAGAGACCAGGATGTGGCAGATTTTGCAAAATATGTTTCTCAGTATACAAGATGTCATGAATCGGATTTTGATTGCTAAGGAATTGATCTTTGGAAGATCCTCACCAGAGAAATGTATCCACTACCATGGGACACTGTTATACATCAAGTGAAAAGGAGATTTATTATGCTTTTAAAGCGTAAAAGAAGAAAGTTCACTTCTCAGGACAAGGAGTTCTTGTAGAGAATAGCTAGTTGTAGTGAGACTATTGTCCATGAAGAGTTTGACCAGTTGTGGCAATGGTTATTCCTTGCAACATTGTCTTTTTAAAACCCCAGATAAGGAGAGCCTGGGAAAGTATAGAACCTAGGTGGATTGAGGGAATGATATCACACGAGGAAGTTGAAGCTTTACTTAGTACTTCAGAGGGATCTGCAAAAAATTGAATCATTTATAATTAGGTTTCCTACCTCATATAGCTAGCCACATCCAGATGCAGGTGCCTTGATTGCTACTTATGTTGGTACAGATGACGGGTTACACCATATACTTTTATCATTTGAAGAAAGATTATTGGCTCATTCATTTGTGGGGTTGAGTTCATGAGCTACTATATCTCGGATTGGGAGAAGGCGTAGTTCCTGTGGCATCAAAACTGATAATTCTCCTCCTTTTCAAAGTTAAAAGCTTCAAATTATATTCCTATAAAAGTGACTTATGTCACTTATTTCAAAAAAGTGATAAAAATTCTAACTAGACAAGGTTTATTATTATCTAAACCATTGCATTTCAAACAAGTAGTTAGAAGTAGTTATTAGGTGATTACTAGTTAGTTATCAAGAAAGTCTATATTTACAAAGTTATTTGTAATGTAAAGGAAGCATTTTATAGAGAGGAAATTCAGGATAAATTTTTATAAATATTTTTTGATGATTTTTGGTTTGACACTTCGTATCTAAGGGTTTATGAGATTGTATAATTTCATAAAGATAATAAAGAATGCATTTGTTTTGTATGTCTTAAATATGTTTTGAATTATTATTATTGATTTCTCATACATTAAATTGGTAATTCTTTCAAGTGTAATTGTGGAATCCATTTATCATTTATACATGATGATTGATGAAACACAATCATACCCTAGTATCTTGGTTTGAATGTGTTGAAGTAACTTATATCCTTGTATGTTGAGGTTTTTTATCCTTATTTCATCGTCGTTGCATATCAAAAACATATTTTGTGATAAACCCCTTTATAATCTTTTATCAATTGTGAAATCTCAATTGGTGTTTGTATGTATACCATTGGGGTTTTTGTTATCATTTTCCTTCAATTTTGTCTTTCCTCCTTTATGTACTTTTAAATTAAAAGGACACGAAATCCATAAAAACCCTATCATACGAGGGAGTTTCCCCTCTCAAACGTAGAGGAAGATTTTTGCTTCACATGCAATCTTTCCAACTGTTGGTGTGTTATTACCACTTTCCATTGGGCGAGTCAAATAGCATTTCAAGTGTCAATCCACTTACCAACAATATTGACCATGAGGGGATAGAATAGAAGACATAAATCACAATGTTCAATGACATAACATGCAGTAAAATACAAGGATAATTGTGTAAAATTATTAAGCATGGAGATAGATATTTGATAAATAAGTGTAACATATAGGGGTAAAAGCACAAAGTTGTGTCACATTTTCGTCCAACTAAATAGTTCTGAGCAAAACATTTGGACTGAATAGGTTTCGGCCAAAACCACGTGGCATGTATGTGGTAGACAGAATTTAGACCGAAACGAAAAAATTCAAATTTTCCGCTTTATCACTTTGAAATTGGCTTATTTTATATGTGTGATTTCTGTAGAAAGGTTTTCGGCCAAAATCCTTTCTACCAAAACTGTCTATATGGCATCCTATTTGGCAGCCAACTCGGTTTTTTTCAGAATTTTCTAAAACTTTCAACTTTAACAAAGTATTTCTTCAGTTAGAATGTTTTTTTTTTTTTAAAAGAAAAATACCCTTTTGTAGAGCTTAGAGTGGTGAATCCAAATATGTATTTTTTAAAATATTTTGATTAGTTTAAATATATTTTATTTTTTAAATAATGCAACTAGGTTGTTAAAGTTAAAAAAGAGGTTGATTAGAAATTTAAAAAAAAAAATTAAAATATATTGTGCATTAGAGGGGAGAGTCATCTTCAAAAGGGTATAATTTTTTTTATGAAAATGATTAAAAAAATAGACACTAGTTGACGTCCCATGAAAACTGTCAAATTCTAACAAGTTTGACTTTAAAATGTTATTACGAGAAAAATATACATCCAAATTTGAATTTTTTTCCATGCGCTAGATATTGAAGTTACCTATTTGAAGAAAAAAATTCAAGGAGAAATGAAGTTTTTTTCAATTTATTTCTTGACATTGCGTGAACGTCACTTTTTTCTGAAATTTTCAGCATTCCAAAATTTGTTCTTAAACTGATAAAAAAATAATGAAAACATTTTTTTAAAAATTTGAAAAATTACAGGAATAAACTTCATCAAAAGTTTTATATTTCATTAGTTTATATCATTTTGAAATTTAAAATATAAAGACCACTTTTATATGGTCGAAGTTCGGAATTTTTTTGTTGTTGGTCGATTCCTTTTTAAAGTGTGACACAGATTTGTGCTTTTACCCATAGAGAATTTCTAGCTCAAAGTGTGGACAATGATAGCTTGAATAAAACTGAAAAAAAAAATACATAAAAAAATGAAATATGTGAAAAAAAGTAACGTACAACCATAATTTGAGTAAATAAAAACCATGCTAAGAAAGATGAATTTGACAAATTTGTAACTAGTCAAGAATATAAAAGTGAGTGAGCTTATTTCAAATAGATTATAGATGTTATTCTTAAAATAAAACTCTAAAGTGCTCTACCAATCTCATTGAATGAATTGAGATGCACAAAGAGGGATCATCATACAACGAAGAGGGATCATCATAAGAACCACTATGTAGCAAAGCTAGGCATAATAGAATATATAACACACTTGTATAAATAAAGGATTATAGGTTTTTGTGAAAGAGAGCCCAATTTAATTCTAATTTAGATAAACTATGAGTATTATGCTTAGCTAGTGGAAACACAAATTTTATCATCCTAGCAAAAATTGATTTCATTTATTGTGTGATTCAAAATATTTTAATGACAATATCAAGTATCACATGTGATATACCATTTATACATCTAATTATTTTAGTGCATGACTACTACTATCATACTTGCAGTTATTTTATATATAACTTTTGCCTCTATTATTACCACTTGGAGGGTGGAGAAAATAGAATGGTTCCCTTGATTTTGCATACTTTGATATGAATCAAAATAAGCTCCAAACTATACCATAGAAAATGTATCAACAAAATGAAGGGGTATCCAATATGGTAAAGAAATCAAATAAGATTAAATCAAATCAAATAAAAGAAATATATTTTAAGTGGTGAGAAACTAATTTTAAAATCACTAAATTAAATTTCATACATCTAATTTCTCCTATTGATTATTCTCATCATTGATGTTGGTAATCTTTTGCACTACCCATTGATTCATTGCAATTGTTGAATGGTTTAATGAATGATGGGATCCATGTGTGGGATGAGTTTTATTCTAAAATAAATTAGAGATGAAATATCCTACGAGAAAATGTATTTTGTGCATATGTTTAGAGTAGATTTAAGAATATTATTCTTATATACCAAGAAGAATTTAAAACATAAGGTTTTAAAACATTTACTCATGAAAATTTTAATGTGGCACCCACCCTCCTTCATTAGTCCAATGTTCTAAACAAAATCATTTGTTCATAAGAATTTAAGGGTGTAATATATAAAAGACTTTATAAAATGGATATAAGGTAGTTGTATAACAAAGATGAATTTTAGAGTAACATAGACATATTTATGCTTGAATATGTATGTTTAGATTTAATATTTTCATAGGAATGTAGGAAACAATATTTGATTAACTTTTTTAATAGAGTTACTATTCATACGGAAATTATTTTTTCTTACTCAATTATCGAGAAAAAAAGAAACCTGCACATATTGTAGGGTAAGTTTATTTTTTGGGAAAAAAAATTATTGAGATTGAACATATGGGAAACAATATCAATTGTATCATGGGAATGGGTGAGCGAGAGCAAGGTTTCGAATTTTCTCCTACCTAGCAACGGGTGTCTGGTTCGAAGGCAGCTGGATCTTTACTGGGGGGTGGACTTTTTGTGGATGCAACAGGGGAGAATGTAGGTGAAGAGCAGGGGGGAGCGGTTTCTGAGGATTGGGGCTCGGGGAGTCAAGGGGACCCAGGTGGTAAGGTGGACCCTGGAGGTAAGGTGTTTCTTGGCCCCTCTTTGAATGGCGAGGTTGGTGGGGTCAGGTTTGTTTGGGAATCAGGACCCGGCCAAGGACTCTATTGTCAAACTGGGGTCTCTGGAGAATTTTTCGAGAGACCAATGTTAGGAGGACTCAAAAAGAAGATGGGCCTCGTTATTTGGGACTAACCCTAATGGTAAGTCAATCTTTCCTCCAGTTAGCAACATTTTGGTCCCTTTGAGTGGGACTTTTTCTATTCTAGTTCTTGATCCAGTGATTGACCATAACGTTTCAATGATGGCCTCTTCACTGGTGGGTAAATTCATGGGCCCAAGACCAAATATTGAAGTGGTTAGTCAAATGAAAACATATCACTGTTTTTTATTTAAATTTAGAAGAAATTTCATATACCAGATTGTGATTTTATGAGAAAACTATTGAACAAGTTGAACAAAAAATTATTGAACAACTTGAACAGAAAAATATTAAGAAATAGTAGATTTTTTTATCTAGGAAATTTTGAATTGATATATTGAGAAGATCTGCACACTAAATTGTAGATTTTAGATCTATTTCAAATAAAATATATGATTCTTACAGAAAAACTTATATTTTATTTAGATTTAGAAATGCTTCAGAAAAAATTAAAGCTATGCAGACAGAGAATTGAAAATTCCAAGAAAGAACATGAGGTCATTAAAATATCACAGATTAAAATTATTGAATGTTTTTCAGAATAATAGGATAAAAATAAGTCTATGTATTTAAATATTCTTAAAAATTAAAAGTGAAAATAGTTAATTCTCTTGGATTGGTATTAAAATTTAAATTGCTCTGAAACAGAAGTAAATATGAAGAGTTTTTATGTTTTTGAAAAGATAAGATTTTAGGAAAATAGGAAAAACAGAAAAGAAAGAAAGTAAAGTAAAAATATAATTACTTTGAAATTAAACAAATTTTAAGGGGATTTTATTGAATTGTAATTGAATTTCATGAGTAAATGAACCGAAAGAATGTGTGCTAATTTATTCTTGTTTTATATGTACTTAGATTACATACTTGAGATACACCTTATTTTATTTTACTTTTATCATTTTATTTTAAAAATGAACTTAATGTTATTTATGATTTAAAACTATGAAATTGCTACATTAGAACCATATTTGCTTGAAAATAAAATTGCAGTTAAGATGTTTGTGAAAGATGATTTTAATTTTCAATGTAACCATGCATGCTTGATAATTGAATGTGCATGACATGTGTTTGGAAATTTACCTTCTGGGATGGGTGTCGAATATGGGTTTTTAGAGAGCGTAGTTTTGCTTATCCAAAACTACTATTATTTGTCATGCATGACATTTTACTTGGCCAAGTAACTTAAGGACCATTGAAATAGATGGAATATATATAACTCTCTACCATATCCTAGTATTGAACTTGCTTGTTTTTTAAATGAATTAGAAAAATGAAAATGCTTGTGGATTTACTAGTTATACTAGGCACGCATCAGATTCCATCCTGTTTGTCGACTTCTTTTTGCTAAGTGATTCGTGCAGGGTCGAGTATTCTTTGAATGACTAAGGAATTCTGAGGAAGCCACCTGATCCTTGTTCTCATCTTCATGTTTGAAGATATTCAATTGGATTGAAGATCAAATGAATATTTCTTCATATATGTATTATATTTATTTCTTGTATGATTATTGTAGAACTTAAGGCAACGGAATGCCTAAGTCTTGAATTATAAATTTCTTTTGCAATGCTTTTGTATTATCAATGTCATGTAAGATGACACGTTTATGAAATTAATTGGAAGTATTATGAATCTTGTTGTAGACTTTAAGTCGCTATTTTGGAATATTTTGGATTTTATGTAATCTAATGAATGGAGTTTCGACTTTCTTTGGAATATAAATGAATTTATTTAAGGAATTGTCAATTTTTGGAATTAAGGAGTTTCGCTCTTTACATTTGGTATCAGAGCCCTAGGTTTGAGCACTAGGGTCCTTTGTCCATTACGCTAAAGAAACATTCCTTGATGCAAGAATTGTTGATACATAATGGGTTCAAGAGGAAAAGGAGTTGCTGCAAGTAATGAGAATGACAGGTTGGATCAGATTCTCAATCTTTTGAATCAGGAAGGTTCCAGAGTGGATAATCTTGAACAAGAAGTTCGAGGAGTTAGGGAAGGACAAAACCTTTGGAATGAAATTCCCCAAAATTAAGAGCAACCCACCAATGAAAATCCAAGGGTTGAGGAACTACCTAATTCTCAAGCTAGGATTGAAGGGGAGTTGGCAAAAGACTTGAAAATGGTAGCGCCTCCCAAGTTTGATGGTAAGACCATAGGTGATGGAGTTGAAGCCTGGGTAATTGAAATGGAAAATTATTTTGAGCTCAGGAATGTCTAATGAGACTAAGGCAATTTGGATTGCATATCAACTTACTGGAGAAGTTGCTACTTGGTGGGATAATGAAAAGACTGAGAAGAAGTTGCTACCAAGAGGGACTACATGGGAAGTATTCTTGCAACTTTTCAGGAAGAGATGGCTTCCATAGTTGTTCTTTGATAGAAAAATGACAAAGTTTCAAAATCTGACACAGGGTGGTTTGACAGTTACTCAGTACTGGGAGAGGTTCACTAATCTCCTAAAGTACGTACCATAGTATCAGATGGATGAGCGGTTTTGTATTCAAAAATTCATCCTAGGAAGTTCATAATCCATTGACTATCGATGAGGTCTTTGAGAAGGCCATAAAATAGGAACAGAAGTTGCAATAGGTAGCAAACTATAGGAAGAATGTGAATTCTAAATCTGGATTTGGAAATAGGAAGTTCCAAAACAATAATAACCAAATGGATAACAACAATCAGTAGATAAGGAACCTAAAGAGAGGAACAAGCTCTTAGGAAAAAGGAGAAGGAAACTATGGTGGAAATAAGAAAGTGAATAATAATAACACCAACTTCTCTAATACCAGGAACAGGACAGGTGGTCACCCAAGGCCACGAGGTGGATGTTACAATTCTGGAGGAGATCACTATGCCTCCAATTGCACTCAGCGTACAGGAGTTCAGTAAGGAGGTAATGATCAGTGAGCACCACAACACCAAATTCATGCAGCGGTTGACAACCGTCAAGCAGATTTTTAGGCTTCACCTATTCAGATGATGAGTAAGATTTTTGGTCAATCAGTTTCCATTTTGATAGATACAGGGGTTATTGAATTCTTTATTGATCCTAAAGTAGTTGCTAAGTTACCTATTATACTTGGTTATATGTCACATGCATGGATGGTTCAATATGGAAAGCGAGCAGAGAAGAGGGTAGATTCATGTCTATTTTGCAATGATTTAGAGCTACCAGATTTCCAAACCCAAGTTAACCTATATGTAGCACTGTTGGGTTCATATGATGTGATCCTGGGGATCAATTGGTTAACTAGGCATAAAGCTATAGTGAACTATGAGGATAATATTGTGAGTTGTCTCAATGATTTTGGACATCTAGTTGAGATTTTTGGATCTCAAGAGCCTCTTGAGTTGAGACATATCTCAGCCATGCAGCTAAAGAAAGCACATCAAAAAGGATGTTCCATATTTTCTATATTGGTGAGTGACTTGGATAATGTCCAGCAAAGTCTAGAGGACTATCCAGTTCTCAAGGAGTTCTTGGATATCTTTCCTAAAGAACTTATTGAGTTACCACCGAAGAGAGAATTTGATTTCTCGATTGAAATTTTACCTGGAACTGAGTCTAAATCCAAGGCTCCATACAGAATGACTACTATAGAGTTATATGAGTTGAAGGTTCAAATGCAGGAGTTACTAAAGTAGGTATTTATTAGACGTAGTGTATCCCCATGGGGTGCACCGGTAATCTTCGTGAAGAAGAAGGATGGGACCTTGAGATTGTGTATTGATTACAGAATGTTGAACAAGGTTACCATTAAGAATAGGTATCCTTTACCTAGGATAGATGAGTTATCTGATTAGATGAAAGGGGCCACCATGTTTTCTAAGATTTTTCTTAGATCAAGTTACCACCAGTTAAGGATTAAGGATGAGGATATTCCAAAGACAGCCTTTCGAACTCGGTATGGACATTACGAGTTCACAGTGGTACCTTTTGGTCTAATGAATGCCCCAGCGGCATTCATGAATCTTATGAACAAAATCTTTAGAGATTGTTTAGATGATTTTGTGCTTATATTCATAGATGATATTTTGATTTACTCTAAGACAGAAGAGGAGCATGAGAAACACTTAAGGATAGTCTTGCAATGACTAAGAGATCGAAAGCTTTTCGGTAAGTTTTCGAAGTTTACTTTCTTTCAGAAGAAGGTTCAATATTTGGGTCATGTCATATATGTTGATGGAATCTCAGTTGATCCTACAAAGATAGAAGCAATTTTGGAATGGCCAACACTGCAAAGTGTTACTGAAGTTCATAGTTTCATGGGGCTTGCAGGGTGTTACAGGAAATATGTGGAAGGATTTTCCAAGATAGCAGCACCTATTACTTCTCTTCAGAAGAAGGGACGAAAATTTGAGTGGACTGAGAAGTGCAAGGAGGCATTTCAATTTCTTAAATAGAAGTTGACATCGGCACCAATTTTGACTATACCAAATCCTAATGGGCACTTCATAGTATTACAGATGCTTTGGGTGAAGTTGTAGGAGTTGTGTTGATGCAAGAAGGGAAAGTGGTTGCATATGAGTCCATAAAATTGAAGCAATATGAATTGAATTATGCACCACATGATCTTGAGCTTGCAACTATTGTTCATGCATTATAGATGTGGAGACATTATCTCCTAAGGAAACCATTTGAACTAAAGACAAATCATTTAGGACTTAAGTACATCTTTACACAGCCTAACCTCAATGTGAGATAGAGGAGGTGGCTTGAGTTCCTAAGTGAGTATGATTTTGGCATTGAGTATATCAAGGGACAGGAAAATAGAGTTGTAGATTCTCTTAGCAGGAGAAGACATCTCTCTGCTATGTTGACCACAAGGTCAAATTTGAGACAGCAAGTGTTGCATCATCTTCCAGCAGATGAGCACAATGAGAGGGTCAAGCAAGCCTTAGAGGTAGATCCTTTAGATCATAGATTTGATGGATATGTGATGGAGTATGATGGTATTTTGAGATATTAGGGAAGGATGTATATTCCTGAGGGTGGTGATTTGAGGAGGTTGATTTTAGAGGAAGTACATGATGCACCTTATTCAAGGCATCCAGGAGTTACGAAGATGGTAGTAGAGTTGAAGACTTTGTATTCTTGGCCTAAGCTCAAGAAAGATGTTATGGAGTATGTGGCTAGATGTTTGGAGTGCCAGCAAGTCAAGGTTGAGCATGTGCATCCAATAGGACTTTTGTATCCCCACAATATACTTGAGTATAAGTGGCAAGTAATCAGTATGAATTGTATCCAAGGATTACCTTTGAGAAGGAATAGGCATGATACCATCTTAGTAGTCGTTGATAAGCTAACGAAGGTTTCACATTTCATACCTGGGAATCTGAAAGATGGATCATTGACTCTTGCGAAGAAATTTGTGCAAGAGATATTTCGATTGCATGGTGTACCAGAGACCATTATATCAGATAAGGATACCAGGATAACATCTAGGTTTTGGACAACACTTAATGCAGCTTTTCTTATCACCCACAAATTGATGGCCAAACAGAAAGGGTCAATCAGGTTGTTGAGGATCTACTGAGGATGTACTGCATGGATCAGCAGTACAAGTGGGAGGAATATTTTTCATTGGTTGAGTTTTCTTACAACATCTCATTCCATGCATCGTTGGGTATGGCACCTTTTGAGGCACTTTATGGATGGAAATGTTGCACACCCATTAGTTGGGATAGGATGGAAGATAGGATCATCATTGGTCCGGATATGCTCAAGGAAATGGATGAGCAAATGAATTTGATCAAGAGTAGGTTGAAGGAGGCAGCTAATAGACAAAAGAGCTATGTTGATAGAAACAAGACTTTCAGACAGTTTGTTGCAGGAGATAAAGTCTTTTTGAGGGTTAAGCCTCATAAGAGCTCTATCTCATTTGGGAAATTGTCAAAGTTGGCTCTGAGATTTTTGGGACCCTTTGATTTACTGGAAGTCATTAATCCAGTTGCTTATAGACTAGCGTTACCACCTGATCTAGCTCGACTCCATAATGTATTCCATGTTTCTTTATTGAAACCATACCATCTTGATGCATCTCATATACTTGATTGGCATTCATTGCAGGTACAGAATCCAGGGGTGGTGCTAGTGGAGCCCATCTGAATCCTAGATAGGTGTAGCATTAAGTTGCGTAACAGGGATAGTACTCAATACAATAGTGGGACCAGTATACTAAGGATAGTGCTACATGGGAGGATTCTTAGACGATTGACCATCATTTTCCTCATTTTATTTCTTAGATTAGTATTTTCTCAATGCAGAGATACTTGATACTCTGGTTTTTTATTCACATGTTGTGAACTTGGATAGCGTGGATGCTACTATGAATTGCTTATGCTTATGTTTGAGAACTATGATGTTAGTTATTATTTCATTATGATTGAGATACTATATTTTATTGATTGAGATACTATGCTTATTGATTGATTAATGAGACATCGAGACGATGTCTCTTCCAAGAGGGGAAGGATGTCACGTACTGATTTTTATCATTTATTAAATGCAATTATTATTCATGAGATTTGCATGTTCATTTTAGATGATTATTTAAAAATTGAAATTGAAAGTGAAATTTAAATTTAAATTAAATTGAAATGATTTGAAATTCATTATTGTGAAATTTGGGGTTTGTCATTGCTGATGAAAATTTGAGTGCAAGTGAACGCAGGAACAGGTGAACGAGAATGAAGGCGAGAACATTGATCAGGTAGAGTCGTTTTAGCCATTAGACGTTAATGAGGATGATGGAATCTCACACACCACTTAATTAATTAGAACGTAATTTGCATGATTAAATGGTTTAATTTTAATTATTATTATGGCTATGCGTTTGATTTAACGTAATTGGAAAAAGGTAATTTTGATTTTTCAAATAGCAATTTGATTATTGTTGTGAGAAAATGGTTTAATTATATATAATATAAAATTTGTGTCATTGATTTATTTGATATTTTCTCATTTAATAAATGAAAGAGGAAAGATTTGTTTAAATAGAAATAGATATTAAATTTAGTTATTTAAAACAATAAGAAAACAAAAATACATTTGAAAATGGAAATTGGAATTGAAAAGAGAACAACAATAAACAAATAGAAAACAATTACCTTTCAATCAATTTTTGCATGCAATCACGAATGAAACTTAGAGTTATGACCATTTTCGCTGGAGATCAAAGCTTAGACTGTGGATTGAACTTTCTTGAAGCCTTCACCATTTTTGCATGAAATGGAGAAAGGAAATCCATTTTTAGAGAAAAAAGAAGGAAAGTTCATTTTTGGAGGCAGAGTGAGGCAAAAAACAGATATTATTTTTATCTTTTTTGGAATGCTTGGAATCTCCCATGTGCCAGAAGGAAGAGGAGAGAACAGTTTTGTCTTTTATTTCATTGTGATTGATTATGCTTATCATATACCAGTGTAGAGGAGAGGGAATACTGTTTTATCCCATGTGTGGCCAAGAGAAGGTTTTTGTTTTGTTTTCATAGAAAAAGAGAACTTGAGAAGGGTGCTTGACAAAAGAAAAGAAGGAGGTGCACGGCAGAGAGGGAAGGAGAATAGGAGAAGTGTGTGGAAGCAAGGTGAAGAGGCGCGGCCAAAAGGGGGAAGGCAGAACAGAAACCTCTTCCCTCATGTGTGTTTGAAGAGAAGGGAAGAAGGGAAGAAGGAAACAAGGAAGAAAGGAAGAAGGTAGCAGGGAAGAAAGGAAGAAAGTGTGGCCAGAAGGAAGGAATAAATAAAAAAAATAAAAGAACTAAAAATTTTCTTCACCACACGCAAGCAACAGGAGACTTGGGAAATAGGGATCTAATTCAGCTGTTCAAAATACATGCACAGGCGCAGAAAGAACAAAAAGACAAATATTCATTGCTAGATTTAGGAAACCAAACAGCAACAGAAGATTGATAGATAGGTTCAATGGAAACATTATTTTTCCAAATTCACAATCTTAGTATGCTTCAACAATTTTTTCTTTTATTAATAAATTAGTCAAATGAAAACATATCACTATTTTTATTTAAATTTAGAAGAAATTTCATATACCAGACTGTGATTTTATCAGAAAGCTATTGAACAACTTGAACAGAAAACTATTAGGAAATAGTAGATTTCTTTATTTAGGAAATTCTGAATTGATATATTGAGAAGATCTACACAATAAATTATAGATTTTAGATCTATTTCAAATAAAATATAAGATTCTTACCGAAAAACTTATATTTTATTTAGATTTAGAAATGCTTCGAAAAAAATTAAAGTTGTGCTAGAGAATTGAAAATTGCAAGAAAGAACATGAGGTCATTAAAATATCACAGATTAAAATTATTGAATGTTTTCCAGAATTATAGGATAAAAATAAGTCTATGTATTTAAATATTCTTGAAAAGTAAAAGTGAAAATAGTTAATTCTCTTGGATTGATATTAAATTGCTCTGAAACAGAAGTAAATATGAAGAGTTTTTATGTTTTTGAAAAGATAAGATTTTAGGAAAATATGAAAAACAGAAAAGAAAGAAAGTAAAGTACAAATATAATTACTTTGAAATTAAACGAATTTTAAGGGGATTTTATTGAATTGTAATTGAATTTCATGAGTAAATGAACCGAAATAATGTGTGCTCATTTGTTCTTGTTTTATATGTACTCAGATTACATACTTGAGATGCACCCTCTTTTATTTTACTTTTATCATTTTATTTTAAAAATGAACTTAATGTTATTTATGATTTAAAACTGTGAAATTACTGCATTAGAACCATATTTGCTTGAAAATAAAATTACAGTTAAGATGTTTGTGAAAGATGATTTTAATTTTCAATGTAACCATGCATGCTTGATAATTGAATATGCATGACATGTGTTTGGAAAGTTACCTTCCGAGACGGGTGCCGAATATGGGCTTTTAGAGAGCGTAATTTTGCTTTTCCAAAACTACTATTATTTTTCATGCATGACATTTTACTTGGCCAAGTAACATAAGGACCACTGAAATAGATGGAATATATATAACTCTCTATCATATCCTAGTATCGAACTTGCTTGTTTCTTAAATGAATTAGAAAAATGAAAATGCTTATGGATTTACTAGTTATACTAGGCACGCATCAGATTCCATCCTGCTTGTCAACTTCTTTTTGCTAAGTGATTCGTACAGGGTCAGGTATTCTTTGAATGACTAAGGAATTTTGGGGAAGCGTAAGCTTCGAGGTTGGGTGGAAAAAGTGCCTAATCCTTGTTCTCATCTTCATGTTTGAAGATATGCAATTGGATTGAAGATCAAATGAAGATTTCTTCATATATGTATTATATTTATTTCTTGTATGATTATTGTAGAACTTAGGTGATGAAATGCCTAAGTCTTGAATTGTAAATTTCTTTTACAATGCTTTTGTATTATCAATGTCGTGTAAGATGACACGTTTATGAAATTAATTGGAAGTATTATGAATATTGTTGTAGACTTTAAGTCGATATTTTGGAATCTTTTGGATTTTATGTAATCTAATGAATGGAGTTTCGACTTTCTTTGGAATATAAATGAATTTATTTAAGGAATTGTTGATTTTTGGAATTAAAGAGTTTTGCTCTTTACAAAAGCAAAAGGACAACTTGAGGTTGCAGCTTTGCCCAAGGGTTTCTTGTCCTTTTATTTTTCCTATGAATAGGATAAGCTCTCAATACTTTGTGGTGGCCACTAGGTTGTTGGCAAGTTATCCTTGGCTCTTAAGAAGTGGTCTCCAAAAATGGACTTCTCGGATACATCTTTTGAAGTGGTGCCTGTGTGGGTTTGATTACCAGGCTTACCTTTAGAGTTTTGGAATGAGGATGTCTTCAGACGAATTGCAAACTCTTTTGGGGAGCTATTATCTATAGATTCCATGACCTCAGCTAGAAAAAGGTTGGTTTTTGCCAAGATTTGTGTGGGTATAACTCAATCCACTGAACTGTTGTCCTCTATAGAAATTGTGTCTAAACTCGGCAAGTGGGTTCAAACAATTTAATTTGAGACTCTTCCTTTTATGTGTTTCACCTGTAAAAAATCTGGGCATTGGGCTAGGAAATGCCCAACTAATATGTCTAAGACTAAAGCCAAGTCAGTCGTTAAGGAGACCAAAATATGGAAGGAAAAAAATTTGGAGAAACCCTTGGATGATGTGAACAAGGGCAAGATAAATAAATCTGAGAATGGTCAAGATAAGAATGAGGAGTGCCAAAATCCCAATCTGGGGGTTAATAATGATGAAGAGCCCTTGAAAGGGAACGCTTCTGACAACCCTAAAGCTCCAAAAGTAGATGAAAAGGCTCAAAATGGAGAG
Source organism: Sequoiadendron giganteum (assembly GCA_007115665.2). Lineage (NCBI taxonomy): Eukaryota > Viridiplantae > Streptophyta > Pinopsida > Cupressales > Cupressaceae > Sequoiadendron > Sequoiadendron giganteum. The sequence goes on from CM021101.1 coordinate 451,513,372, forward strand.
GTAATGGATTCAAGTACCAAGGGGTCCCAAGGAGAGGATGAAAAGATAGATGGAGGGATTATCGGTAAGCCTGATGAAAACACGAACTTAGCAAAGAGGATTCCAGACTCCTCTAGTGATTTTTCAAAGGAAACATCTCATACTGGCCATGGGGCAGGAATTAAAGAAAGTTGTGAGGAGGAATATTTGGTGGAAGGGGTGAAGACTCTTCCTTCTTCTTTCCAGGATGGTTCTCACAGTTCACCGAAGGTTGTGAAATCTACTTTTGGAGATTATGTGGATACCTGTAAGGAGAGGAATGACCTGGAGCATTCTTCGATCAATAAGGTTGTTGCGGGAGATGATTTCATGGATGGTCAAGAATTCATGGGACTTGAGGACTTGGACCTGGAAGGGGATAGTTCATACACAAAAGTTGGAAAGAAGAAGAGTAAAAAAGGGAACAGCGTTGTGGGGGTTTCTATGGGAAATAGGTCAAAAGTGGACTGTGGTAACGAGAGAAGTTAGGGAAAAAATCAACAAAGTGGCATAAAGACCAAGAATGCATCCAAAAAATTGTTGATGGGGTTCAAAGAACCATCCTGGAGATTTGTCGAAGCAACACCCCACTAAAGAAATGCAGTTCATGTCATGGAATGTTCAGGGGCTAAACAGTTCCCATAAACAAAATATTTTGCATAATTTTTCTAGGGACCATAAGCCTGATATTTTAATTGTTCAGGAATCCAAGACGCCTAAGGATAGAGTGGAAAGAATTAAGATTTTCAAGAATTGTGGTGTGCAAGGTAGGAGTTCGGAGGGCGCATGTAGAGGCTTAGTGACTTTTTGGAATCAAGACCATCTTCATGGTACTCCAATCTGGGAAGATGCTAACCATGTGGCCACTAGATTCAGGCATATTAGAGATGACTTCAATTGGATCTTGTCTAATATCTATGCTCCCAACAATAAATCAACGAGAAGGATTTTTGGAAAAGACTTGAATCTTTTAGGCTAAGTTTCCCTAATAAGAATTGGATCATTATGGGAGACTTCAACACCCCATTGCTTGTGTCAGAAAAATTTGGAGGATCTCAAATATAAATGGATAGTAAACTGGATTTGATGGATTTTATTCTCCCAATGTTTGCACGATGTGGATCTTAAGGGGACCACCTACACTTGGTCTAATAGGTAGGTTGGGAATGATCTGATTCAAGTCAGGCTTGATAGGGCTTTAATTTTGAATAATTGGATGATGGATTATTTGTGCTCTTTAACTGCTCTCTCTAGGATTGGGTTGGATCACTTCCCCATCATTTTTGTGGTGGACTCTATGTTAGGTAAGAGGAACTTCTCTTTTATATTTGAAAGAACATGGTCGTCTCATCCTCAAATCTTTAATTAAATTCAAGAATGGTGGAACATTAAGGTCAGTGGTACTGCTATGTTTCGGGTGGCCAAAAAGCTTAGTGAGGTCAAAACTAAGGTTAGAATTTGGAATAAGGAAGTTTTTGGGGATATATTTGCTACGAAGTCTTCCATCCAGCTTGAGTTAAAGGATATCCAGAATAGAATTCAGAAAGATGGTTATGTGGAAGAATTCCTCTCCAGAGAAAACAAAATTCTCATGAGCCATCATGATATTATTTCTAAAGAAGAAGAATTTTGGAAACAAAGATCAAGATCAGTGTGGCTTTCCTCAGGAGATAAGAACACTAGGTTCTTCCACATGACAACTCTGAAACATACAGCGTCTAACTATATTACTCATATTATTAAGAATGGCACCAAAGTTGATAAAGAGGGTGAGATAAGGAGTGAGGCTAATCAGTTCTTTGCTAATCTCTTATCTGCGGAAGAAAGGTTGGATGTGAATTCTCAACAAACTCTCATTGATGCTATCCCCAACATTTTGAACGAGAATCAAAATAGATCTTTGACTGCTATTCCCTCTTTGGAAGTGGTTAGAAAGGTCATTTTTTCTTTTGAAGGTAACAAGGCCCCTGGTCCAGACGGATTTTCAATGTTCTTCTTCCAGGTTTTTTTGGGAGATAGTGGATGAGGATGTGGTTAATGCGGTCAAAGAGTTCTTTGGATCAAGAAAACTGTTGAAGGAGCTTAATTCTACTTTCATTTCTCTCACCCCCAAGTTCCCTGGTGTTGATGCTTTTGACTCTTTCCATCCAATCAGCTTATGCAGTTCCTTTTATAAAATTATTTCTAAAGTTGTTACTACTAGGCTACTTGGTGTTCTCCCGCTTTTGATTTCTCCTTAACAAAACGGCTTTGTCCCTGGCAAACATATTTTGGATTCTATCATCACTGTTCATGAGAATATTCATTCTTTAGAGGTTTCAAAGATCCAAGGTTTTTTACTAAAATTGGATATGTCCAAGGCCTATGATAAGGTGGATTGGGGGTTCTTGTTGAAGATTTTAAGAGCTTTGGTTTCTTAGAGAGATTTCTTCAATTGATATGGGAAATGATTTCCACAACCAGCACTGTTGTTATCATAATAGGCCCCTTCCCATTTTTTCAAAGTTTCAAGGGGGGTGAGACAAGGAGATCTTGTTTCTCCAATACTCTTTACTTTGATGGCAGATAACCTAGGAAGATTACTACACAAAAAGGTGATAGAAGGAATTTTAAGAGGGTTAAAACCGTCATTGATTAATCTTGTTTTTTCTCATCAGCAATTCGTTGATGACACTATTCTTATGGGAAGTTCAACAATTGGAGAAGCTAGAAATTTGAAGTGCTCCCTTGTTTTGTATGAGGAAGCCTCAAGGTAGAAAATTAATAGGATGAAAAGCTCCCTCCTCTTTTTCAATACTCTGGAACCTAGGCAAAGGAAGATTTTTGATATTCTTGGTTGTGATGTTAACTCTCTTCCATTTATCTGAGGCTTCCTTTGGGAACCAAACCACTTGATTCTTTTTGGATTTCCCTTGTGGATCGGTTTAATTAGAAGTTGGTTGGTTGGAAAGGGGCCCTTCTCAGTCAAGCAAGTAAATTCATGCTGCTAAAGTCTTCCCTTTAGAATTTGTCTGTCTATGCTCTAAGTTTGTTCAAGATCCCTTCCAATTTTGCTGAAATTATTGAAAAGATTCAAAAAGTTTCATTTGGTCGGGGGTTGAGGAGAAGAAGAGGATTTCGTTGGTTGCTTGGGGGAATGTGTGTAAACCCAAAAAATATGGAGGTCTTGGTCTGAGGAATATTAGAATCTTTAATAAAGCCCTCTTGGTGAAGCAGGTTTGGAGAACCTTTGTTGAAGACCATGAATGGAATTTTATTTGGCACAGAAAATATTTGTGAGGTGTCATTTCTTTCAAAGAATTTATTTGTTCTCAGAATCTCCCCCATGGATCTACGCTTTGGAATAATGTCATTAAGGCTAGGGATCTTGCTAGAAAAGGTATTATCTAGAAGCTTGGAGATGGTAAAAAAAAAAATTGGGAAGATAAGTGGATTGGGAATGAACCCCTTTATAATCACTCTATATTTAAGAATCATATGGAGTAATGCAAAGCTAGATTTTGTACTTTAGTTGGGGATTATTGGAGGAATGATCGGTGGGTTTGTATCTATACAATTAGTCTAGACCTTTCCCCCTTGTAGTCTCTTCTAAACTCTGTTGTGTTGAGCCTGCAGGGCCAGGGGGATTCTATGGTTTGGAAAATGTCTTCTACAGCGGCCTTTTCTATCTCCTCGGCAGTGGCCTCTTGTCATCATTTCTCCCCCTCTCCTTTGTGGGCGAAGGCTTGGGTGCAAAATTTTATACCCAAAATCAATATTTTTGTGTGGATCCTCCTTCAGAATAAAATTTTGACTAATGACAATCTTTGTAAGCGTGGTCTCTCTCTTCCCAATAGATGTTATTTTTGTTGTGCAAAGGTTGAGACTATTTCACATCTTTTTCTCCTCTATCCTTTTGCCTATGACATTTGGTGCAGGGTCTTGCAGTTGTGGAACCTCGGCTGGGTTTTTCTTGGCTCTATCTTGGACTTCTATTGCCAGTGGAAGTCTCCCTCAAACAATCAGGTGTTGAAACTACTCTGGTGATATATCTTTCCATGCCTTGCATGGGATATTTGGAAAGAGCATAAAAATAGAATCTTAAGGGATTCTACTCTTTTAGATGAAATTGTCTTTGGTAAAATTATAAGAGTTTTGAGAGAGAACTTAAACTGGCTTAACTACAAAACTAAGGCAAAAGGAAAGGCCAGATGCCAAGATTATGAGCTCAGAGTCCCTGATGCTTGGAATATTAATGTTGACATATCTTATCCTCTTAGACCAACAAAGGGACCTAGAGATGGAATTCATTGGAACCTTCCTCCTCCTGGTTGGGTTAAAATTAACTTTGATGGGGCAGCCAAGGGTAATCCTGGGCCTGTTGGTTGTGGGGGAGTGATAAGGGATGAGAATGGCATTTTTTATTTCAGTGGTGGTGCTCCCCTTGGGCACCCAGACCAACCACCTTGTTGAAGCCATAGGGGATTTCCATGTTTTAAATCTTGCCCATCAACTAAACTTCAAAAATGTGTGGCTAGAAGGGGACTCAAACAACATCATCCAATGTATTAAGGGCCTCTGAAAGCCTCCATGAACCATAGAGAGCTGGATTAATCTATCCAAGTGGATTATAAGATCTTTTGAAAATTGCTTCATTTCCCATGCTTATCAGGAAATTAACACGGTGGTAAACTTCTTTGCCAACAAGGGCGTTCAGGCCAATGAAAAAATCACGTGGCAAAGGGGTGACAAGTTGGAGGAAAATTTCATAGCCTTATTGAGGTATGATAGAATTCACGGGAAGGTCTCAATTTCCCCTATCAATTAATGATTATGGGATATGAGTGTCAATTCATGCAGTCTCAAAACTGTTGTTCAATAATTTCATATTGAAGGCCAAAGTACCAAAGAATTATTAGCCACTCCAATATTTTTTGCCTCGCACGCTTTCTAGGTATTTTGGCTATCAGGTTATTTGGCTTTCAGGAGTCTTCTGGGTGGGCTTGTAACTCTACCAATATGGGTGGTTAGCATCACCATGTGGAACTGATGGACTGTGAGGAGTTGAGGAATAATGTTAAGGTGTGGCCACTCTTGGAGAAGGGTGGGATTACCACTTATATTGAAAAACTCCATGGCTCGGACCAGAAGGTCACTAGATATTTTTCCAAGGAATGAAAGAATGGTAAAGTAAATTTGTTTGGGAGAAAGGTTTCCATTAATGAACAATTAATTGTTGAGGTTATGAGGCTTTCCATGGAGGGTCTCAAATTTTACAGGGATAGGAAACTTTCAGACCAGGCTGTGAAAAAGTTTATGAAGATAGAGAAGGAAAAAGAGGACCTGTGCAGGGTTTCCAAAAGCAATTATGACTCAAAGAATATTCAATTGCTCTAGCAGGAGGTGTTGAAGGTGATCATAGAATACATTACTCTATATGGGAGATACACTAGGGTCTTTGGCTACCATTTCGTGTTCCTCAACCACTTCCAGCATCAGGTAAGGGTCTCTTTCCCTTTCTATCTTTCCACCTCTTTGAATGTCAGTCTTAATGACCATAGCTTGAACCTTGTTAGATAACCTATCCTTCATGAGGGCTTGCTTGTCTTAATCTATGATAATTTCAAAGCTATGTCAGTTTTGTCCTATTTTTCCCCTTCTCCCTACTCTGCTTATGCTAAGGATGATTTGGGCACTAGTTACATGGAAAAGGAAGAATGGGAAATTGATTTGGAGGATGAGGTTGGTCGGCCCTCAAAGGATTTGGGGAAGGGTAGTAGCAAAGGAAATTCGAAATATAGCGCCCCCTCTAAATCTGGTTCTATGACCTCTAAAGGCAGAGTTAAGGTTCTTTTCTCAGGCTCTAAAGATGCTAAATCTAAGGCGAAAGGAAAATCTATTGTCTCCCCCCAGGAGAAGGTTAAAAGAAATAATTTGGAGGATCCCTCCTATGATACTAATCAAGATGATTCTCAGTCGGCCCCCTCGTTGGAATATTCTAGCTACCCTGCCACTGACAAGGAGGATAGGCCTCATTTTCCTAGTGATCTTAAGGCCGATGACCATTACTTCAAAGTCGAACACGAGTTTCTTATTGATATCCTCACCATTTCTCGTAACGGGTCTGTAGATTTTTTTAGACTTATGAGATGGGTATTTTTTGAGATTAAGGAAACTAAGCTTAAACAGAGGGCTATTAGCAGCAAGTTGAAAGGGCTTGATCTGATTGACCACACAACAAGAGACAGAGAAAGGGCCACTGATTTATGGACTAAGGAAGAAAAGAAATACATGGTGCACTACCTCAAGAAAATAGTTGAAGATCCTCAAAAATTTAAGAGTAACCATGATGATAAGCTTTCTGCTATGGAGGAAAATCTTAAGAATATAAAAGAGTCTATCTAGATGGTGATGGAAATGAGCCACAAGATTTTAAAATTTGTTGTGAGCACAATGAATATGATGGTTGAAAATCTAGAGAATTTTTACTAGGAGAAGACTGTTGTGGATCTAGACGCTGAAAAAGAACAAAGCCAGGCAGAGGGTTTCGGTCTGAGCAAAAGAACAAGAGAGAATCTAAAGAGAAAGGCTAGCAAGGCCCCTGCTAAAATTTAGGAGATAAAGAAAGCAGCATTATGTATGAACAATCTGGAGCAGGAGGTGGCGGACATCCTGAGGAATTTGGCCTAGTGGCTGGACTTTTGTTGGGTTTTCACTAGTTTTTTGTGGTGCTTCCTATGGGCGGGTTCTCTTTTGATCTTCTTTTTTGGAAGCTTACTATTCTCTTATCTGTACTTGTTCATGCTATGTTTGTCTCTTCAATGTTGTTAAAGGGTTTCGGGGCCCCTTCAAAACCTTTTTTTTCCTTAATCAAAAACATATGGGAAACAAATTTATTTTCTTTTGAATATCTAGGAAAGAATGAGAATCAAAGATTCATTTTGTATATTTATTACACTTTTTTAAAGTTATAGATCAAGGGTTCATGTTAGAACAAGTGTTAGTAGGGTTCATGTTTTTTTTTCTAGATTTAGCCAATATATCATCTACGTAGTCTTGCATTGTCTTATGAATCATGTCGTAAAAGATCAATGTCATGGCTCTTTGGTATGTTGCACCTGCATTCTTTAACCCGAAAGGCATCATGTTCTAGCATTAGGTCTCCCATGGACATGTGAATGTTGTCTTGTGTTGATCCTCCTTTGCTATCATGATTTGGTTGTATCCTGAGAAACCATCCATTAGTGATAGCATCTCGTGTTTGGTCATCATATCCACTATCATGTCAATGTTGGATAGTAGGAAGTAATCCTTTGGGCATGCTTTTTTTAAGTCTCTAAAATTGGTGTAGATGCGGATGCCCCCATTTAGTTTTGAAATAGGTACGATATTGGACACCCACTCTGGATGGTCAATCGGGCATATGAATCCCGCATCCAAGAGCTTCTGCAGTTCCACTTTGACAAACAAGGCTATTTGGCAGTGCATCTTTCTCAGCTTCTATCATACTAGCTTTGCTCTTGGATACACAGCTAAATAATGAACTACCACCTTAGGATCAAGACCCGGCATGTTTGCATAAGTCCATGCAAAGTTCACCTTTCTTTCTCTTAGGAATTCTGCTAAGAGTTCTTGTTCCTCTGTGAGAAGTGATTCAACATAGAACATGATGTGAGGTGTTGCTTTTTTTCCAAAATTAATGGGGTTACACTATTCTGCTAGAACTGCTGATTTTTCTTGATGAAGTGTAGTGAGGGGAAGATTGAATCCTTCATCCTCTGGCACCTTAGAGATGTTTTCATCATTGGATGTGTCCTTTATTTTTACTATTTTATGGTCAAAGAGCACCACAATGTGGTTTTCACTCAAAGACCTCGAGCTCATTCTCATTCTTTTGCTTTTGCGACTAAAGGACTCAATCGTCTCCTCGTAATATGCCTATGTGTCTAGTGTGATGTCAAATCCTACCTTATGATCTCCATATAAATCTTTATCCCTTAGTCCCATGAATTCTAAGAGTGCCTCATCATTTTTTAAAGTGTCTAGAATTGGTTGCCCTCGTTGGTCATAATCAATGATTTGTGGGTAGACCGGGTTTATTTTGTGAGTTTGGTGGTCTGAATCAAAGGATAAGGTACTAATCATAACTAAGGAGAAGTATTCAAAAAGTATGGGTAGGCGTGTTAAGGTGTCATCATCATCACTACTACTACAGACATTGGTCACGTCAAAGGTGAAGTTGTCTAAGGGTAGACTTGTGCATACTGGTAATCGTAGAGCAGCTTTTGTTAGTTGAGGGGGAGTCCTAACTGCTCTAATAGGGGAACCTCTGCCACATATGGTTATACTCAGAGAGGTACATCTGAGACCAACATTCCCCATACGCCTTTCAGGAATAATTGGTTCCAATTGGCCATCATTATTCTTTCCAAGACTTCCATTTCTATTACAGCCCATCCCAAGCATCATTTGTAATCCTTTGCTTCTTTCATCCATAGCAAGATTGGGTGTGGGCCTTTCATCTTGGTGTAGTGAGCTTGAAGTGTCTCCTTCATCTACAATCTTCTGACTTAGATCTCCCCAACATTAGAATCTAGAGGGGTCTTCCCTGAAAGTATGGACAAGTGTTTCAACTGGTTGGGGTTTTCCATGTGACGTAGGAGATTGAGGTAACTCTCCTCTGACAAAATCATTTTTCCTCATTATGTATTCCCCACACCCATTGTCTTGGATCATAACCTTGATGTCAGATATTTTGGGGATGCAGGGTGTCTTTGTCGCAGAAGTGGAAGCGAGGTTAGATGGGTCTATATAGGGAGTGGAGGGGCCTTCATCGGTTTTTGGCACTTGGGAAACTTTGTAGAACTTGGCTTCTAGATTCTTGCCATAGGCGAAGGGTTTAGGATCACCATGAATCTTGACCTCTTCATTTTGGTATGAAAATTTGACACATTGATGGAATGTTGAGGCGACTGCCTTCATCCCATGGATCCATGGGCATCCTAGGAGGATGTTGTATGGAAAATCAAGGTTGAGGACCTGACATGTGCTTTCCATAGTAGTTGGCCCTACTTGGATTGGGATTTTGATAGTGCCCTAAGACACTATTTCCTGGTCATCATATGCTCTGATGGAAATGCCTTTGTCTTTTTCAATGGAATCTTCGAAGATCCCCAAGTTCTTTATGAGCTTTAGTGAACATATGTTGAGGCCTTCACCTCCATCCACCAAGACCCTTTTGACCTTTTTCTTGTGAACTATGACCTCAAGGTGTAATGCACGATTCTTAGATGGTTGGGTGGGGAAGTCCTGATCGAAGAAGCTAAGGAGATTTGGAGTGATGATGTTACTGACCATAGCTTGAAACTGCTTCATATCAAGGTTGGGAGAGATAGTAGATGAAGCTAATGCTTTCTCAAGTATTTCCCTATGGGTAGCTGAGGTTTTCACTAACTCCATGATGGAGATCTGAGCAGGGGCTCTCTTTAACTAGTCAAGGATGTTGTAACTGTTAGGGATGGATTTTCAGGTGGAGGCCTTAGGTGGCTATGATGCCTCGGCAATGGTGTCCTTGCCACTGCATGTGGTGACTCCATAATCAGCGTTGGCTCCCTTAATGCTAACAACAATGACCAATTCATCGTGGCATGCGACAAGACCCTCGTATACATGGTTCACTTTTCTCGACTTCTGCTTACCTTTATCATTTCCTTGATTGTGGTTGGGCATCGAATTAATGTATATTTTCAGATCTTGGTTACCAACTGGTTGCTCCACATTTATGACCTTATCCTCAATGATATCTTGGATGATGTTTTTCAATTTCATGCAATTGGCAGTCGTATGCCCCTTGAGCTTGTGATAATTGCAAAGGATATTTGTGTTGTACCATGGTGGTTGTCATGGGTTCTGCATACTTCTCAGAAGTGAAGATTTTGATAAGGTTCTCATTGACCAGCTTCTTCATAATAGATTCTATTGACTCCCCAAGGGTTGTGAACTTCTGCTTAGGAGGATACTTGTTTCGGGGAAGTGGTCCTCCTTGGTTATTTAGCTTATTGATTTGATTGTTTGGAGGTGGTGGTTGTGGTACTACCACATTGGTTTGCACATTTTTGCGGTTGTTATTTTGTGGTTGATGATGTATTTGATTGTTTTTCTTTGGAGCACTAGTCACGACCTTGGCATCAGCCACTCTATCATTGGTGACATTCATGTTCTTCGCCCATGTACAAGGTTTTATCATTATAACTGGTGGATAGGCGATTGTCTTTATGTGTAGGATATGTAGGAGTGCCCCCTTGCATACTAAGGGCTCTCTCAATGTTGAGTGCTTTAGGGATCAGTTGGTCGTATGTAGTGATGCACTATATCTTTAGATAAAATGCCAAGTTTTCATCCAAATTAGCTATGATAGTGCAAACTTTCTGCTCCTCTGGCATGATCCACTTGCTCAGATTGGCCTTGGATCACCATCATTGCAAGAAGGAGGCAAATCAATCCCCCTTCCCTTGTTTGAGTGTTGATAATTCCTTGAGACTGACATTTGTGCCCATATTGAATGCATAGTTCTTGAGGAACGCATCCACAATTTCTTCGAATGTTTTGATGCTTGTGGGTAGATGAGAGAACCACTCCATGGCGGGACCAGTCAGGCTCTGAGGAAACAGTCGCATTAGATATGTACCATCGTACGCAACTTCCATGCAATGTACTTAGAACTCCTTGATGTGATTTTTAGGGTTTCCCATCCCATTATATTTGTCAAATTTGGGGATTTTTGAATCCCTTCAGGAATGGTACCATTGTAAGGCTCTTTTCAAAAGGTTAGGGACACAAATTTATAGGTGTCCTTGTTGTTTTTCCTGATTGAAGGTCTAGCACTTGCTATGAGAGCAGTTTGATTTGTGTTGTTACATCGTTTTACGAATCAGGGGGTGGAATGAACGTGTTTTAAGGTGTTTGTGGTGTTTGATTGACGGGTGGGGTGTTGATGGAGGTTTTCTGTAAGATTTTTTGTGTGATTAAGGCCTGTTGATATGCCTGCTTTTCTTGTACCAATAATGCTTGTTGTTGGTCCTATTGTTGTTCTAATAAAGCTTATTGTGGGTCTTGTTGTTGTTGTTCCAACAAAGCTTGTTTTTGGTCTATTTTTTGTGCCAACAAAGCTTGTTGTTGGTCTAGTTCTTCTTTTGCCAACAAAGCTTATTTATGACCTTAATGTTGTGTTGCTTGTTGTTGTGCCTAAAAATCTTCCAAGGCTTTTTGATACGCTTGTTGATGAATTTCTTTCAATTGTGCCTGGTATTATGTTTGCACCTGTTGAACTGGGTGTTGGGCTTGAGCTTGAGCATGTGCTTGTTGGGTTGCTTGTGCAACTTGTGTAGCTTGACCATCTTGTGCAACTTGAGCGGCTTGAGCGGATTGAGCATCTTGAGCGGCTTGAGCATCTTGAGCGGCTTGAGCATCTTGAGCGGCTTGAGTGGCTTAAACAGCTTGAGCAGCTTGAGTAGCTTGAGTGGCTTGAGTAGCTTGCACGGCTTGAGCAGCTTGAGCGGCTCATTGTGCCTGTTGTGAGGCTAATTGCACTTGTGATTGTTGGGAAGCCAGTTGTGCAGCTTGTTGGTTTCATTGAAGTACTTTTTGATGCGCAACTTCTTGAACTGCTTGCACCCTAGTGATGAATAAGTTTGTCATGTTTACCTTTGGCAGGACTGGCGGAGGATTGGGAATGGTGCTGACCATACTGATAAGCGGGACGGTCGTGTTGACGATTGGGGTTGCTTGGATGGTTCCATCTACTATTGTGATATTGATGGTAAAGTGAAAGGTCTTGATATGATGTTTTGATTGCTTTGACTTGGTAGATTGATGGTGGGTAAGGGGGGAAGACCCAACCCAAGAGGTGACATGAATGTTAATGGTAATGGAGGGAATGATGGTGTATTCCCTTGGAAAAGTGATGATGAGGAGGGATCAAAGACTCCCCCTGATCCAAATGACCCACCTTCTTGTGAAATCATGGGGAGAGAAGTTTTTGCATCTAGCGGATAGATTGGTGTTGCATGAAATGATGATGAATCTATATGATTATGGAATGTAAGTGGGATGTAAGGGTGTAATGTATTTACTAGGATGGATTGGTTCGGTGTGGTGCGTATATCCAACCCTATATTGCTCACAAGGCGATGTTTTGGAGTTCTTGAAGCATTTTGCTTCCCTTGTTAACAACTGGTGGGGTTGAAGCGATAGAGGATATGATTTGTGGGATGTATTGAGTGATTCTTGGAAGTGATATTGGGGGTATGTTCACAAGAGATCTTTCCACAATAGTACTTACGTCATACTCAAAAGGGAGTTTGGCCCCTTCTTTCGCTAACTCAAATGTGTACAGGGAGGGATTTAGTTTCAACATGGCGTTGACGATTCTATGATTCTCAGGATTTTGAACCATTTCAATTATTTCCTCTTGTGTCATTCCCAAGTCATTTTCGGTGACGTCCTCTTCTTGACCCTCCTCTTGGTGGGTTTGTGATGGTAGAGAGGAGTTGCTTGGAGGATTACTTGATCCCACGGGATTTATTTCAAAATCACTTTGACTTAGATCACTTGAAGTTGATGTTTCTTTGGTGATTTCCATATTCTTCTTGTGTTGTGATCTTGTTTGCACCATAAAATGGAGATCTATTGATCTAATCTTAGGCACAAAAAGAGAAGAACTAGGATAGTTTAAGGATCAAAGTGATGATGGGGATGAGATAAGTGGAAGATGGATGATATGGATGATGAAAACTCTTGAAGAACCTTGGGGAAATGCTAGACTTTATGGCTTGATTGGATTTTGAATTAAGGGTAATTTGACTAAGTGTGTTAAGTCAAACAAAGTGATTTTGGACTTGTAAACTCTAAGAAGTTGTGTTATCCTAGAGAAAACTTGTGCACAAAAGGATAATTTTGCTAAGTGTGTTAAGCCAAACAAGATGATGAACTCCTAGACCACAAGATGTTGGATTTTTATAAAGAGATAAAATTGTCCACAAGGAATGATATTTTGACTAAGTGTGTTAAGTCAAACAAGATGATTTTTATTTTGCCTAAAAGTTTAGCATGATGATGCTTTCAAAGTTCCCAAGAGTTTGTTGGTGAGGTGATTTTTGATTTTTTGATGTTTGAGAGATGGGTGAGAGTGATTATTTTGATCCTAGACTTGACCTAGATAAAACTCATTCTTACAAGACCTCGGTTTTGAAGAACATGTCATACTTCCTATGTGAGAAAAAAAAAACCTTTGAAAAAGATTAGGATTTCGCTGATAGTAAAACTCATACAAGTTAGGGTTGTTTCTTGAAGCTTTCTTATAGAAGATGTAAACCAATCTTTCTCTCACTTCAAGAAGTCTTTCAAGATGCTCCTCACAAGATTTTCGATTAAGACTTTGAACTTTGGTTTCTGAATTTTGAGTTTGCGGGAAATCATTTGAGGGAACACATGTGTGGGGTCAATTGTCCTTATCTTTTCTTAATGAGTTTTTTTTACCACAAACAATTTCTTGATTAAAATTTCAAACTAAATGTCTATGCCTCAATTCATTTTCATTCCACAAGGTCCATTATGTGAAAATCAAGGTTTCAAGAGCATAGTTTCCTAGGTTGACTTTAGTATGAGCAAATTATGACGTAAATCCAATTGCTTAGAAACCTCTAAGGATAAAATCCCTAGGGAAAGCAACAACACTTGGATTTGGTCAAAATTAATTTCCACTCCTAAAGGATTTGAATTTTGTATGATTTGTGAATGTTCATTTTCAATTGTTTTGAAACCCAAGCAAATTTTTTTCGATTCCAACACATGCGCAATCCTAGGCTGAAAAGACAATATTTGTTCGGATTCCCACTTGGATAAATCGAGTTGCGCATATTTAGTGCGGATAACTAGATGCTTGACCACACTCGCTCCCCTCCACAGCACACAATTCTGGGGTCAGCCAAGCATTAGTACCCATGAATCTCCCATGGCATAATTTTCATCTCTACAATAGAACCGCATGTTATGTGGGGCGGCTTCAAAGGACATGACCTTTTGCACCAACAAATAGAAAATGTTTTTTGGCTTCTAAACAAAAGTTTGTAGCAAGGGCCTCCAATTTAGGGGTTGCAATGATAAACTCCTTGTGAGAGATCTCCCAACCCTTAGAACAAGGGCTTTACGTATCACATGGATACTGGGGGAGAGTTATCATGTGTCACTTCCCATTGTCCATGGCTTTCACTGTGAACACAAATTTATATAGTGGTTTGGAAGAGCTTAGCTTTAGCCCATTACCGCTTGATTCATTCCCTTGGGGTGAGTAATTTTTCCCTCAAAGGAAGGCCCTCTAAGGTAAACAAAAGTGAGCAAACATACCCGTACTTTGATCAATCTTTGTTGAGAAATAAAGAGAGAACACACACGATATGTCACACTCACACTCGCAAGATTGATTCAATTTTAAAACCCAATTTGAAATGTGAAGGTAATTGCTCAAACAAATTAAGATCACTAAAAATAATTTTGATTCTCAAGATCGCTATAAAGCGCGAGAGAAGTGCATACATCTTTTTAGGGATATTAGTTTGGGTAAGTAATTATAAAACAACAAAAGCACTTGTTCATTTTAAGTCCACAAAGCAATTATCTAATTCTTTTTAGAGCACCAAAAATGAAATATGAATTTTGTCTTGTTCAATTGTTAATTCTCAAACCAAATCTAGTGAGTTTGTCCTAAAGTTCTTTCTAAGCCCTTTGTTGCAAAAATTGAAAAAAATTGTGGTGTTCTTTTTAGAGCCCAAAATAAATTTAGTGTTTCCTAAAAGAATAGAAGATAAAAAATTCTTTAAGAGAGATTATGAACTCTCTAAGAGTGTTAAAAAAACACTAAAGTGTTCAAAAAAACTTGGGGTAATGCAAGAGTGATGCCATGATGCAACCTTCAACTTCATTTTCCTCCTTGTCCTAATGTGCAAAACTAATTAAAAACAGGAGACACAAAGACAACAAACAAGTTAGAAGTCCAAAAAGTCAAGATTTAAAAAGCACATGTCAAAATTAAACTAATTTGCACTTTTTTACTTTAACCCAGCGGTGTTGTTAGCGGGTGTGGTGGAGTTTAGAAACTCCAGTGGCACAATATAGTGCTGCTAATTTCTAACAGCGGTGCTCTACAGTGAAATAGAGACCGTGATTGCAACTTTGTTTGCGCAGAGGTGCAGTTTGAAATTTCAAAAGTCGGCGGTTGAGTTTGGGAATTTGAATTTTCAGGCGGCAAGAGGTCACTGGTGGAGTTTGGAACTTCAAGTAGTCCGATATTGCATTGCTTGATAGTCAGTGGTTGAGCTTCCTATAACCTGCAAAAAAAGCATACAATTTCTTGAAAAAAGTGATTAAAACTTGAGATTTTCCCTCCTTCTAGCATGAAAATGTGAACTCCAATCCTACACCTACACAAATATGAGAAACAAACACAATATTAGAAAGTTAGAACAAGGATTCCCCATGAATTTCATTAACAATTCTCAATAATAGGAAAATGAAGAATAAAACATGGAAAGAAAATGTAATCCTTAAGCATGAAAATCCTCAATCCCATGGGGGAATGGGTTCCAATTATGTGTATAAATTGGCCCTTTCCTAACTGCTTTCTAATCTTGATGAAGATTGGTCCACTTGATGATGAAGAACAATGTGATTCCTTGACAAAATCTGCAATAACCTAGCTATGGTAATGGAAGATTGCTCAAGAAATGGATAGAATTGCTCTAAATATGAAGATAATAACTTTGCTCTAAGTGTGGATGAAGATTGAGGAGAAGAGCCTCTTATTTATAGATGAGATTGATAAGAGAAGAGGAAAAATGGATGAATGTGGGATTATTCAACATCCAATGGCCAAGTGCCACTTGTCAAGATGTGAATGGATGAATGTTGTGCACATTTTGATGAATGAGCCAATAAATGTTATTAGGTGGATTTCAAATTTGTGAAATGACTTGTTGAAGAGGGAAGAAAAATGGCTTAAATTCCACTTGGGTCAATGCACAAGGACATGTAAGAGGAGTTAAATGCCTTGTTGGAAGGAAAAATCACTATTGGAGGGATTTTCAAATTTGGAGGAATATTCCCTTTTTATGCCATGTGAGGGAAAATAGGTATTATAATAAATCAAAATAAATGATCTATTGTGCAAGTTGCATTCTCTAGAGTATGTGACATGGATTAGGATTAAATTAATCAAAGGTTAATTAATTTAATGGGAGATTAGGGGATGTGACAATTTTGACTTAAATTTATGAGTTAATTTAAATCAAGAACTGGGAAGAAAGATTTAATTAAATAAATGATTTGATTTATTTAACTAAAGGGGATAATATTAGATTAAATTAAATAAGGTTTAATTTATTCAATTTAATAAGAGGACTTTAGAGACTTAATTTAAATAAAAATAATTATTTAAATGAACAGAGACTTAGGGTTAATTAAATTAAATTGATTAATTTAATCAACAGGCACATGCAACTGACTTTGCACATTCAAGAGTTTCTACAGTTCCACTTTGACAAACAAGACTATTTGGGGTGCATCTTTCTTAGCTTTTTTCGTACTAGCTTTGCTCCAAGATACACAGCTAAATGATGAACTACCACCTTGGGATCAAGACCCAACATTTCTGCATAAGTCCATGCGAAGTTCACCTTTCTTTCTCTTAGGAATTCCTCTGAGAGTTCTTGTTCTTCTATGAGAAGTGATTTAGCATAGAACATGTGTGAGGTGTTTCTTTTGCTCCCAAATTAATGGGGTTACACTATTTTGCTAGAACTAATGATTTTTCTTAATGAAGTGTAGTGAGGGGAAAATTGAATCCTTCATCCTCTGGCACATCAAATAGGTTTTAACTATTGGATTTGTCCTTTATTTTTACTATTTTATGGTCAAAGAGTGCCACAGTGTGGTTTTCACTCAAAGACCTCAAGAATATTCTCATTCTTTTTCTTTTATGACTAAAGGACTGAATCATCTCCTCATAATATGCATGTGTGTCTAGTGTGATGTCAAATCCCACCCTATGATCTCCATATGGTACCGTATCCCTTAGTCCCATGAATTCTGAGAGTGCCTCATCATTTTCAAACGTGTCTTGAATCAGTGCCCCTCGTTGGTCATAATTGATGAGTTGTGGGTAGACTAGGTTTATTTTGTGAGTTTGTTGGTTTGACTCAAAGGACAAGGTACTAATCATAAGTAAGGAGGAGTCTTCAAAAATTATGGGTAGGCCTATTAAGGTGTCATCATTGTCACTAGTACTACAAACATCGGTCACATCAAAGATAAAATTGTCTAAGGTCAGACCTATGCATATTGGTAGTCGTAGGGAAGTTCTTATTAGCTGAGGGGGAGGCCTAACTGCTCTAATAGGGGAACCTCTGCCACGTATGGTTATACTCGAAGGGGTACATCTCAAGCCAAGATTCCTCATACGTCTTTTTAGGAATAATTGGTTCCAATCAACCATCGTTGTTGTTTCCAAGAATTCCATTTCTATTATAGCCCATCCCAAGCATCATTTGTAATCCTTTGCTTCTTTCATCCATAGGAAGATTAGGCGTGGGCCTTTCATCTTGGTATAGAGAGCTTGAAGTGTCTCCCTCATCTACGGTCTCCCAACTTAGATCTCCCCAACATCGGAATCTAGAGGGGTCTACCTTGAAAGTGTGGACATGCATTTCAACTAGTTGGGGTTGTCCATGTGACCTAGGAGATTGGGGTAACTCTCCTATGACAAAATCATTTTTCTTCATTTTGTATTCCCCACACCCATTTTCTTGGATCATAAGTTTGATGTCAAATATGTCGTGGATGGAGGGTGTCTCTATCACAGAAGTGGAGGTGAGGTTAGATGGGTATATATAGCGAGTGGAGGGGCCTTCATCATTCTTTGGCACTTCGGGAACTTTCTAGAACTTGGCCTCCAGATTCTTGCAATAGGAGAAGGGTTCAGGATCACCATGAATCTTGGCCTCTTCATTTTGGTATGAAAATTTGATGCATTGATGGAATGTTGAGGCAATTGTCTTCATCCCATGGATCCATGGGCGTTTGAGGAGGATGTTGTAGGGAATATCAAGGTTGAGGACCTGACATGTGGTTTCCATAGTAGCGAGCCCTAATTGGATTGGGAGTTTGATAGTGCCCTGAGACACTCTTTCTTGGTCATCATATGCTCTGATGGTAATGCCTTTGTCTTTGTCAATGGAATCTTCAAAGATCCCCAAGTTCTTTATGAGATTTAGTGAACAGATGTTGAGGCCTGCACCTCCATCCACTAAGACCCTTTCTATCTTTTGCTTGTGAACTAGGACCTCAAGATGTACTCCACGGTTTTGAGATGGTTGGATGAGGAAGTCCTGATCGGAGAAGGTGAGGAGATTTGGAGTGATGATGTTACTAACCATAGCTTGAAATTGCTTCGTATCATTGTTGGGAGAGATAGTAGATGAAGCTAATGCTTGCTCAAGTATTTCCCTATGGGCAGCTGATATTTTCAGTAACTCCATGATGGAGATCTGAGCAGGGGTTCTCTTTAACTGGTCAAGGATGTTGTAACCGTTAGGGATGGATTTTGAGGTGGAGGTCCTAGGTGGTTGTGATGCCCTAGCAATGGTGACCTTTCCGCCACGTGTGGTGACTCCACAATGAGCGTTGGCTCCCTTAATGCTAACAACAGTGACCAATTTGTCAAGGCATGCAACAAGACCCTCATATACATGGTTCACTTTTCTCGACTTCTGCTTACTTTTATCATTTCCTTGATTGTGGTTGGGCATCGGATTCATGTATATTTTCAGATCTTGGTGACTAGTTGGTTGCTCCAAATTTATGACCTTATCCTCAATGAGATCTTGGATGATGTTTTTCAATTTCATGCAATTGGCAGTCGTATGCCCCTTGAGCTTGTGATAATCGCAAATGAGATTTTTGTTGTACCACGGTGGTTTTGTCATGGGTTATGCATACTTCTTAAAAGTGGATATTTTGATAAGGTTCTCATTGACCAACTTATTCATGATAGATTTTATTCACTCCCCAAGAGCTATGAACTTCCGCTTGGGAGAATACTTGTTTTGGGGAGGTGGTCCTCGCTTGTTGTTTAGGTTATTGATTTGATTATTCGGAGTTGGTGGTTGTGTTACTACGGCATTGGTTTGCACATTATTGTGGTTGTTATCCTATGGTTTATGATGTGTTTGATTATTTTTCTTTGGAGCACTAATGATGACCTTGGCATCGACCACTCCATCATTGGTGACATTCTTGTTCTTTGCCCATGTATGAGGTTTTATCATTATAACTGGTGGACGGGTGGTTGTCTTGATGTGCAGGATATGTACAAGTGCCCCCTTGTGTAGTAAGGGCTCTCTCGATGTTGAGCACTTTAGGGATCAGTTGGTCATATGTAGTGATGCACTGCATCTTTAGATAAAATGCCAAATTTTCATCCAGATTAGCTATGATAGTGCAAACTTTTTGCTCCTCTAGCATGGTCCACTTGCTCTGATTGCCTTGGATTGCCATCGTTGAAAGAAGGAGGTGAATAACTCCCCCTTCCCTTGTTTGAGTGTTGATAATTCCTCGAGATTGACATATGTGCCCATATTGAATGCATAGTTCTTGAGGAACGCATCCATGATTTCTTGGAATGTTCTGATGCATGTGGGTAGATGAGAGAACCACTCCATGGTGGGGCTAGTCAAGCTCAGAGGAAATAGTCACATTAGGTACGTATCATCGGACGCGACTTCCATGCAATGTGCTTAGAACTCCCTGATGTGATTTTTAAGGTTTCCCATCCCATTATATTTGTCAAATTTGGGGATTTTTAATCCCTTCAGGAATGGTACCATTGTAAGGCTCCTGTCAAAAGGATAGGGACATAGATTGTTAGGTGTCCTTGTTGTTTTTCCTAATTGAAGGTCTAGCACTTTCTACGAGAGCAGTTTGATTTGTGTTGTTACATCATTTTGTGAATCAGTGGGTGGCATGAACGTTTTTTGAGGTGTTTGCAGTGTTTGCTTGATGGGTGGGGTGTTGATGGAGGTTTGTTGCAATATTTTCTATGTGATTAAGGACTATTGATATACATACATTTTTTGTACCAATAAAGCTTGTTGTTGGTCCTATTGTTGTTGTTCCAACAAAGCTTGTTGTTGGTCTTTCTATTGTTGTTCCAAAAAATCTTGTTGTTGGTCTATATGTTGTTGCGCCAACAAAGCTTGTTGTTGGTCTAGTTGTTATTGTGCCAACAAAGCTTATTGTTGAGCTCTTTGTTGTGCTGCTTTTTGTTGTGCCTGAAAATATTGCAGGCCTTATTGATGAATTGCTTGTAATTTTTCCTAGTATTGTGCTTGCACCTGTTGAGCTCGGTGTTGGGCTTGAGCTTGAGCGTATACGTGTTGGGTTGCTTGTGCAGCTTGTGCAGCTTGAGCATCTTGTGTGGCTTGAGTAGCTTGAGCAGCTTGTGCGGCTTGTGCGGCTTGTGCGGCTTGAGCAACTTGTGTGGCTTGAGCGGCTTGAGCGGATTTAGCGGCTTTAGCAGCTTTAGCGGCTTTAGCAGCTTGAGTGGATTTAGCGGCTTTAGTGACTTTAGTGGCTTGAGTGGCTTTAGCGACTTGAGCGGCTTTAGTAGCTTGAGCGGTTGTAGCAGCTTGAGTGGCTATAGCAGCTTGAGCGGCTGTAGCAGCTTGAGCAGCTTTAGCAACTTGAGCGGCTTTAGCAGCTATTGTGCGGCTTTAGCAACTGTTGTGCGGCTTTAGTAGCTATCGCTTATTGGGAAGCTAGTTGTGCAGCTTGTTGGTTTCGTTGAAGCGCTTTTTGATGGGAATATTTTTGAACTACTTGCACCCTAGTAATGAATGAGTTCATCATGTTTACCTTTGGCGGTACTGGCAAAGGATTGGGAATGGTGTTAACCGTAGTGATGAGCGGGACGGTTGTGTTGACGATCAAGCTTTGAGTGGTGGATGGTGTGATTGAGATGTTTGGTCCTTGAGACACCTGAGGAATGGTGGATGTGTTGACTATGGGGGTTGCTTGGATGGTTTCCATATGGTGTTGTGATATTGATGGTAAAGCAAGAGGTCTTGATATGATGTTTCAATTGCTTTGACTTGGTAGATTGATGGTGGGTAAGGGGGGGAGACCCAACCCAAGAGGTGATACGAATGTTAATGGTAATGGAGGGAATGATGGTGTATTCCCTTGGAAAAGTGATGATGAGGAGGGATCAAAGACTCCCCTTGTTCCAAATGACCCACCTTCTCCTTGTGAAATCATGGGGAGAGAGGTTTGTGCATCTAGCGGATAGATTGGTGTTGCATGAAATGATGATGAAACTGTATGATTATGGAATGTAAATGGAACATGAGGGTGTAATGGATTTACTAGGATGGATTAGTTCAATGCAGTACTTGTATCAACCATCTGTTGCTCACAAGGCAAATATTTTGGAGTTCTTGAAGCATTGTGCTTCTCTTGTTAACAATCGGAGGGGTTGAAGCAATAGAGGATATGATTTGTGGGATGTCTTGAGTGATGCTTGGAAGTGATATTGGGGGTATGTTCATAAGAGGTCTTTCCACAATAGTACTTACATCATAGTCAAAAGGGAGTTTGGGCCCTTCTTTCGATAACTCAAGTGTGTATAGGGACGGATTAAGTTTCAACATGGCATTGACGATTTTATGATTCTCAGGATTTTGAACCATTTCAATTATTTCCTTTTGTGTCATTCCCAAGTAATTGTTGGTGACATCCTCTTCTTGACCCTCCTCTTGGGGGGTTTGTGATTGTAGAGAGGAGTTTATTGGAGGATTACTTGATCCCATGGGATTTATTTGAGGAGCAGTTTGACTTAGATCACTTGAAGTTGATGTTTCCTTGGTGATTTCCATATTCTTCTTGTGTTGTGATCTTGTTTGCACCATAAAATGGAGATCGATTGATCTAATATTAGGCACAAAAAGAGAAGAACTAGGATAGTTTAAGAATCAAAGTGATGATGGGGATGAGATAAGCGGAAGATGGATGATATGGATGATGAAAACTCTTGAAGAACCTTGGGGAAATGCTAGACTTTACGGATTGATTTGATTGGATTTTAATTGAGGGTAATTTGACTAAGTGTGTTAAGTCAAACAAAGTGATTTTGGACTTGTAAACTCTAAGAAGTTGTGTTATCCTAGAGAAAACTCGTGCACAAAAGGATAACTTGGATAGGTGTGTTAAGCCAAACAAGATGATGATCTCCTTGACCCCAATATATTGGATTCTTATAAAGAGGTAAAATTTTCCACAAGGATTGATATTTTGACTAAGTGTGTTAAGTCAAACAAGATGATTTTGATTTTTTCTAAAAGTTTAGCATGATGATTCTTTCAAAGTTCCCAAGAGTTTGTTGGTGAGGTGATTTTTGCTTTTTTGATGTTTGAGAGATGGGTGAGAGTGATTATTTTGATCCTAGACTTGACCTAGATAAAACTCATTCTTACAAGACCTTGGTTTTGAAGAACATGTCATACTTCCTATGTAAGAAAAGAAAACCTTTGAAAAATATTAGGATTTTGCTGATAGTAAAACTCATACAAGTTAGGGTTGTTTCTTGAAGCTTTGTTGGTGAAGTTGTAAACCAATCTTTCTCTCACTTCAAGAAGTCTTTCAAGATGCTCCTCACGAGATTTTGGATTAAGACTTTTGAACTTTGATTTTTGAATTTTGACTTTGCGGGAAATCATTTGAGGGAACACATGTGTGGGGTCAATTGTCCTTATCTTTGTTTAATGAGTTTTTTTTACCACAAACAATTTCTTGATTAAAATTTCAAACTAAATGTCTATGCCTCAATTCATTTTCATTCCACAAGGTCCATTATGTGAAAATAAAGGTTTCAAGAGCATAGTTTCCTAGGTTGAATTTAGTATGACCAAAATATGACTTAAATCCAAATGCTTAGAAACCTCTAAGGATAAAATCCCTAGGGAAAGCAACAACACTTGGATTTGGTCAAAGGTATTTGCCCCTCCTAAAGGGTTTGAATTTTGGATGATTTGTGAACATTCATTTTCAATTGTTTTGAAACCCAAGCAAAGTGTTTTCGATTCCAATCACATGTGTAATCCTAGGCTGAAAAGACAATATTTATTCAAATTCCCACTTGGATAAATCCAGTTGTGCATATTCAGTGTGGATGACTAGATGCTTGACCACACTGGCTCCCCTCCACGACACACACTTCTCGAGTCAGACAATCATCAATACCCATGAATCTCTCATGGAATACCTTTCATCTTTACAACAGAACCGCATGTTACGTGTGGCGGCTTCAAAGGACATGACCTTTTGCACCAACAAATAGAAAATGTTTTTTGGCTTCTAAAAAAAAGTTTGTAGTAAGGGCATCTAGTTTAGGGGGTGCAATGATAAACTCTTTGTGAGAGATCTCCCAACCCTTAGAACAAGGGCTTTACATATTACATGGATACTGGGGGAGATTTATCATGTGCCTCTTCCCATTGAACATGGCTTTCACTGTGAACACAAATTTATATAACAGTTTGGAAGAGCTTGGCTTTAGCTCGTTACCGCTTGAGTCGTTCCCTTGGGGTGAGTACTTTTTCCCACCAAGGCAGGCCCTCAAAGGTAAACAAAAGTGAGTGAACATACTCGTAGTTTGATCTATCTTTGTTGAGAAACAAAGAGAGAACACACATGATATGTCACACTCACACTCGCAAGATTGATTCAATTTTAAAACCCAATTTGAAATGTGAAGGTAATTGCTCAAACAACTTAAGATCACTAAAAATACTTTTGATTCTCAAGATCGCTATAAAGTGCAAGAGAAGTGCATACGTATTTTTAGGGATATTACTTTGGGTAAGTAATTACAAAACAACAAAAGCACTTGTTCATTTTAAATCCACAAAGCAATGATTTGATTCTTTTTAGAGCACCAAAAATGAAATATGAAGTTTTCCTTATTCAATTGTTAATTCTCAAACCAAATCTAGTGATTTTGTCCTAAATTTCTTTTTAAGCCCTTTGTTGCAAAAATTGAAAAAAACTGTGGTGTTCTTTTTATAGCCCAAAAGAAATTTAGAGTTTCCTAAAAGCATAAAAGATAACAAATTCTTTAAGAGAGATTATGAACTCTCTAAGAGTGTTCAAAAAACACTAAAGTGTTCAGAAAAACTTGGGGTGATGCAAGAGTGATGCCATGATGCAACCTTCAACTTCATTTTCCTCCTTGTCCTAACCTGTAAAACTGATTAAAAACTAGGAAACACGAAGACAACAAACAGGTTAGAAGTCCAAAAAGTCAAGATTTAAAAAGCACATGTCAAAATTAAACTAATTTGCACTTTTTTACTTTAACCCAACGGTGTTGTTAGCGGGTGCGGCGGACTTTAGAAACTCCAGTGGCGCAATATAGCATTGCTAATTTCTGACAACAGCACTCTACAGTGAAACAAAGACCGAGATTGCGACTCTATTTGCGCAGCGGCACAGTTTGAAATTTGAAAAGTCGGTGGTTGAGTTTGGAAATTTTAATTTTTCAGGCGGGAAGAGCTCAGTGGTGGAGTTTGGAACTTCAAGAAGTCTGATATTGTACCGCTTGACAGTCAACGGTTGAGTTTCCTGGAACCTACAAAAAAAGCATAGAATTTCTTGAAAAAATGTGATTAAAACTTGAGATTTTCCCTCCTTCTAGCGCCAAAATGTGAACCCCAATCTTAGACCTGCACAAACATGAGAAACAAACAAAATATTAGATCCATATGCAAGTTAGAACAAGGATTCCCCATGAAATTCATTAACAATGCTCAATAATAGGAAAATGAAAAATAAACCATGGAAAGCAAATGTAATCCTAGTTAAGCATGAAAATCCTCAATCCCATGGGGGAATTGGTGTCAATTATGTGTATAAATTGGCCCTTTCCCAACTCCTTTGTAATCTTTATGAAGGTTGATCCACTTGATGATGAAGAACAATGTGATTCCTTGACAAAATCTGCTATAACCTAGCTATGGTAATGGAAGATTGCTCAAGAAATGGATAGAATTGCTCTAAATATGAAGATAATAACTTTGATCTAAGTGTGGATGAAGATTGAGGAGAAGAGCCTCTTACTTATCGATGAGATTGAGGAGAAGAGCCTCTTATTTATTGATGAGATTGAGAAGAGAAGAGGCAAAATGGATGAATGTGGGATTATTCAACATCCAATGGCCAAGTGCCACTTGTCAAGATGTCAACTTGTCACATCATAATAATAGTTATACGAACATGACATAACCAAATACATCATACATTTCATAACTTTAGAATCATTATAAAATATCAAATTGCATCAATCATTCATTCATCATTTTCTATTCAAGAGTCATTAAACATATTCATATAAAGATCCATTAAACACATTCATGTAAAGATCCATAGAACACATTCATTTATTCAAGCAATTTAACCAAACGTGGTAATATTAAATAGGTAATATCACTTGGGGTGTAACATATTCCCCCCCTTGTGAATCATCATCCTCGATGATTTATTAAGTATCGACATGGAATAACATAAAACATCAAACACAAATCATCCATAAAGAATCACATTACAAAACATCATTGTTTTCAAAAAAATTCAAAATCTAGCAAGACTTGTGGAAACTTCTCCTTCATCTCAACATAGTCTTCCCAAGTGGTATAATCTTCTACATACTGAACCCATTGGACCTTACATTGCAGAACCTCTCTATTACATAAGTGGAGCTTACATGTATCGAGCACCTTAAGAGGCTCAATTATTACCACTCCTGGGTCATGTACCTATAAATAATTCCAATCAACAACATGGCTATCACCTTGTGTATACTTTTTAAGATATGAGACATGAAAAACATCATGTATCCTAGCAAGATTTGGTGGCAAAAAAATCCTATATGTTACAGGGTTGATCTCCTAAAGAACCTCAAAAGGATCTACATAGCGTGGAGCGTGTTTGGATGACTTTCCAAACTTGATTGAACTCTTATGAGGCTTGACCCTTAACAAAACCTTTTCTCCTACTATGAAATTTTTGGTTACCCATTTGGCATCAACATAACTTTTTTGCCTATCATTATCTTTTGCTAACCTCTTCTTACTAATACCAAATTGCTCTTCCATTTCTGATAACATCTCTGGCCCAAGGCTTATTCTATCTTTTATACTATCCAAAATTATAAGAGTTTGACACTTTCTGCCATATAATGCTTCGAATAGAGTCATCTTGATTGCAGAATGACAGGAGTTATTATATGCAAACTTAACAAATTAATGGTAGGTAATCTTCCCATTTGTATTGTTGATCCATGCAATACATCCTTAATAGGTCTCTTAACGTTTGTTTTACCCTTTCAACTTGTCCATCTGTCTCTAGATGATAAGTAGAACTCATATTCAATTTCATTCCAACTGTAGAAAATAGGGTTTGTCAAAATATAGATATCACAGGAGCATCCCTATCAGATATAATTTTCTTAATAATCTCATGCAATCTAAATATCTCTTGAAAAAAAAATTGATCTATTATAGGAGCTTCATCAGTCATATTTCCTAGTATAAAATGAGCTACCTTAGTGAGCTTTTCCACCACTACCAGAATGGCATTGTGCTTATTCCTTGACATTGGTAGTCCTTGCACAAAATTAATGCTAATGACTTGCCAATTACTTTCCAGAACTTCATGTGGTAATAAAAGACTTGCAGGGTGATGATGCTCTACCTTCACTCTTTGGCACTCTAAGCAACTTTCTACAAACCTTGCAGCATCTCCTTTCATACTCTTCCAGAAATATAATGGCTTTACATTAGCCAACATTTTGGTAACACCAAGATGTATTGAATATGGTTCATTGTGAACTTCTTTCCATTCCAAGTTCCTCAATTCTCCAAAATTAAGTACATAAATTATCCCTTGAAAGCTTAATAATCCATTAGATTCAATGTGATATCCTTCATACCTTCGATCTTGCAGATCATCTGTGAGTGCTTGCTTGACTTTTTCATAGAACTCATCACCCTTGAATTCTTACAACAATTGAGCCTTAAAGTCAATTTCGATCGATACCATCGAGGAGATATGCCTCCTACAACTTAGAGCATCGGCAACCCGATTCTCCTTCCCCTTGATATAACTGATGTTGAAATCATAGTCAGATATCAGTTATAGCCACCTTCTTTCCCTTGCATTGAGGTTAGGTTGGGTAAACAAATACTTAACACTATGGTGATTGGTCTTGATTTCAAAGGGTTTTCCCAACATATAGTGTCTCCACATCTATAGCGCATGAGCAACCGTTGCTAACTCTAAATTGGGTGAAGCATAATTTTGTATAAGTTATGACTCATCCCTCTTGCATTAACACTCCACCCAATCCTTCTCCTCATTCATCAGTGATAACAATAAAGTCACCATCAAAATCTTGTACCTTCAATATCGAAGTCGTGGTCAACTTTCTTTGAGTAGATCAAATGTTGCTTGGAATTTCTCTATCCACTCAAACTTCTTACCTTTCCTTTGCAAAGAAGTGATGGGAAAAGCTATCCTTGAAAATTTTGCAACAAACTTATGATAATACCCAGCCAAACCCATAAAATTTCTTGCTTCTAGTACACTCTTGGGCACTGGTCATTCAAGAATTGCTTTTATCTTTGTGGGATCAACTATAATCCCATCTGCCAAAATTACATGACCCAGATATTGTACCTCTTTTTGGAAGAAGGTACACTTTGAAATTTTCACATACAACTTATGCTCTCTCAATCATTGTAACACCATTTCCAAATGCTTGTGATTTTCTTCTTCGTTCTTGGAGTAGATTAAGATGTCATCCAATAAAATTAACACAAACCTATCCAATTTGTCTCTAAATACATTGTTCATTAGGTTCATTAATGTTGTTGGTGCATTCGTCAATCCAAAAGGTAGGACTATGAACTCGTAATGTATGTATCTAATTTTGAAATTTATCTTGAAAATATTTTCATCCTCGATTCTTAGTTGATGATATCTAGAATGTAGATCAATCTTTGAAAACATAGTCACCCCCCGCATCTAATCAAAGAGATCATTGATATGTGGCAATGAATACTTATTCTTTACTATTTCTTTTTTAAGCAAATGATATTCAATACACAAGTGAAATGTACCATCCTTCTTCTTGACAAAGATCACTGGTACTCCCCAAGGTGAAACACTGAGTCTTATTAATCCTTTAGACAACAATTATTCTAATTGTGCCTTCAAATCCATCAATTTTGTTGTGGTCATCCTATATGGTACCTTCGATATAGGTTCCAACCCACGGACTATATCAATGGAGAAATTGAACACTCTCTTAGGAATTAATCTAGGTAGTTCATCTAAAAATATATCCATATTTTTTTGTAGGACAAGATATTTCTCCATATCCATTTTCCATGTTTCCACCACTTCACCTTCTTTGAATTCTTTAGAATCTTGAGGTTCATAATACATGACATCATCCTAAAGGATGACTTCCTTGTATTCCTCAAGTTTATCCATCTTTATTGTGAAGATTTGACAACCTTTATTTTTTCCCTATGCATTTGCATAGCTGAAATCTATCGTAGTTTCACTTCTCTAGGTGTTCCTTGAAAAGACACTTGGTTACTTAGATCATCTAAGAATTCTATTGTTTTATCATGGCAATACACTTTAGTTCTATGCTTCTATAGCCATTTCATTCCTAAGATGACACCATAATAACCTAAGGGAGCTACGTATAGATTCACCTTCATAGAAAAGACTGGAAGTTCTAACCCTGATTCAAATAGGCATTGACTCACCACAACTCTTGTTTGGTTTGCATACTCCACAATCCAAGATTTTTCCATAAAACCATTCTTTCTAGACATATGACTTGTTATTTTAGGAGAAATTATTTTTTTGTGGCACCAATATCTATTAAAATTGAAATGGGAATTCCATACAAAGTACTTGAGACTTTTACCGGAGTAATTTGATACTTAGCTTGTCGGTTGTCTGCTGCAACATGAATCCTTTGTTGGAATGGAGCTTGTTGTGGAGGTAGATAATTCCCACGTGGTTGAGATTTTTTCTGCTTGACAGTACACCAATTAGCAAAGTTATCTCCCCCACATGTATAGAATCCTCTTAATGGTCCCCTCTTCCTCGCAAGTTTTTTGAAGTTATTAGCATTTCCACCATCATTGTTGTTGAAGTTGTTGTTATAGTTGTTGTTGCTTCCTTTTCTATCTTTTCTTGGTTCATTCTAATTTTGTTAGGGTCCCTTGTCTCCTTGCTTCTAAAATTTTTTCCCTTCAATAGGCCTCCTTGGAGCTTGATTATCTTGCATTGAGTTAAACTTATTTCTATTCCTTTCTCAATATATTGAAATTGACTTAAGCTTTTTTTCCTTCTTAATAGCTTTTTCATATACCAATTTCATGGTTACAAGATTGTCTATGTATACTTCACTACCTATTTGGGCATTAAGACCCATAATAAACTCCCTTATTCGGAATCACTCATCCTTTTGGTACATAGGTACATACTTGAGGAGGTGGGTGAAATTTTCCCAATATTCATTCACTGAAAAATCTCCTTGTTTCAGATTCTGGAAATCAATGAGCTTTTGATCGTAGAATAGTTGTGGTAACCACCATTTCCAAAAAAAATCAACAAACACACTCCATGTGAGCCTCAAGGAACTGAGTCCTAACTCCATTTTCTTATTCATCCACCAGTTGGATGCTTCACCTTCCAACGAGAAAGCTCCCATACGACTTTAGTGACTTCAGAGAAATCTCTAATCTCAAAGTACTTTTCTATGTTCATAAGCCATGCTTCAGTTGCATCCCCAATAGCACTGCCCTCAAACTTAGGAGGTGTTATATTTTTTATGTCACGATACAACTCATTTACCAGTCGCTTCCTTTTAGTTCCATCTGACTTTAACTGTGATTTCTCATCCTCTTGTTCACTAGAATAGGTGTGATCACAAGAAATTCCCCCTTCCTCCTCATTATTAGGAACTTCCTCATCATTATTAGGGACTTCTTGTTCCACTCTTTCTTTACCCCTTACTTCTTGTTCAAGATTTCCTATCCTTGCTCTTGTTTCATCTATTATAGTCAAGATGTGATCCAACTTAGCTTCAACATTCTCAGTACCTTGTCCTACTTCTTGACTTACCCCAATGTTAGTTTGTGTCCTAACCATTATACCTAAAGGTTTCATTTGATTAAATCTAAGAAAGTTTACTTATTGTTCCACAAAGAAAATAAAACAACCATTCATATAAATAATCTCATAAAGAACTTATACACATTTTTTTCTTTCCAAAAGCATATATTTATTTAAGATTCAATAAGGATTTCAATATCCTTGAGTTTACATAGAATGACTATTCATATAGTCTAAGGGAGTATATCCCTCTTATTCACTTTTTGATACATAAATTTGTGGGCTATAACCCTCATATTTTTTGCTCATTTCTATCTTCGAAAGGATAATATCCCTCTGATCTATCCTTAGAAACAAATTTTTGAGGTACATAACCCTCCTATTCACCACTTGTGTTTATTACAATGAATTTCTCTAAGGGAAGAATTCAAATATCCCTAAATATCATGACTAGACTAACACTACATTCTGAGGGCATATCCTTAGAAAGTGACAAATATTCTGACATTACCGAAGAGATAGGAGGTAAGTAGTTGAAGTTGGCATCATCTTTCATCCTTCTCTTCTCTTGAATAATTTGCAAAAGGGAATGATTTAATGTCTCAGTATCGCTTATCCAAATTATGTTGTCATAATTATTTTCCTTAATGGTACAAACAATGACTTCTATTTCTTTCTTGGCCAGTAGGTAGCGCTCATTTTTTATCACTGACTTTCTTGCAGTCATCTTGAGATGCACCATCCTAGCACAAGAATTTCCAAACATTAGAATATATAATGTTGGATTGGAAACATAGTGAGCACATAGGTTCTAGATTTTAACCTAGTAACTTTGATACCATGTGTAACATGTCAATTTTTATACATAGTAGTTTTCCTATTTTTTACCCACAAGTGAATAGTTTATGCATCTAACTTTTAAAAGCAATAATTTGTTTGTTCCCTTTGAATAATCAATGCACATTTGAGCATATTTAAAACTTTCTCATTGCATACAAAATAATTCCTTTCATTAAATCAAATAATGATGATACATAATTTCTATATGACATTTCATATTTATAATTCCCATATAAATGGATACAAGATACATACATAGATTAAACAAGCTTACATAAAATATAAAGTACAAATGGTCTCGAAAGTCTCCCCTCAAATATTTGGCCACCAATTGATGAGGAGAAGCATCACTCAAGTGCTTTTCTAAGCATGCTATTGTGTCCTATACACTTCTAAAACTAACATACAATGGCTACACCCTACGTGTATGTACATCTCGACCTAGTACGTAATCACGGATCATAGTGAAACTGGCAGTGTAAATAGTGGCTACTTACACTACTTTAGCCAAAGTATTCATCACCCAAAACTTAGAGTGCATGTCTCTTATTCACACACCTTCCTATCTAGATTTGTATTAATGACCATTCATACTCTATACCTAGGTTATCCCATTTCCCATGGATCAGAAAAACCCTAGGAATGACCCACATAACATCTCATAAACAAAATTACTTTACTACCAAGGTGATTCTAGCAACTTCTTATTCTCAGCTACATAAGTATAGTTTAGACATCTTACATACAACGATGACAACCATGTATAGCATAATTACATTTGCACTCATATAAACTCCCTTATATAGGGTACATACATATATAACCATTATGATGGGTTCTACAACATAAAGCACAACCAAGAAACATGCAATATTTTAACAAACATCACAACATATTCAAAAACATTATTTTCTAGCATAGTAATAAATCTAATTAACATTTCCAACATAACAACAAAGGTATAGAAACTAGCATGCATGTATAATGCTTCCAATTGATTGAACTCCTTCCTAGTACGAATCCTCAAGATTGATTGATACTTGCTTCAAGACCCACTTGATTACCCTCTTCTAACTTCTCTCTAAATCCCACAATAATCACAATACGATATAGCAAAATAACTCTCAACTCACTAACTCGAAAAATCACAACAAAATAGCTTCAAGATAATCAAAATGATAAGTGTAGAAATTGGTAGAATGAGCACCTCTATTTATACTAAATTGTGAGTAACCAAAGGCTACAAACAAGTTAGTATTTTTTTCATCTTTCTAACCTCATGCAACGACTCATTAGTCTAACTCCCACGTTTGCAACACATCACAGTCCTCTTCATTTAAATTGTTGTCGACTTGATATATGGGACAACAAGCTCAACACAAGTTTCCTAATTCGAATTCCTTTACAAAATACTACCAAGTTTGCACTTGACTAAGTCTAAACAAGTTATTTACATGTTAATGTGTATTCAAATACTTCTTTTAATTTCCAAATACTAGCACTATGGCGCCACCTTCATAGTGTGGCCTTTTGACATATTCACAAGTTTCAAATATTTAATTCTCTTCTATAACGATTTACACAACATCATAATCTCCTACATTTTTTGTTATTTATTTGACTTGGTCTTACCATACATCATGCATTGATTTATATTACACTTAAAACTGCACTTTATGCTTTAAGAGTTATATGCTATAATATGTGATTTGCTTCACATTATTAACAATAATAATCAGCACTATCTTATGCAATTAAGGTTTAAATCAATGGTTTTAACTCACACACACGTATTTATACGTGTGTGTGTGTGTGTGTGTGTGTGTGTGTGTGTGTATGTATATTTACATATATATATATATATATATATATATATATATATATATATGTATGTATGTATGTATATATATATTTACAGATTTATTATCAAAGTATATATATATATATATATACATATATGTAAACAAATATATATCAACTTACACACACACACACACATATATATATATGTAATTCTAATTTCAATACCTTTATAAAACACTCATACATTCAATTCCATCAATCAACATACACACATGGAATGCATATATATATATATGTCAACTAAGTCCAATCGACATCCCCATGCATATGGGTAATCCATCCATGAGCATGCATAGGTACGTCTACCTATGTATACTCATGTATGTATTCACACACATGTATGAATCTTCCATAGGCATGTACACATACACATATATATACATTTTCTGTATATATCTCATCGATACCATAATAAGCATACAAGGAAATATTGTCACATGACATCAAGACTTAATCACAATTCCTAATCACATCATTCACAACAAAGATTACTTAGCTTTTCCCAAAATTGAGTTGACTCACTAAGACCAACTAGGATGTGAGTGTGTGAATTCTCAGTTAGGCTCATCAAGATTTACCAAACCAAGTTCTTCTCTTGAGCACAATACTTCCCCTCTCTTCTTGAGGTTCGAACTTGTTCCTACACTCAACTTGGCACATCATAACAGTAGTTAGCCGAACACAATATAACCAAATACATCATACATTTCATAGTTAGAATCATTATAAAATATCAAATTGCATCAATCATTCATTCATCATTTTTCCATTCAAGATTCATTAAATGTATTCATATAAAGATCCATAAAACCCATTCATGTAAAGATCCATAAAACACATTCATTTATTCAAGAAATTCAACCAAACAAGGTAATAGTAAATAGGTAATATCACTTGGGGCAATGGGCCTAGCTCGATTTGCTAAAGCATCCAGTTGCAAGCAAGAGTTCACGAGGTCTAGTATCCCCACCATCCCCGTGGTACTAGAGGGCATGTCATGCCAGTGCCACCGATCATGTGAAACTTTTTTACCAGGCGCATTGCAGTTTATAGGGGGACAAACACCCGACCAATTCCTACAGTCTAAAAAAAAAGGTAATATCACTCAAGGTGTAACAGTTACTAAGTATGAATTTA
Source organism: Sequoiadendron giganteum (assembly GCA_007115665.2). Lineage (NCBI taxonomy): Eukaryota > Viridiplantae > Streptophyta > Pinopsida > Cupressales > Cupressaceae > Sequoiadendron > Sequoiadendron giganteum. Next base: position 451,547,506 of record CM021101.1, read on the forward strand.
ATCACTATGAATAATAATGTAGTTTATGGCCTAAGATTTACAAGATAAAGCCCTAGTTAATTATGTATTTCCAAAAAAATATTACAGTGATCATTTTAGTTAACTTATTTCCTTGAGTCTATAATTATAGGATTAGGCACCAATCTATGTTAATTGTTGCTAATCCAACCTTTTAAACTCAAAATTATAAATCATCCACATAAATTTTTGATAAATTATGATTTTGTTATGCCTTTTAAGTAAACATGCATTCAACATAAAACCTCTACAATATATTTTGTAACATGTTGATTGTTCAACAAAGATAAATTCTCTAAGTTTTACCTTTCAAGTGAATAAACTAGGTTCATTTTCAAAGCAATAATTTTTTTCTTTCAAAATAAGATTTAATATGCAATCACAACACAATAATATTTCCAAACATTGTTTTCCATTCATATCACATATATTTATATGCTTTCCAAGATAGATTACAAGTGTAACATACATAGCTTATCAAAGCTTCCTTTAGTAATATCAGCAATAGTGGTACATCGATCCAAGAAGATTCCCTCAAACCTTGGCTACCAATTGTGGAGGAGAAGCATCACTCAAGCACTTTTTCGCCATCCACGGACTCTTATGCAGTTCCCCGCACATTTTCCATATATGGAAAATGGTCCTTCCCTTCAATGAAGGAGTTGGTTTGATAACTCATAACTTAAGCCTGACTAAACTCAGTGTTTTTCCCTATGTGACTAGAACTTGAATACTTCCTATCTTGTATATCATATGCATCCTATCTTTTATATCAATCATGGACTAGAACGCATAAAGGAACACAATGAAATTGACAGTGTAACCAATGGCACAATACACTACTTTGGCCAAAGTTTCATATAAAAAGTCATCCTAGATCATATACACTTCCCTAGTTTGGTTTGTCTCAAAATCATTGTACATTATGCATAGGTAATCCCTTCATGAGGTAATCTTTAACCACAGGAATGACCTATTCCCCTTATGTTTATAACATATACTCTAATTACACTCTTACACAAAATCTAACCTTATCATAAGGTTCTCTATTTCCATGAGAAGCTCATGTTCTAACTGTAGTTTGGATTCACAAACTAATTACAACAAATAACCTCATAGATAATAATACTTATTTGATTCCTATTATTAAATACTAGAGTACCCAATCACTCCTTACTATGGAGTATGTACAAATAGTAATTCACGATCACAATAATAATGAGTAAATAGACTCTTTACTTCAGCAATATAACAACAATTTTTCCCTATACTAGTAATTCAATGATTCTCATGCAAAACAACAATAACATAGTCTTTTAAAATATCAAACATAAAAGATCATACTACATGTTTGTAAACGCTTATTTCCAACTGGCAGAATGATTAACACTTTGTTGCTGTCCAAAATCAGCTTTCCAAGCTTCTCCAAATAATTATCTTTCAAAATATAACTCACAATAATCTCTCACTCTATTCTCACAGATATTCTCAACTCACAAAATGAATAATTCAGATAGAAAACAACCGGTATGCAAGAATGGATGACATCAAAATAGGAGAACCAGCTCACCTATTTATACTTAAATTAGAGACAAGAATGCCTACAGTTCAACTCAACATGTAGACACCCCTAAACAACAGAATTTTGACTCAACATACTCAAGATGAAGGTGGCAGCAATACAAACAATTACTTAGCCTATTTGAGCATAGATCGACCTCATATGGTGATAGCAATGGTTTGACTGGTTCATAAAAGCACATGATAATTAACAGCAAATCAACTTGCAGCTTCATAACTCTTTTTGATTTATGCAAATTCATAGTTTTGCATGACCAAATCAACTCATTTCCTATTATTTTGGTCGCGGTTTACCTTGCAAAGAACAAGTCAAATTTTGGTTTATGCATCTAAAGCAACATAATTGGTTTGATTTTAACTTCTGAACACCTTGCAATAGCATCGACCCAACTAATGCTTTCATATCAACTTAGTCAGCATGTGTTTCATAATGCAATTATATACTTCGATCCAACCTCATATTTCATACGTTGTGAACAATATGTATGGTGCGGGCTACACTTGCATGTATGCACATACTTTAAAACAACGCTCTATTCACTTAATCATATATGCACTTCATTTATCAGGGCTATGTGCTTAATAAGAATTATGAGCTTTTATATATATATATATATATCTTTGTATATATATTATATATATGTATATGTACATATATATTCATTAACAATGATCATGATAAAAAACTTTTTAATATTTTCATACACATTTCATGCTATAATAATAACTTCATTATATGTATATACTTATATACATATATACATATGCATACATGTATTGATATACATTAATAGACATTTCATTACGTCATTTACATACTCGTATGTCAATATGTGTATGTATGTGTATATACACGTATATCATTATATACATTTCTTAAACAGTTATTCACATATAATTATTGACCTATCGATAGTCACATATACATTTGATGTATATATCCATATACATATATATATATATGTGCCTATTTGTCCATCTGATACACTCATGTCCGTAATTGATCCGTCCATGAGTATGCGGAGGCACACCTACCTTTGTTTACTTATGTACACATTATATCATGTACATGGGTTTATCATTGACATGTATAGGAATACACACACATATATATATATATATATATATATATATATATATATATATATATATATATATATATATTCTATGTATATATGTCTAATCAACTACATCAAGAACATATAAGAAAATGACTCTTACCAACAAAAACACAATGCTTTAATTCAAACAAACACTTTCAAATGAGATCACAACCAATCTAACACATGAACAAACAATGTTATGGATAGACTTACCAATATTTGAAACATTGACTAGAGTGAGTGAGTGAGTGTGTGTGTGAGTTCAGTTTAGGCCTTTGTTAAAAGTTTCCAGACCATATCCCTCTCTTGAGTGATACTTCCCCTCCTTCCAGAGGCTTGATTCCTGCATCTGCATCCAACTCAACACATTCGCAATAGTAGTCAGACGTTGACAATATCATAATATAATTCATCATTTAAAATATCAAATTCAATAAAAACCTTCCACATATTTATTTCAATATAACATTAATCAAGTTAACATTCATTTGTTTCTTTCCAAATGATACAATCAACAAGATATATGATTTCTAATCAAAATTGCAAACACGTTCATATATTCAATATTTTAACCAATCACAATAATAGTAAATAGGTAAACACACAATGGGGTGTAACATATTTTTTCAACTTATGATTTGCGAGTCAATTTTATAGAATTATGCAATACTAATAATTCTAGGTTAATGATGAAGTAATAAATAATGATGGTTTTCCATATAGGGAGTATTAATCTTTTTTTTTCATTTGATGTTGCATTGATTAACCTAATTTTCAATCCAATTTATTCAGAGATATGTGGTTTTTAACTATAGCAAACCAATATAAAAACATGGAGTGACAACCAATATTAGGATTGTCTTTTTGTGCATGATATTACTGAGTTGTGTGGCTAGTTACTTTGTATTCATCCTACATAGATATCTAGGAACACTCTCCTAAGATTGGCATGGGTTGAAGATCAAAATTTCATCCTTCTTGTTAAATTGATCTTTAATTGTCCTCATTTTGATCATAGTTTTGTCTCTTTTTGATATTAACTTTATCCCTAAGGATCTAGATAGTGTGGTTCATCCCTTAGAATTGAAGGTTCTGATTTTAGAACCCAATAGAATGATATCATTGTTGGTTTTTGAAATTTCATTTTAGAAAGATTGCTTATTCTAGATTAAACTACATGTTATTTAGATGCAAAAAATAACACACAGTTTAATCCAAAATAAGCAATTTTTCATCGATGTGAACTATGAAAATCCTATGTCTTTGAACTTATTGTAGATATAAATATAATGAGACTTTTCTAGAAATTCGAACTCATAAATCATATTTTCAACCTTAGTTTTAAAGAAGCTAGACTTTGTTAGGTCGAGATTATCAAATGAGGTCAAATTATTTTTTAGGCCTTTGTAATTCAAAACAAATGTGAAATTTTGAAATAACTAGGATGATTTTTTTCAAAAATGATATATTTATTGAATTTTATGAAGCTAAAGTGCTTCCTTATCTATTTACTCGTGATGTATTAGATATGTTACATATTTGGAGGAAATGAGATAAATGTACTAAAAATTTGAGAATTTCAAGAAATATAAAAAGGTTGGATTAATGCAACCCATCGTTTAGTTGGAGGAGTTTTAATTTTTAGCAAGGAAGGTTTTGAAAATGTGGAAGAAATTCTCAAGTTCATCTATATGTCAAGTATATATCATAAAAACTGTGAACTTAAGGAATTTATTAGCAAGCTACGAAAAATAAAGGAAAATAATGGTTTTGAGAATTCATTCCATAAATGTGAAGAATTAATTAAGAATTACCAAGATGATGTCCAAATATGTTGCTATTAAAAATCATGGATGTACATAGAGTATGGTAGAATAAAATAACAGAGCTAGACCCAAGCTACAAAGGTGTTTACCATCAATTTAAGGACCCTCTTGAGAGGATGTGGATGGAACTAGAAAACAAAAATATTTTATTAAAGGTATGAGCTACCTAAAACAAAAGTGTTCAAGCCATAAAAAAGTAGGTTGATCTTATCTCTCCATCAAAAAATATCGCTATTCATGGCCCAATCACATAAAAAATTCCACCATTGGAAATTGCCCATGTAGAGAAAGAAAGTTCAAATTTTCTAATGATGGTGGATAACTATATGATAGGCTAGGTTCACCTAATTTTTTGATCATAGAGATTCAAGAAGAGAAAAATATGGCTATAGAGAAAGCATAGTTTGAGGCTTTCCCTATTATTTATTATAAAATGACAAAGTGCACTAGAGAGGTTGTTCGTGGGAAAACATATAGATTGTACAAGTTGTAAGAGTTATATCCTTTATGAAACTCCAACTTTGATGTAGTAGGTATTTGAGACTGTAAGTATGAAATTTATAAGACAAAGGGCTTGTGATGAATTTATTGTAGATGATTCCTTTGTCAAAATAATAAAATTTCAATCCTCGCATTATATTGAATCCTCTGACAAAAGGGCCAAATTAAGCATCAGTTAGATTCATGTGGGGCGGATGTTGTGGTTCTTCAAGAAACAAAAGTATCAGTAAAGGCATTTGAAATTATTAATAAGAAATGGTATAAATGGATTTCTTTTCAATCTCCTTCACAAGGGGCTTCTGGAGGCCTTATTACTTTGTGGAATGATAATATAGTAAGTATTTCTCAAGTTACTTACAAGAATAATTAGTAGCTAATGAGGGTTTCTCATTTTGATTTAGCTTTTTGGTTACTAAATGTTTATGGGCCAACAAATTCAATTGGTAAAAAAACTCTTTGGGATAAGTTGACACAAATCTTGGATCAATTGAGTCATGATAAGGTTATTATAACAAGGGATTTTAATGCCATAGCATCTGATACAAAAAAAAGGGGATATTTTTCCATCTAAAAAGGATATGAAGGATTTTAAATCATTCATCCAAGGCAATGCATTGGTGGACATAATCCCACTAAATGTAAAATTCACGTGGACTAATAGGAGGAAGAATTTTCTGCAAATTGCGGAAAGATTAGATGGATTTCTTTCTTCTCCAAACTGGGGTTCAACTGATTGTATTTTATCATCTGAAATTCTTCCTTTTAATGCTTCTGATCATTTTGCAATTTTTTTGGATTTAAGTCTATAGAAAATTAAATCAAATCGGAAATATTCTTTCAAATTTGAAGCAATGTGGTTTTGCCATCCTCATTTTCTAAATTTGCTTAGGCAATGGTTGTTGACTACTCCTTTCCAAAAGGGTTCTAGGATGTTTCAGCTGAGTATGAAATTGGATCTCATGAAACAACAAATTAAAGTTTGGAATCAACAAGTTCTCAAAAATATGTTTGTTCAAAAAGATTTGGTTCATAAAAGGCTTTCTGAGGTAAATAAAATAATTATTGTAAATGGCTTAGATAATGCATTATTTGATGAGTAGAAAGTGTTGCAAGAGTAATGTAATGAATTTCTTTCTAGAGAGGAAATTTATTTGGAGGCACAATTCAAGAGAGTTGTGGTTAAATGATGGGGATAGAAATACTAAATTTTTTCACATCTTCGCTCAAATAAAGAAGTCAAAAAATTCAATCTTCTCAATGCATGATAGTCTCTCAAGTGCATGTTTAACTAAGGAAGAAGATATTCAAAAAGAGGGCATAAAACACTTTTCTTCTTTGTTAACTTCTTCTAAGTTTGATAATGAGAGATTGGTGGCTCCTTTTTCATTAAAGGAAGTTAAAGAAGTTATTTTTCTATGTCTCCAAATAAGGCACCAGGCCCAGATGGTTTCACGGCCATCTTCTTCCAAAAATATTGAGATTTTGTGGGTTTAGATATTCTAAATGCAATGGAGTCAAGAAAATATGGTGGCATGTTAAGAAAATTTAATGCGACACATATTACTATTATTCCTAAAACTTCACAATCACATAAATTTTCAGATTCCAGGCCCATTTTATTGTGTAACACTATTTAAAAAACTTTCACTAAGGCCATATATCTTCATTTACACCCTCTTGTATCCATAATTATTTTTGAAGAACAAGGTGGTTTTGTATGTGGTATGGAGACAACTGATGGTGCAATAGTGGCTCACAAAGTTCTTCATTCAATGGCTTCTAAAAAGCTCTCTTCTATGATAATAAAATTAGATATGCAAAAATCATATGATAGGGTTGATTGGGTGTTCTTGAATTAGTTGCTTCTTACATTTGGTTTCTCAGCTAAGTGGTGTAAATGGATTATGAATTGTTTATCTTTAGTGAAATTCTCAGTTTTATTAAATGGTTCTCCAGTTGGATTCTTTGGATCAACTCAAGATGTTCGTCTAGGTGATCCATTATCACCTTTTCTTTTCATCATTCTAGCAGAGGCTTTGAGTAGGTCAATTCACAAAGCTCATAGTCAGGGTTTAATTTAGGGATTCTAATTCCAAACATAAATATTAAAGCAACTCATTCTTTCTTTGTTGGTGATACTTTTCTCTTTGGTAAGGCGGTTATTTCTAAAGCACAACATTTTAAATTAGTTCTTGACAAATATTGTTTAGTCTCGGGTCAAAAAATTAATGAGACTAAATCAAAAGTTTACGTGTTCAACACAAAATCTGCTACTAAAAAGAGGATAGTGAATATTCTAGCTTTCCAAGAAGCTCAACTTCCATGCAAATATCTTGGCATTTCCTTTTTTGTTGGATAGAACTAAGTCTCTCATTGGCATAAAATCATCCATAGCATAGAATCAAGAATCATGTCTTGGAAAGGTCATTGGTTGTCTTTACCTGGTAGAATTTTGTTGGTTAAGATAGTTCAGTCCACAATTTCAAATTATTATTTGTCTATTCTGAGAGCTCCAAAATCTATTATTATTCAAATTCAGAAATTGATCAAGAAATTCTTGTGGTCTAGTAATATGGACAACAAGAAGAAAATTCCTTTAATATCATTGAAAACCATGTGTTTGGAGAAGTTAAAGCGAGGTGCGGGTCTTCATAATATGTTAGAAATAAATATGGAATTAGGGGCAAAAATGGTTTGGCACATGTATGTTAAACCACATTTGAAATGGTGTAAGATAATGCAACGAAAATATTTGGATAATGAAAATCCTTCAAGAATATTTATAGTTTTAAACCCACCTTTAGTTTCTATGATGTGGAATTTTTTAGTTTCTTGTACAAAAATTATAATCCCACACTTAACATGGGAGGTCAATGATGGGAAACAGGCCCTTTTTTGGAAAGATTCGTGGAATGGATCTCCAAGTTTGAATTCTTTGTATGAATTTCAATTCACAAAAGGTTTGTTGACAGATTCATGGGGTGATAAAGTTAGAGATTATATTCATCATGTAGATCCACTGTTTGGTAAAGCAATTTAGAAGGATTGTTCAAAGCTTGGAATCAGTGTTGAGCATAAGATGTTGTTGCAGCCTATTCTACAGAAAAGGATTGTGTATTGCACTGATGGTGATGATAGGCTTATATGGGTAAAGTCAAATTTTTGTTCTTGCTTAGTTAAAGAGGGCTATAAAACAATTTCACAATCAGGGAGACAATTAGTAAAAGAAAGAGCATATAACTTTTGTTGGAATTCTATGATATTGCCTAAAGCTGGTTGTTTTTCATGGCTAGCTATAAGGAGTAAGATTCTAACTAGTGATAGGCTCTCAAAGATAGGGATTGTAGATCCTTTCAAATGTGTTCTTTGTAATGAAGAATTTGAAGATGCAAAACATCTTTTCTTACAATGTTCAATAGCACAATTGTGTTGGATGTTTATCCTAAAAATATGAAATGGTATTCGTCTTTATCATATACTCTTTGGAAATTATTCTCAATTTGGCCAGTTTTGTTTACTAATTCCTTTTTTGTAAGTATTTGGTCAGTAATACCTGTTTTAGTAGTTTGGGCTTTATGGTGGACAAGAAACGGAGTTATTTTTCAAAAAGAAAAATTTAATCTCGATCTGGTGTTGAATTCCTTAGAGCAATCAATCTCAGAAACTGTCAATGCATATGAAGGTAAAGTAAAACATGTGGGATCAAATTTTTTTGATTGGAATTCAAAACTAATGATGATCTGGCCTCTTCTTAAACTATCATTTAAAGGAAGCATGCATAACCCATCCCACAAAGTCAATAGAAAAGAAATAAGATGGAAACCTCCAACAAAGGGATTGTTTAAGATGAATTATGATGGAGCCTCGAGGGGTAATCTAGGTTTATTTGGAGCAAGTGTTGTTATTAGAGATTATAAGGGTTTGGTATTCTATGCAAGATCATTTAAACTATAAAATGGAACCAATAATGAAGCAGAGGCTCAAGCATTGCTTCGTGGTTTAAAATTAGCTCCCACCTTTAAGATTACAAAGATTAAAATTGAAGGTGACTCTTTGTTAATCATTAATGCATGTCATGAGTGACTTTTGATTAACTGGAAGCTAGGTTATATAATGAAGTAGATAGGGTCATTATTAGGAAAATTTGAATCCTATCATATTTTTAGAGAGGGTAACAGTGTTATAGATTATTTGGCCAAATCAGGATGTGATCAGACAAGTGAGGAAGTGTGTCATGTCATTCAAATATTGCACATTAAATTAGTTGAACTAGTGTCTCGAGATGAAGGTGATTCTAGTTGATTTAAGGATTAATATGTCCTATGGTTTGTGAATCTATTATCATAATTTTCCATATTATTAAAGGAATTTAAGGTTTGAAGTGGTAGAAGGATTTGATTTAACAATTTCAAAAGGTCTATTTTATGAAATGATATTCAAATCAATGTTCATCTCATCTGTCGAGATAGTTAAATCAATGCACATGGTAATAAAGATTAAGGTACATGGAAAATCTAGACTCTACATCATAAGGTATATTTTAGGTACAAGGTATTCTTTGGGATACACATTTCTGTAAAGTGGAGGAGGTTTAAAAAAGAGTTTAAGTACAACATAGCACTCGAATATCACATTCTACCTTTTTCATAGCCAATTGCAGACACCTTCATGGAAGATCAAGATGAAAATGAAATCCAGCCAGTGCAAATGGAAGAATAGAATGTGCAAGTTAAATATACTATTTTGTTTTGTTCATACTAGCTGTGAGGTATATGGGTATTGGTATTAGAAAAAAAAAACCATAGTATGCTATGTCTTCAATTTTCTATAGTTTAGGGAAGACATTATAGTAAGTATAGTAATGGGGAAGTTGAGTAAAAATTTCTTGTCATATATCCAAGAGGAAAATGCAAGCTATTTTTGAGATAGAAAAGAAAAAGTGAAATCAAGATCCAAAGGTTACAAAATTGTAATAAACATTGTAAAAATCATATTATTATTAATATAAATATATACAGGCATTATGCCTTTGGCTGAAAAAAGAAAGATAAACAAGATGAAACACAAAGTTTAATTTTAGCGTCGAGAATATAACTTCATAGTAAGTAATATGGATGATTAGAGATTGGATGCTTCCTACTACCAAGATGGAATATATTAGATGGCATTATGATTGAAACCATTAAGAGAAGAAATGAAAAGGTATTTAGTATTGAAAAGGAGGCTTCAAAGTTCATTGTGGCTTGAAATTTTGATCATTAGAATGAATTCTTAGAAATATGGGTACTTGCTCCTAAATAAAAAGAAGTTATATGTGGAATTCCTACTTCAATAAATTGAAGGCAAGTTAATTGTTAAGAGAGTAAGGTAAGTCTCTAATCCAAAGGCTACTTCCTTAGTAGTACATATAGTGAAAATAAATGAAGCCACTACGAAGAGATTATATGGGGATCATGAAGTAGGCAAAGTAGAAATAATAAAGATAAAATTTATCTTTTTTTCTAAGGAGTAGTCAAGGGAATATGGTTTGAAAAATAAAATACAAGGTTTAAAAATAAAAACTTACTATTTTACCCTGCTATACCATAGGATAAAAATTCATTATAGGGGTTTCAAGTAGGTTAAATGAACTACTATAGAAATCAAAGGATAGTGAAGAATAAATTAGTGTAAACGTAAAACAAATACTAAAACCTTGTTAAAAGAATATTAAAGGACAAGGTTAAAAAATTAATGAGATTGGCTAATGAATATGTAAAATCCATGAAATTATTAGCAAAGAATCAAACAAAAAAATATTTGACCTTGATCTCATATAATTTAATGTCAAGTAGATACCTAGGGTGTTTCTTATGGAAGATATATATAAAACTACCAAATATTCTAAGGGATCCTACAATCAATAAATGAAACATATGGAGTGACCAAGCTGCACATTTGCACTTTCCACAATCCTCTTCAACCTCTTATTATAATGTTTGTATGCTTTGCTTATCATAGAGTACCCAAATAAAATATCTTCATTAGATCTAGAGGACCAAACTTACCCAAATTATCCTCATCCCTTTTGATGCAAAATTTTCTTCCAAAAATCTTAAGATGTATGACTAAATTTGGTATTCCTCTCTATAGCTCATAAGTGTTTTGTCAAACTTGGGTATGATCTTAGCTTTGTTCAGAATATACATTGTAGTCTGAACTACTTCTCTCTAGTACATATCCGGTAGATTTGTTTGACTCAACATTGTTCTTACCATCTCATGTATTGTTTGATTCTTCCTTTTTGTAACTCATTTTGTTGTGGAGTCCTAGGGATAGATAATTTCCTCTAGGTCCCATTTTGTTCACATAATACATCATACTGGTCAAAAGTGAATTCTCCACCTCTTTCAAACCTCAAAACCTTTATTGTTCTTGTCGTTTCATTTTCAACTATTGCCTTGAATATTTTGAACCTCTTAAATGCTTATGATTTTTCTTTTAAAAAGGTAATTCAAGTCATCCTAGTGTAATCAAAAATTAGCATCATAAAGTAATTGTCACCTTGTAGACTCTTTATCCTCATTGGTCCGCACAAATCCATATGGATCAAATCTAATGGCTTTGATGTGGAATATTCCTTAATGGTAAATTTGGACTTTGTATGTTTTCCCTCATAACATGGTTTGTAGCTTGTAGACTGAGGTTTCTTGATCTTTGGCATATCCCAAACCATTCCCTTTGAGCTAATTTTCACAATGTCATCAAGATTGATGTGTCTCGATATTCTATGCCAGAGCCAACTTTCTTCTTTCTATATTGTAAGGTAGCTTTGTCCATTTAGCTCACTAAGATGATATATATTACTATTTATCCTGCTTCCTTCCACAATTAGTTCTTTAGTACTAGATTTTTGGATCTCATAACCATTAGCACTAAATGAAATTTGGTAACCCTTGTCACATATTTGACTAACACTCAAAATATTATGCTTTAGTCCTTCAACATACAAAACATCATGATTTTTTGTCCTACCACCATCAAGACTCAAAGTACCCTTGTTGGTAATCTTGACAACAAAGTTGTTTCCACTTGAGTAACAAAACCTCCATCAAACTTTTTGAAATTTGTGAACTTACTTTTGTCTCTGGTCATGTGGCTTGAATATTAGCTATCAATAATCCATATATTTTTCTCCTTTTAAGCATGTAGATCAGTTTGAGCAATCATGGAATTTTTTGACTTCTTCTCTTTCGGTTTCTTCTTCTAGAATTTATCTGACTCAGAACTCTAGTGTTCTAACTTAATTCTTCTTGTTTTTGATAGAGGTGCCTGCTCAAAAAAATTGTTTTTGCAATTTCTAGCAATATTTCCAAAGTTATTCTATTTGTAATAGATAATATTAAAATTATACAAAGGTGCAAATGTATTAATACTAACAAATTTATTTCTTCTTGCATGAGCCTTTTTACAATCAACAACCTTATGACCAAAATTATTGCAATTAAAACAATAACTGTAAAATGAATAATTGAACCTAGTATTGTATCCCTATCTTCTAGATCTCTTCTTCTTCTTCTATACTTGAATAAAACCATCATTATATGCCTTGCTTTCGTTAATTGTAGTAACCATTTTAATTTTTGAACTTCCAAACCCAGTCTTTTCTAGAATCCCTTTAGCGGGCCTTATTGGTTGTTATGTCACTTTATCCTTTTGATCATCAACGCCAATACTGGTTTTGACATGCGGAGACCTTTGACATCCCAAAATCTGATCTAGAACCTTAGTACCCTTCCCAAACTTCAATTGCAACTGATTATTTACTTTTTCAAGATCTTTTCTCATTCACACAATTTTTACTTCAAGTTTCTAATAGTCCTTGCCTTTTGATATTATCCTTTCAGTGAAAACTTCTTCAATCCTCATTTCTTCTTCTATTTGAGTCTTCAGATCAATGATCATCTTTTTTGCACTCTCAAGATTTTGAGATAAGTGATCTTTAGCCTTCACTTCTTCAACAGTCCTTTTCTTTAGTCTCTTGATTTCCTTTCTAGCATAGAGTAACTCTTCCATAAGATCCACTTCATCATCATTTTCAAAATTCGTTTCTGCAAGATTTTCAGCAGTTTCCATGGCCATTAATTCAACTTTCCCTTTTTCATCTCTGAAGATGCCCTAATCTTCTTCATTAGTGGAGTATCTATCCTCTTTAGTAAAGAAACTTTTTTTTCCTTTGAACTTTATTCCCTTTCTAAAATGATTTAATTCCATGCTTTTTCTCAACATTGTTAGAACCCTTATACAAACACTTAGCCATAAAATGTCCTACTTCACCACAACTAAAACATTTGAAAGGTTACCTTTATAATTTCCTTTCTGAAATTGTTTTCCTCCTTTGAATCTGATCCAACATCAAAGTCTAAATCCACTTGCTTCTTGGATGCTTTGAATGCAACCTCTTTCCTTATTGAGTTTTCACTATCAAACCTCATCTCAAAGGCAATCAAAATTCCATGTAATTCAACCATTTTTTTAAGCATTCATATCTTTTGCTTCTTCAACAACATAAACTTTGGAATTGAACCTTCTAGGAAGATATTTAAGTACCTTTTTCACAACCATGTTTTCCTTGAATTCCTCACCAAGACCTTTGATAGAGTTGATAACTTCATCAACCCAGCGCGGGAATATCGCAATGCTTTCTTCCTCCATTTTCAAACCTCAAACTAAGTTCTATGAGTTTTGAGTTTCGCTTCTTTAATTTTGTCATCACCTTCATAGATGGTGTGCAATTTTTGCCATACTTCCTTCGCAGTCTTGCATTGCATAACTTTCACAAATTTAGAATTAGACAAACCACATAAAATAGAATTCATAGCCTTGGAATTACTTTCACAAGCCTTCTTTCTAGCTTGATCCCTTGGAGGATTTTCAGGAATCTCATATCCCTTTAACATCTAGATTTCAAGACCTAGGGCCATCAGGTATGCTTCCATTTGAACTTTACAAAAAGCATAATTAGACCCATCAAAGAGTGGTGCCTTATTTGTTGAAAAACCTTCTTATGACATAGAGTGTGCCATCCCAAATCTACCTCAAGCTAATTAATCTTCTTCAAAGGAACTTGGGTCTAATACCAATTGAAGGGAACATAATATACTAAGATGGGGGTTGAATCAATAGATCTAATAAATTTAAAACTCTTAACTTCAACATAAATATATGAACATGAAACTTGAATCTTCACTCCTACTAATCAAGCACTTACAATGAACACACACATCTACATAAGAAAACACCAGATATATGTGAAAACTTGAGAGGGGAAAAACCACAGTGAGAATAGTTGCTTGGATTTACTATCCAAATCCAACCTTACAAAGCAAATTAATCTTACAATATGAAGTAGGCACCAACCTATCAGAGACACCAACCCCAATTGTACTTACAGGCACCACCCTACCAGAAACACCAATCCCCGATGCAGTGAAGAGAGCACCAACTCTACAAGTAGAACACCAATCCTACAAAAATATAATGATAAGGTTTGTGGACCTTAAATGCAACCTACACATCTCATACACATTTTGAACTGAATACAGACTCTCTTCCACACTCCTGCTGAACTTTTGATAATGTTGCATTGTAAACACATGCTCGAATAATCATCCCCTTGTATATCCACTCACCACCTTCTTCTACAATTATACTTCACATTATGCATCTATAAAAATGTATTATTATATACAAGACATTATGTAAATTATTCCTCCATGTCGGCTAGGGGTCCACAAATAACTAGGACAACATAAAGTGGACCTAAATTCAAATTTCATGAAATGTGTAATAGGTCAGTCCAAAAACAAATTTGTTGCTGCCAAAAAAACATGATGTCATGTGCTACTACATGAACCTTAACCAGGTCTCGTCTTGACTCCTCATGCTAACTTTGAATGTCACACAGTACTAATTATTACCAATAGTTCTTGAACACCAACTAGTTGGCATACAAGCACATAGAACCTTTTGTCAGTTCAATATTTTTGCATGTTGAACATATCTTCCGTAAAACTATAGAATATGATAGAATATGTGTAGAAATACTCTCCTCTCAAACCGTAGAGCCAATTGATGAGTCTCGTTTATGGTCTAATTATTGATAGAGTTTGTTATCCATTTGTTGCAGTTGCATAGACTTAGATGCTTCGATGTTGACATTTTTATGATATTTCCTTAAAACCATAGACTTTGGACATGAACTTATTTTCATAAATTTTAATGATATTGACATGTTATATGAACTATTTGTGTTAATTTTGCATGTGATTAATGAATGTTGCTTTGAGATAGTTATAGATATGTAGCAATTGTGTGTACTAATATTGTCATGCAGATATAATTAGAGGCCTACAATTAGGAAACATTTTGCCAGCTGGACATTCGCCATACCAGTCAACAAGGCGATCATTTAATGGAAAGAAGACTCTCGACAGTGAAAATATTCCTCATTTAAATCAAAAAAGTAACCACCTTGTAATGGTCTTAATTATTGTTGAGAAAATATAGGCATTATTGTTGTGCCAGATTCGCGTTAAGGAAAACATGCCTGACAAGTTTTGTGCGTGCGTAGCTGCCTCTCCACTTTCTACACTTTCCCTAATGTGGTGTTCTCTGAATTTGTTGGAGTTGACTGCCTTTCTAGGTTTTAGTGGTAGGTTTTATAAATAAGACTTAGATTCTCCTTCTGAGGTTTTAATTGGAGGTTGCTCAATCTCATGATGTACTCGCATTCTTAATTTTTTCAGTAATACCGTCATGTTGCTCAATTGTACTCATGTTTTTCAATGAATGAAATGAAGTTATAAGTTCATGCATCTGAGTTTACATTAGTTTTAGGGGATACCCATCCAAGGGGGGCCCACTTAGTGAGTATTCCATCCTGTACCTTAGTTTAGTTTAGTTGTTATTTTCTATTCAGTGATTAGTTAAGAATCTGACACTGTCTATTCTTATAGCCACTAGAATTCCATTTTGTGACTATTCTTGTAGCCAAAGTAGATAGAGAAGTTTCCTATTTGCTCGCTCAGATTTTTATTTCTATCATGCATTTCAGCTTAGTATAGTTGTTGAATCATTATAGGAGGCTGACATTTTTGGTGTCATTATCGAGGATGGTGTCAAACTAGGGTGTTCTTTGGAGCCATTGATGGTTTTTCTTGTTGTAGTGTTTTTGGAAGTTGTTCTTAGTATACCCCTCATTTAGGGAAGTAATGACCCCCACTATTATTTTACCAATTTTTTGTGTGAACTGGCTGATAGTGAGTTGATACCATATGCATAGAGAAAGGAGAAGAGATGCTCATGGGAGATTCCATCCTAACAATCCTGATCTATTCCAAACAATTGAGTATCAAAATCTACCCAGAGACAAAGAAGAAGAAGAGCCACACCTCTTTGCTGATACATTTCCAGATCTAACCAATTCTAAAGGTTCCTCTGAATATCAAAATCTGATTGAGATCCCCCTTTCTTTGGAACTTCATCAGACAAGCATGGGTGATGAAAATAGAAATAGACCTAACCAACCAATTTTTCCTTCCCCCATTGCTCATCAAAATGAAGTAGACAACCTCAAAAATATACTTGCTTCAATCCTTCCTAAGTTCTATGGACTTGTCATAGAAGATCCTTATACATTTTTGTTCGAGTTTGATATACTCTGGAGGAGTACCACTGATGACCATAGGCTTAAGCTATTCCTTGCCACCTTGAAAGAAGTTGCATTAAGATGGTTCATGAGCTTAGGCAGAGATACTGTGGATATTTGGGAGGACATGAAGACAAAGTTCCTTGAGAAATACAAGGAGTATTGCAGGGGCACTGACATGAGAGGAGGTGACATTTTTAGGATGCAACAAAAGGAGGATGGGAGTCTGGAAGATTATATTTCAAGTTTTATGTTTTGTTTACAGAAATCTCCACACCATACACTCAATGAAGAATCACAAAAGATGCTTTTCTTAAGAGGAATTAATGACAATTGCACATATGCCTTGGACCTAATGGGAGGAGGAGATATCACCCAAGTTCCTTGGGAGGAAATCAAGAAGATATGTCAAAACTATTCTAGGGAAGCTTCAAAGAAGGGGAGAGCTTACCAATCTTCCATGGGTAAGTCATCTACTAGTGGAGTTTCAAGGATGGAAATTACTCACTTATTGGAAGAATTCAAGCAAGACATCATAAACAATCTAGCTACTCAATTGGATACACTTAAGGCCAAGAAGAAACAAGAGGAGGCAAAGGCAATGTTGGTAGAATTTGCCCTCATTGGAGACAAAAGAAGGACTACAGATGCAAGATAATAGGTAATATTGATAGCAAGCAGATGGCACCTGATTTCAAGCCAATCCAAGGTGAAGAAGATCAAGTCTACTTTGTTGCACAAAGGAGGCTATGGGCCCCAAGACAAGGCATGCCACCAGATCCACTATCTTTTGTTGGGCCATTTTTTAATTCTTATTCATCTGGTAACCAATGGAAACCCCCATATCCATCCACTTATGGAGGATATCCATCACAACCTCGGAATAACCCCCCAAATTTCTGGCCTAACCACCAAAACTCTCCACCTCAGTGGTAACAACCTTAAGGGAATTGGCAGCAGTTTCAAGGAAATTGGCAGCCACCTCCAGTAAATTGGCAACAAACATCTCAATGGAGGGGAGGATAGCAATGACCAAACCAGACAACCAATTATGTGTAGCCACCTTCTCAGCCTCAACAACCTACTATAATTCCTCCTCCTGCTAGTTCAAATTCAAATGCACCTAAACCTACTCAGCTACTAGCCCAACCCACACCTAACCCAAATAATAAACCACAACAACAGCTGGTATACTCTGTTGATCCAAATCAATTCTCTGCATATGTTGTGAGTGTAAGTAACATCCGCTTGTGTTCAGGAACTACTTTGCCAGCTCCTTCCACACCTATCATCACTGAGCTTCCTGTGGAGGAAGAAGAGCCTCTGAATATCCTCATTTAGCCGAGTGCTCCTAAAAATTCTGATCCAATCCCAATCAAGCAGACTGAACCTGAACCACCATTTCCCTAGAGGTTGGAAATTGTGAAACAAAAGGAAGAAAAGGACGACACAACTTTTTACATTCTAGATCAGTTGAAGCATATATGTGTCCAAATACCTCTATTTCAAGCCATAAAATATGTTCCCATATATGGCAAGGAAATCAAGGAAGCATGCCTTAAGAAGCCAGGAAGGAAGAAGAAAGACCCCACTACAGTTAATGTGGTGGGACAGTTGGATGACATCATGCTTGGGAAAGTCACTATCCCCAAATATAATGACCCAAGGAGTCATGTGTTAGGAGTTGTTATAAATGGGATCCACGTAAAGAATGCTCTGATTGATTTGGGAGCAACAATAAATGTAATGACCAAGGACATCCTACAACAACTAAATTTTGCAAGCATGAGACCTACTCCTACTATCCTGCGACTTGTTGATAGTTCTATTGTTAAGCCTGATGGGATAGTAGAGGATCTTGTTGTAACTGTAGACTCTTGGGAGTACCCAATAGATTTTATGATTCTTAAATCCTAAGGCCACACTAGGCGGGTACCCCATTATTCTTGGAAGGCCATGGTTAGCAACAATAGATGCCCGTATTGGATGTTGGATAGGAGACATGACAATTTTTTATGGAAAGAGCACCGAAAATCTTGTTCTCTACCCTCCTGCTCAGCCCTCCCATGATAAGAATGATCTTGTATGGCCACATGTTGGTGAAGAGGTAGAGGAAATTAATTCTGTGACACAACTTATGATGTTCAACAGAAGTCCTTTCATGCAGCTTCAAGATGAAGATGAAGTATTATCTAACATAATTCAGAACCATTATGAGATAGAGGAAACATCATCCTGTAATGCATCTGATTCTGCTGAAATAGTGAAGAAACTCCTACCCACTCTTCCTGCAGTCGCTCTTCCTACAGTTGCTCTTCCTGCAATCGCTCTTCTTGCAGACGCTCTTCCTATAACCGCTCTTCCTGTAGTCGAATTTCCTACAGAAAAATGTATGTCTCATACATTTCCACCATATGAACTCAAGGTACCAAGCATTAGTGAAGCAGCTATGGTAGAGTTAACTACACAAGTGCAAGTGTCAGAAGGAAAATATCTAAATGTTAACAACAAATTGAGTGAACAATAACACTTGTCATTGGAAAACTTAATGAGGGCCCACCAGTTTGCATTTGTGTGGGATTACATGATATGAAGGGATTGGACCCTAATATTTGCACTCATAGGATATAAGAAATGATTGTACACCAGTGAGGCAACCACAAAGAAGAATTAACCCTACATTGAGAGAAATAGTAAAAGGAGAACTACAAAAATTGCTAGATGTAGGATTTATCTACCCCATCTCAGATATCCAGTGGGTGTCCCCGTTGGTGATTGTGCCTAAAAAAGGAGGGAAGTGGTGAGTTTGTGTTAATTATAGGGAACTTAATACTGCCACCAAAAAGGACCATTTCTCCTTACCTTTCATAGATCAAGTTTTGGACTCACTTGTAGGAAAGCAGTACTTTTCTTTCCTAGATGGATTCAGTGACTATAATTAGATCCAAATTGCACCAAATGACTAGAAGAAGACCACCTTTACCTATCCATGGGTGATCTATGCCTATTCAATACTTCCATTTAGCTTATGTAATGCACCTGCAACTTTTTAGAGGGTAGTCATTAACATATTTTTAGATATCTCTCTTGATTGCATGGAAATCTATATGGATGACTTCACTATTTATGGTGTTGATTTCAATGAAGCATTCAAAAATATTAGGATAGTTCTATAGAGATTTGAAGACCATAATCTATCTTTAAATAGTGAAAAGTGTTTTAAGATGATGCAGGAAGGTGTAGTTCTTGGCCACTACATCTCTGACAAGGGAATTCAAGTAGATCCTGCAAAGATTGAGGTGATCACCAATATATCTATCCTTGCAAACAAAAAATTGTTAGGAGTTTCTCAGGACATGCAGGTTATTATAGGAGGTTCATCAAAGACTTCAGCAAAATGACAACACCATTGTATAATCTCCTAACTAAAGATGTTGAATTCCAATGGACAAAAGACTGTGACAAGGCATTTTCTTATTTGAAAACAACTTTAACTCATGCTCCTGTACTCAAGGGTCCCGACTGGGAGCTTCTTTTTCACATCCATACAGATGCATCAGACTATGCCATAGGAGTAGTCTTAGGAAAGAAAGAAGGAGCTATTGAAAATGTTATTTATTTTGTCAGCAAAAATTTGTAGGGAGCTAAATTCAACTATACAGTGACAGAAAAATAAATGTTGGTAGTGATCTATGCCCTAAAAAATTTCAGGCACTACATAATAGGCTACCAAATCTTTGTGCACAATGATCATGAAACCATTAGATACCTCATGAATAAACCCCTGATCTCAGGTAAGCTGGCAAGATGGTTATTGTTGATGCACGAGTTTGACATGACTATTGTGGATAAACCAGGGAAGGCCAATGTTGCAGATTTTCTTTCAAGACTAACTACATTAGAGGACAATCAAGTTGTATATGACTCCTTCCCTGATGAGCATCTATTTTTCATCAATGTGCAGACACCCTGGTATGCTGACATAGCTAATTACTTGGTCACAGGGAGATTTCCTCCTCACTTCTTTCCAAAAGAGAAGAAGGTGCTCATTGAAAAATATTCTCCTTTCTCATGGATTGGTAGATGCTTGTTTTACATTGGACCAGACTATGTCATGAGGAGATGTGTGAGGGAAGATGAGACATATGACATTTTGCATGCATGTAACAATGAACCCTGCGGAAGGCATTTTGTAGTCAATAGGACAACAATGAAGTTTTGAACATAGGATATTACTGGCCCACACTCCACAAGGATGCAAGGAGATATACAAGGAAGTGTGGCAGATGCCAAAGGATGGGTTGACCAACCAAATCTGATGAGATGCCACTTTACCCCTAGGTAGTAATCACTCCATTTGATAAGTGGGGATTGGAATTTGTAGGACTCATTCATCCTCCATCAAAAGGTAAATCTTATATCTTGGCATGCATTGATTATGTAACCAAGTGGGTAGAAGTTAAGGCCATGAAGCATGCAAGAGACAATAAGGTTGCAAAATTTCTTTATGAGGAAATTTTCAAATGGTATGGAGTTCCAAGAGAGATAGTGACTCATCAAGGGGCTCGATTCACCTCAACCCTTGTTACAACATTGGTCAATGAGTACAACATTAGACATAGGAGGTCTACTCCTTATCACCCTCAAGCCAATGGCCAAGTTGAGGTGACCAACAGAGAAATTGAAGCCATTATGACCAAAACAGTGGCTATCCATAGAAAAGATTGGGCAAGCAGACTACCTGAAGTTGTTTGGACTTACAGAACTACATGGAAACAACTACATGATTCACTCCATTTGAGTTGTTGTATGGAAAGACAGCTATGATGCCCATTGAATTTGAGCATAAGACTTTTAGGACTGTAGTGGACTTGGGGATGGATATCTCTAAGGCACAAAGGGACAAAATCATGCAGTTGAATGCTTTGGATGAGATGAGGAAGGAAACTTTGCATCACATAGAGGTAGTGCAGAATCAGAGAGTAAAATGGCATGAAAAATTCATCAAAGATGAGAAATTCCAGCCAGGCAATTGGGCACTGCTTTATAACTCAAGGTATCAAGACAATGCAGGAAAAGTGCAGACAAGGTGGATAAAACCATATGAGGTTGCTCAAGTTTTTCCCAATGGAGATTTTCAGCTCACTACCATTGAACCTATTAGATTTAAGTTGTTGGTCAATGGTCATTGCCTCAGGTTGTAGCACAAGCCAACTTCCAAAGAGGAGTTCTTGCAACAATTCACTGAACATGCAGCACCCAAATTTCCTGCAACCAAAGGAAGTGGACCTAGTGTCCCTCCTTCTGGCTAGCTAAGGTATGTAACTTTTCATAATAAAGACTTCCACTTTTGTTTGGGTCCACTTCTTCACCCATCCGCCCATCCATTACACCTTTCTCTCTCTTCCACCTCACTGCCATCATTTCACTTCATTCCATTCCACCTCATTTCACTCCACTTTCATTAATTGATCAACTGATTTCTTCAAAAGTGACTGGTACTTTCTCTATAATCTTTGCAATAAATCTTCCATGAATTTAGGTACGTGCACATCAATTATAATATCTTAATTATCTTTTAGTGCATTCATTTAACTATTGTAAATTAATATGGACATTTTCCATAGCATGTAATTATTCCCTACCATTGTCAAATCATCATTCCGCCTTGCATGTGAGGACACATGTGCAAATTTAGGTTGGAGGGAAAAGTGCAAATACTATGTCTGCATGTCTATCTGTACTATTTCAAGTCAAAAAAATTTAATTTATTGAGCCGATTTGAATCCTGAGTGAGATGACAACTCATATGTGTGAAACGACATCAACCACCACCATTTTCCTTAATCATAGCCTACATTTATTACTCCTTTACTTCCTTTATATTATCCTATCATAATCTTAAGCCAAAAGGTCAAATTTAGTCAATACAAACATTGGAAATTTGGCAGCATTGCAAGAAGGAGAAGTTTGGCTTTCAAACGAAGATTGTAGGAATGAAAAAATTTGCAGAGTGATTGTTTGATTGCAGATAATGGTAGGTAGGTTAATTCGAAATGAACCCATGGTTCATGATGTATTATTATAGGATGCACCTTGTCTAGTTGAGTTTAGAACTACAGATGGATAGACTATTTCTTGAAGTTGAATGGTTTTGATGAAGACATCGCATTGGAATTTTCCCAGACATTGTTTGAAGGAAAGGCCACAGTAAAGGGGTTGGAGGTTATGGCCACTGAGGAAAGGATTGCATAAGTTACAGGGTTGCCTGTTGATGGTGAACATTACCCTGTTACCAAAGATTCCAAGTCAACTAGGGCCTAATTTATAGAACCTGGTGACCCTTCGTTGAGCGTGGAAAAACAAGGAGCGAAGAGAATTTATCTGCTTGAGCTATGGAAGCAGGTAGTTTTTTGTGTTGTGAATTATATTACCTGTAAAGGTCATCAGTCGAATCTACATACCATACATTTCAAACTCTTGAACCACATGAGGCACAAAAGAAGAATGAATAGGTAAAACGTGTTATACCACATTCTTTCAATCATGGTGGTCGAGACCTAGAAAGGTAGGGACAACTCCATTTCCCACCATTGTTTGATCAAATTATTAGTTGATAAGTCTCTGCATGATGTGTCTGATATATTTTGGGAAGAATTATTGAATATTGATCAAATTAAACTAGAGCATTTGCGACCTAGGGTTTTTTCTCAACCTCATAGGGTTAGTAGGAGGGTGAGAAATGTTTGAGCTACTCCTAGAGTCTCAAATTTTGGTGTGAGCCCTAGTGTAAACCCTCCTACAGCCAAGCAAACCATAGAGATTAGTTCTTCTGAGGCTAAACATTCAGAAAATGGAAGTTCATCTCCAGATTCTGATGATGATGTCCCTCTTGGCACCCTAATGAGAACTAGGGCACAGAAGAAAAAGACCAAAATAAGAAAAGGAAAAGTTAAAAACCAAACGGTAAAAAAAGAAGTGTCAAGCTCTAAGAAATGGAAGCTTGACACTGTTCTTCCTGTAGCAAAATAAAAGCGAAGAAATTCTCCTAGAAAATCAAGACCAGCTAGGCTAGCCTTTGGTGTATCTCCCGAGGGAATCCCTAAACCTAGAGAAACATCATGGAAGGATAAAAAAGCTCCAATGGAGCAGGTGAATGTCGAGGAAAAGGACATATTTGAGGAAGCAGCAAGCATAACGTTGGTAGATCTTGCTAACATTGCAGAACAAGTTGAAAGCCAAGGGCATGAGGACAAGTAGGAGCTCTTGTAGCAAGATCAGAAACTAGAACTCCTATAGCAAGAATAGAAGCAAGAGTTCCTGCAGCATAAGTAAGAACAAGAACTTGAGGCCCTGCAGCTAGAACTGGGAGAACAGTTAACACCCCTGCAGCCGAAATTGGCTAAGCAAACAAAAGCCCTACAGTTGGTATTTTATGAAGAGAAAGTAAAAGTTCCAGGAAATATTTTGGTAGGAATACATAAGCCCTTTGACTGTTCAATGCACAAGGTAGCCATGAACTTATGGAAATAACTGTAGAGGAGGGAAGAAGAATGGAAAGCAGAGAAACGCAGGCTAAAGAGGGAAATTCAAAAGAGAGATGAAGAGATTGAGGATAAGAATGAAGAAATTACTGCTTTAAAGAAAAAGGTGAATGACATGGCAACTTTAGTACCTCAGATATTAGAGTGTAGTGCTCCTCTAAGGGTTTATGCTCTATATTTGAAGGAGAATCATCTTTCTTTTAAGCTAGCAAGGATTATTTTAGGTTTGAATCCTTCCATTGAGACCCCTATTGAATTTTTCAATGCTTATCGGATTGCTCCTCCTGAAATGAAAAATTTGTTGTGTGAATTTTATTTACATAATTATGTTGTGACCCAAGACCATGATTGGAATCCATTGTTGTATGTTGGAGATGTGCAATTAAGGGAATTTATGTCTTGGATACATAATGAAGTTAGTTAGGGAAAATAGTTTAGGACCTATAGGAAAATTGAATCCAACATTCCCTTGCCCATTAGGGTTGAATCTAGAAATCTAGGAGACATTTTTAAAGATTGGCACAAAATTCTCTACCGACTAAGTTATGGCAATGGGATCATGTCCGAGAGACAGGCAGATTACAAAGACTATGAGAAGGTAGCAAAAACCATAGGGGAATTTGTAATGGGATACCTATCACAAAAGTGGAATAGCCTAACTGATGATTTGAAACAAGCTTAGCTTCATTCCACATAGAAATATGTTGCGACACTTAAGAGAGTTGATAGATATATATAGATTGGAAGGACAAAGGGATAATTTTGGCTTCCACTGAATTTTCAACCACCTATCCTACTGTGGCCTGTGCCAAACTTTAGGTACTACCGATATGACATAGTTGCAGAGAAACAGAGATGGAGCAAGTTGGATAGACAACAAGGGTTCTATTGGGATCCTAATTCAGATACAACAAAAACTGATGTAGGACAGCTGGCGGTTGCAAATTTTAGGGCATTGACCAAGAAAAAGCACAACTCTCCCTCTGTTGGAGGACCAACAAGACCTTAGGCTGGGGGGAGTGATGAGTCTAGTTTATGGTCTAATTATTGATAGATTTTTTTATCCATTTTTTTGCAATTGTCATAGACTTTGATGCTTGGATGTTGACCTTTTTATGATATTTCCTTAAAATCATAGACTTTGGACATGAACTTATTTTCATAAATTTTAATGATATTGACATGCTATATGACCTATCTATGTTAATTTTGCATTTGATTAATGAATGTCGCTTTGAGATAGTTATAAATATGCATTTGTTGTGCATACTAATGTTTTCATGTAGATATAATTAGAGGCCTGCAGTTAGGGAACATTTTGCCAGCTGGACATTCGCTATACCGATCAACAATGTGGTCATTTAATGGAGGGAAGACTCTTGACAACGTAAATATTCCTCATTTAAATTGAAGTAGTAACCACCTTGTGATGGTCTTAATTTTTGTTGAGAAAATATAGGCATTACTGTTGTACCGGATTCACATTAAGGCAAACATGCCTAACAGGTTTTGTGCTTGTGTAGCTACCTCTCCACTTTTTGTGCTTTCCCTAATGTGGCGTCCTCTGAATCTATTGGATTTGAACGCCTTGCTAGGTTTTAGTGGTAGCTTCTATAAATAAGACTCAGATGTTCCTTCTGAGGTTTTAATCGGAGGTTACTCAATCTGATGATCTACTCACACTCTTAAGTTTTTTATTAATATAGTCATGTTGCTCAATTGTACACATGTTTTTAAATGAATGAAATGAAGTTAGAAGTTTCTGCATTTTAGTTTACATTAGTTTTAGGGGCTACTCATCCAAGGGGGCCCACTCGGTGAGTATTTTGTCCTATACCTTAGTTTAGTTTAGTTATTTTTTCTTCAGTAGTTAGTTAAGAATCTGGAATTGTCTATTCTTGCAACCACTAGAATTTCATTATGTGACTATTCTTGCAGCCAAAGCAGAAAAAGTAGTTTCCCATTTGCTCACTCAGATTTTCATTTTTGTCATACATTTTGGCCTAGTATAGTTGTTGGTTGATGCTCAACACTTATTTTATTTCCTTACAAGCATTTTACTTTCAGCATTGCATCTTTCTTAGTTGTAGGATGAATATGACTACTTTGGATTCCTAGTGCACATATAGTGCTGACCCATTTCAAGTTTACATCCCTGGGTTGACAATTTAAATGCACCTTCATGATGATTGAAATAGCTATTTAGGTTAGATGTCCAATCTCTGAATCATATCTATGAAGGCTTAGTTGTTGAATCATTGTAGGAGGCCGACATTTTTGGCACCATTGTTGGGGATGGTGTCAAACTGGGGTGTTCTTTAGAGTCATTGATAGTTTTTCTTGTTGTAGTGTTTTTGGAAGTTGTTCTTAGTATACCCCTCATTTAGGTAATGACCCCCCTATTCTTTCACCATTTTGTGTGAACTGGTTGATAGTGAGTTGATACCATATGCATAGAGAAAGGAGAAGAGATGCTCGTGGGAGATTCCTTCCTAACAATCCTAATCTATTCTAGATAATTGAGCATCATAACTTGCCTAGAGATGAAGAAGAAGAGCCACACCTCTTTGTTGACACATTTCTAGATCTGATCAGTTCTGAAGCTTCTTCTGAAGATCAAAATCTGATTGATAACCCCCTTTCTTTGGAACTTCATCAGGTAGGCATGGGTGATACAAATAGAAATAGACCTAACCAACTAGCTTTTCCTTTCCCCATTGCTCATCAGAATGAAGTAGAAAAACTCAAAAATATCCATGCTTCAGTCCTTCCTAAGTTCTATGGACTTGTCACAAAATATCCTTATACATTTTTGTTCGAGTTTGATATACTTTTCAAGATTGATGACTATACCACTGATGCGCATAGGCTTAAGCTATTCCTTGCCACCTTGAAAGAAGTTGCATTAAGATGGTTCATAAGCTTAGGTGGAGATACTATGGAGACTTGGGAGGACATGAAGACAAAGTTCCTTGAGAAATGCAAGGAGTATTGCAGGGGAAGTAACATGAGAGGGGTGACATTTTTAGGATGCAATAAAAGGAGGATGAGAGCTTGGAAGATTATATTTCAAGGTTTCTATTTTATTTACAAAAAACTCCACACCATACACTCAATTAAGAATCACAAAAGATGATTTTCTTAAGAGGAATTAATGATATCTGCACAAATTCCTTGGACTTGATGGGAGGAGGATATATCACCCAAGTTCCTTGGGAGGACATCAAGTAGATATGTCAGAACTATTCTAGGGCAACTTTAAAGAAGGGAATAGCTTACCAATCTTCCATGGGTAAGTAATCTACCAGTGGAGTTTCAAGGATGGAGATTACTCACTTTCTGGAAGACTTCAAACAATACATCATAAAAAATCTAGCTACCCAGCTAGATATACTTTAGGCCAAGAAGAAACAAGAGGAGGTAGAGGCAATGTTGGCAAAATATTGCCCTTATTGCAGACAAAAGAAGGAGGATTGTAGATGCAAGATGATAGCTAATATTGACAAAAAGCAGATGGCACCTAATTTCAAGTCAATCCAAGGTGAAGAATATCAAGTCTACTTTGTTTCACAAAGAATTCTATGGGCCCCAAGATAAGGCATGCCACCAAATCCACTATCTTTTGTTGGGCCATATTTCAATTTTTATTCATCTGGTAACCAATGGTAATCCTCGTATCCATCCACTTATGGAGGATATCCACCACAGCCTTGGAATAACCCCCCAAATTCTTGGCCTAACCACCAAAACTCTCCAGCTCAGTGGCAACAACCTCAGGGGAATTGGCAGTAATTTCAAGGAAACTGGCAACCACCTCCAAGAAATTGGTAGCAAACATCTCAATAGAGCAGAGGACAACAATGGCCAAACTAGACAACCAATTACATGCAACCACCTTCTCAGCCTCAACAACCTACTATAATGCCTCCTCCTACTAGTTCAAATTCAGATGAGCCTAAACCTACTCAGCTACCAACCCAACCCACACCTAACCCAAATAATAAACCATAACAACCAGTATACTATGTTGATCCAAATCAATTCCCTGGATATGTTGTGAGTGTAAGTAACATCTGCTTGCATTTATGAACTACTTTCCAGCTCCTTCCACACCTATTATCACTAAGCTTCCTATGGAGGAAGAAGAGCCTTTGAATATCCCTATTCAGCCAAGTGCACCTAAAAATCTTGAACCAGTCCCAGTCAAGCAGACTGAACCTGAACCACCATTTCCCCAAAGGTTGGAAACTGTGAAACAAAAGGAAGAAAAGGAGGACACAAATTTTGACATTTTAGATCAATTAAAGCATATATGTGTCCAAATACCTCTATTTCAATCCATAAAAGATGTTCCCATATGTGGCAAGGCAATCAAGGAAGGATGCCTTAAGAAGCCAAGTAGGAAGAAGAAAGACCCCACTATGATTCATGTGGTGGGACAATTGGCTAACATCATGCTTGGAAAAGTGACTATCCCAAAATATAATGACCCAAGGAGTCCTATGGTAGGAGTTGTTATAGATGGGATCCAAATAAAGAATGCTCTGATTGATTTGGGAGCAACAATAAATGTAATGACTAAGGACATCTTGTAGCAACTAAATGTTGCAAGCATGAGACCTACTCCTGCTATCTTGCAACTTGCTTATAGTTCTATTGTTAAGCCTGATGGGGTAGTAGAGGATCTTGTGGTAACTGTAGACTCTTGGGAGTACCCAATAGATTTTATGATTCTTTCTCCTAAGGCCACATTAGGCGGGTACCTCATTATTCTTGGAAGGCAATGGTTAGCAAAAATAGACACCTATATTGGATGTCGGACATGAGACATGACCATTTCTAATGGAAAGAGCACCAAAAATTTTGTTCTCTACCCTCCTGCTCAGCCCTCCCATGATAAGAATGATATTGTATCACCACATGTTGGTGAAGAGGCAAATAAAATTAATTTTGTGGAACAACTTATGATGTTCAGCAAAATTCCTTTCATGCAGCTTCAAGATGAAGATGAAGTATTGTCTAACATAATTCAAAACCATTATTAGATAGAGGAAGCATCATCCTCTCATGCATCTGATTTTTTTGAAACAATGAAGACACTCATGCCTGCTCTTCCTGCAACCACTCATCCTATAGTCACTTGTCCTATAGCCGCTCTTCCTGTAGACACTCTTTCTACAGACGCTCTTCCTGTAGTCAAATTTCTAAGGAGATGATTTGAAAACATGAGTTTTGGATTTATGATGTCAAAATCATAGTTCTTCCCTACAAATGTAGAATGACCATGTCTACTCTCACTAGTATAATTTGGCAAATAAATGACTACGTGACTAAAAAATTTAGTCACAACAACTAAAGATGACTAAATTCTACTCATTTTTTTCAACACAACTATAAACGACTAATTTGATCATCGGGTACAAAACACAACGAAATAATTAGCAACACAACTATAAATGACTAATTTATAAGTGACTAATTTGATCATTGGGTAAAAAACACAACTAAATAATTAGTCACACAAATAAAAATGACTAGATAATTAGTCACACAAATAAAAATAAGACAATATGATATTAAAGTGGATAATTAAAAAATATATTTTCAATTGAGGGAGTGGGTTGTATCATAATATAATATATATATGTTAAATAATATTATATAAAAATATATTTTCTTGTAAAAGTTCTAATGGCGTAAAGGAGTGAGGCATAAAGGAGCGAGGCGATGACCAATGAGCGAGGTAGGAGGAACAAGGGATCGAAAGCCAGGATAGGTGGAGGGACGAGCTAGAGCGCTTGGAACCAATGGAGGCCTTTAGGGATAAGATCAATAACAGTTGGAGTGTGTATGGAGACGTTGGGAGGGGAGCTCAGCCTAAAAATTATAGACCTCAATTGGTAGTAGAGAATGGGGTTGGTTTGATAACTGCCACCCCCATTATATAGAGGGATAAGATGGAGAGTGTCACAGACATCAACTTAGGGATAGTACAAGAACTGGAGTTGAGAAAAGATCGTATCACTCTAGGAGTTATGGAGGTCAGGGACCATCATGGATTAGACCCTTTTGATCATCTATTGTTGATGCCAACTAGGGGAGAAAGAATTGGGGAGGAAATTCTAGGAAGAAAAATCACATTCGAAGAAGGTTGAATGGGTGGTTCGGGAAAAAGCCAAACTCAAACAATGATATTGCCAAGCAATGGCATCAAGCGGACTCGGGCATGACAAGGCATTCAGGTGCTGACAAGGGAAAGGGCAAGATGGTGGAGGAATTCAACACTTCTAAGCAAGGAGAGGCAGAAAATGGTATGTCTCCTTTATAATTGTTGCCCTCAATATCTTTTAAGGATGGTGTAGTTAAGCAAACTAGGGTTTTACTCCAAGATATAGGGATGTTTATGAAATGGGGTGGGAAATCCAGAGGAGTCATGAAGATATTAAAAAATGGTGTTCAAAAACCTGGGGTGACAAAATAATGGTGAAGGCTCTGAAAAGTAATTGCTATTTGGTTACCTTCCTTACACAAGAAGATAGGAATAAGGCCATGAAATCAAGGTCATACTTTATGGAGAGAGCACAAATTCACCTCTTTGATTGGAGCCCTAATTTTGATCCAAGAAAGCTAGAGATAGAAGAAAACTCCATTTAGATTTGAATTTATGACCTTCCCTCAAAATACTGGGTGGAAGATACTCTTAAGGTGATCAGGAGATAGCTAAGGAAGTTTAAATACCTAGATAAAGCCCAAGAGGACTAAGTGAAGGGGACTTACTTTAGACTATGCATAACAACTACACAGGGAGTAGGGCTACTTTAGTAGTGGAATTAGTATCAGAAGATGGTTGTGGAGGCAAGATGTGATTAGGGAGGATAACCTGAGTTTATGCCCCAAGTGAAAATTGGTGGAACATGGAAGGGAGCGATGCTCATCTTGGATTGGTGTCAATGGACTTAATCTATATGTGGAGGGGAAGGACCCAACGATAGAAGGTAAGAATGGTTTTTTGAAGGGCCTTCTAATCACAAACATGAAAAAAGAACTAGTAGATGCTATCCGGCCCCCAAGCATAGTAACAAAGGATGGTGGGAAGGGAACTAGTCCCACGAAGGATTCATAGGTGGAGGAGAGTCGAAATGACTCCCAATAGGATCAAAAGAATACTGCAAATGGGGAAACCTTCCCCTACATTAAGGAGCAAATCGTGGATGGTTTTCCACACCTAACAGATATTTAGGGGTGGAATACAATAGACAAAGGAGTAGAAGTAAGGCAGGTGGATGTGGGGGAGGAGAAGCTTGAGGCAGATCATGAGGTGGATCAAACCCCTGTAAGGAAGGAGGAAGAGAGGGTGGAAGAAATTCAGGATCAGGGGAGCTTGGTGTCTGAGTCAGATCGGGATGAAAGTATCAAGCAATTTTAGGCAGGCATCTTGGAAGAAAGAGGGATTGAGAAAATACAATCAGGTAGGAAAACCCCCAGGATCAGGTCTGCCAGCCAGAGAGGACGCAAAACCAACAAGGAAAAATTAACCTTGGAAGGGTTAGGCAAAGGGAAAACCAAACTGAACCAAACAATCTTAAGAAATGGGAAGGGATTGCCCCTTCCCAAGGAACCATGAAGGTTTATAAGTTGGAATATTAGGGGCTTAAATGCCCCTAGCAAATGGCATCTTTTTAGATGCCAGTTAGACACTAGCAAACCAAACATAGTGTTTGTACAAGAAACAAAATAGAGCAAGGAAGAGCAAGAGAAGAAGATGAGATTCTGGAAGGGATGGGAAGGGGATTCTGTGGAGCTATTTGGGGCTTCTAGTTCATTGGGTGTAATATGGAACCCAAGCATGGTTGGTTGCACACTCATAGAGACAAATTAGAATTGGATGGCATTATCGGTGAGGTTCTATCAAGGCAATGTGGAGGTCAAAATGATCAATGTGTATGGATCGGTGGCTACAATAGATAAAAGAGATGTTTAGGATTGATAACAGTCACTTTAGGGTAGTTTAAGGAGGATAGAGTCTTGATAGGTGGGGACTTTAATGCTACACTAAATAATACAAAAAAAAAGGGTGAAATAAGAACCCTATCTAAGGTACAACATGACTTTTAGGAATTTGTGGACAATAACATTTTAAGGGAAATTCAAACAAAAAATGGGGTGTTTACATGGACAAATAGAAGGTTGGTCCATACTGGTATTGCAAAAAAGCTAGACAGGTTTCTCATTTTTGGGGATTGCTCCCAGGTAGCAAGCCTACTAGAATCTATGATTTTACCCCTTAATGGATCAAATCATTTCCTAGTTCAATTGATAATAATGTAGGACAAGTTCAAAGGGGACTCACCCTTTCGTTTCAAGAAGATGTGGTTGCAAGATCCAGATCTGTAGGGATTGATTTCTCAATGGTGGAAAGAGGCTTGGGTAGGCAATCATTCTTACCTATTTTCCTTTCATAGGAAGCTCTCCTGTATCAAAGTCAAATTATGGATTTGGAATAAGGAACATTTCAAAAATATCTTTGAAGAGAGCGATAAGGTAGAGGAGGAGCTTAGGGTACTCAATGAGAAAATAATAGAGCATGGTATGGGTTCGGAGGAGTACTTGAAAGAGAAAGAGATGACATGCAAGCAAACAAAGGTCTTGGCCAGAGTGGAATGTCATTGGAGACAAAAGTCAAGGGAATTATGGTTAAAAGAGGGGGATAGGAATACAAAGTTTTTCCACAATACAACCTTGGTCAACAGAAGTAGAAACAACATTAGTGATCTTGAAAGGGAGGATGGCTCTGTAGCTAGGAATGAAGAGGAGATCAACTAGGAGGCTATCGAGTACTTTGAAACTCTATTCACACAAGATGTTCAGTAGGTGGGAACCATAAGAAATGATTTTATTGGGGGGATCCCAAGCATAATATAAGAAGAGGACAATAGAGAGACTTTCAAGACAATCAGTATGGAAGACGTGAAGAAGGCAACTTTTCAGTTAGGTTCAGATAAGGCTCTTGGGTCAGACAGCTTCCCTGCCCTATTTATTAGAATTTTTGGAAAGTAATCAAGGATGACTTGGTAAAGGCAATAGAGGAATCTAAGAGAAAGACTACAATGCTAGGGGTGATTAATCACACCTTCATCATGCTCATACCCAAGAAAAAAGAAGCCAAAAACATGGGGGACTACAAGCTGATCTCTTTATGTAACATATTATACAAGATTATAACTAAATTAATAGCAAACAAACTTAAGCTCATGATCAATAAGGTCATCTTTGAGGATTAGAGTGCCTTCATTACGGGAAGGTCCATTGTGGAGGGTATAATCGTGGCTCATGAGACGATACACTCAACTAGGAAAATCAGGCTTCCAAGTATAATATTAAAGTTAGACATATTGAAGGCCTATGATTGTGTGGATAAGCAATTCTTGGTAGAAGTGATGACCAGATTTGGTTTTGATAGGCATTTGGTGAATTGGATAAGGAGTTGCATTGGCTCCCTAAGGTTCTCGATCTTGGTCAATGGGGTAGCCCAAGGTTTCATCAATTCCTCTTGTGGCATCAGACAGGGGAACCCTTTATCCCCCGTTATGTTCATTATTATGGCGGAAGCATTAGGTAGGAGAATTTGTCAGGCAAGGTTGGAAGGTTTTTGGAAAGGAGTTGAAGCAGCTCCAAGGGTGGGGTTGAGCACTCATCAACAGTTTGTTGATGACACTATTCTATTTGGGCAAGCCAAAGATCAAAGGCCAAGAAAATAAAGGAACTACTGGATGAATATAGTTGAGCCTCAAGACAAGTTATTAATTGGAGAAATTCAGAATTTTACTTTCTAAATGTGCAGCCTAGATTACAATGGGATCTCTCTAGGATTTTGGGCATGAGAGCGGCCAGTCTTCTAGGGAGATTTCTTGGTATACCTTTATTTGCAGAGGCAAATAGGAAATGCTTCTGGGAAAAACTTGTTGACCGTTGCAAAAATAAGTTGGAACTGTGGAAGGGCAGATAGCTAACATCTGCAAGGAGGTTACTCATGGTTAAAGCAGTTATGGCTATGATACCAATATATTCAACGTCTCGTATGAAGTTTCCTGACAGTATAAATGATAATCTCAAACAAATCATGCATAATTTCTTCTGTAATGGGTCGAATGATAAGAACAAGATTTCATTGCTAGCATGGGACAAGGTGTGTAAACAACATCAGGCAGGTGGGGCTAGCATTAGGCAACTAAAGATCATGAACTAGGTGATGGAGGAAAAATTGCCATGGATGATGTACATTGAAAATCAAAAGTGGGTTAGAATCCCAAGGAAGAAATATCTGGATTTAGTTGACCCAGTCAGTATAGTAAGAACCTTGAACCCCCCAAAAGGATCGGCCATTTAGAATTTCATTTGTGAAAGTAGAGATATCATAATTAAGCATGTCACATGGGAAGTGCATGATGGGCAGAAGGCCTCCTTCTAGCAAGACTCTTGGGATGGACTTCCAAAGCTAGGTGACATGCCACAAATGACAAAGATAAAGGAAGAAGAAATCAAGGTGTGGGGGCCAAGAGTGTGTGATTATGGGAACAAAATCATGAGGAATGGTGTAAGCCAACGGGTTTGGAAGGACCCCAGTGTACTCAATGCTCCTGTGGATCAAAGAAAATCCCTAGTGTCAATTCTGAAGGAGAGAACCTTACCTGATGGTGAAGGGGATGATGTGTTGATATGGTGTGCTTCTGCGGATGGTGAGTACAAGGTCAAGATTGGATACTGTTGATGGTGTTTTTATGCACTTCTCAACATAGGTAATGCATAGGTGCATTACCTCTCTTGAAAGACAATCTTCCACAATCAAATTACAGAACACTATCCCAAGGTCTCTAGGATGTCAGGTCTTGACAATGCTTGGGATATATCAGTTGTTTGATGTGATTTTGCTGGAATCACAAGGTGGTCTTACATGGTCAAAGCTGTAGGAGAATTGGGTCGATGAATGGAGTTTTATGGATATGGAATTACTGTACCTTGCTGCAGGTTCAAGCAGTAGTCTTAGACTCCATTGTTTCATCAAATTTGGCTTTTCAATGTGCAACGAACCTTAACACAAGTTATTTCTAAAAAAAAAGGGAAAAGGGGCAAGGAAGAAGGATGGTTCCCGGACCTGCAACTATCGATGAACAGTGATCATGGAGGTTCCTGTTGTGGACAGTTTCCCTAAATAGAATTTCACTAAATCTAAATTCTCACAATATCATGAAATCTATGCTATCTTCTAAGGACTGTAGATATTCATCATTCATTCGCCATGCAAACGTGAATAAAGATAAAGTTTAATGAGCAGCAATGAAATCAAAGTCCAGGCTAACTTTACACAGTCATCTACCAGTAGCAAATGACTAAAAGTATGGACAAGGAAAGCATACACACAAAAACAATCTTCAAAAATAGAGACAATATACCAAATCTACCAAAGCTAATCTAAGGATACTAAAATAGCAAAGTAACTTGCAGCAAAGTTCTAACTAAAGGGAGAAGAATCATGAAACATGTGGAGAAATCCATAAATACACCAGAAAATGACTATATTTTCTATTATAATTTTTGCAGCATGTCTTTACAACAACTCAACTCTCCAAAAATGAGAGGAGGGGAGCCCTATTTATAGTTTTCAAAAAACAAAATGAGTAGCCAAGATTCAATTCTATTGTGTGGCCAAGATTCACTTTACAATAGGGTTTCACCTACCCCCAAATATATTACATTTATAAATTAATTCTTGTCTTTTCCCTATTTCATCATCTAGTGACAACATTGTAGCAATTTCGTCCTTTAGCTATTTGCCCTTTGTTGTAGCTATTCTTCGAGGAACTCTTTATCGATGACAGGGTTGCCTTCACACTTCTTCAACACTACATACTATATGAAGTTCAGGATTAGCAGTTGGAGCTTATCCAGCTCCATGATGTCTGATCGCAACACTTGGTAACTCCATTCCTGGGAATTGTTGATGAGTTTCTTCTAGTCCTCTTCATATTTGGTTGCATTATCCCTGAAAAGCTCTGACTACGCAAAGACACGGGCTACAAAACTCATGAAATTCGTGGTGACCTCAACTGACATCCCATCTTCCATGATTTTTAAGAAGTGGGGCTTTATACTTTCTGGATTGATCTCGACCGCAGGTAGCTCATACCCCATCATCAATTTGAGGTACCGAGCGCACTCCTCTTTGGAATCCTTTGCCCATTCGATGTCCGGCGCTATCCGCTCCAAGATCTACTCCAGCCTTTTCCTTCTATGATTGAAATCTCGCTTCCAGACATCCACTAACCAGTGGTCATCATCTTAGAAGGCCAGGTCCTTTTCCCAGACATCGCTTGGCAATGCAAGTATGGCCTCAATCTTTGGGTAGGTAGCGTCATGCTTCCTGGGAAACTCTTCACAGACTTGCCTCATACCCTCAAGGGTTCTCTGCACCTCTAGGAACTTATTTTTCGTTTGGACAGCCAAATTGATACCTATGTTTCCCATGTCTAAGACCTGTCGGAACCAATTTTCTATAGTCTTGTCTAAGTTTCTTCTCTTTTCTAATTTGTTAATCTATTCCTAAGATAGCAACTGTGGCGGAGCCGATGATGTGGTGGGTTGTTCATCTGGGGATGACCACTGCTAAATATAGGTCGTTAGATCAACCACTTGTTCCTTGAGCTCCTCCTTTGAAATCTTATCATGTTGGATAAGGTGTACCACTATGGCGACCGACTCCCGGAGGTGATCAACCTTTTGCTCCCTCGTGGCCACTCCCAAATCGATGGTGGAGACATTATAAATTATACCTTATTCTCCAACCACTGGTGTCACTATCTATACCGCCCTTGATCTTGAGGCATCCATGGTTACCTTTGATCTGATCTTTGGCTTCTTCTCTTTCCTAGTGCTTATTTGTGCTCTAGCCATAATGGCTTCCAGCCTTGCCTTGGGATCCTTTAAGGTGGGAGTCTTTTGCTTTAGCTGCCTCTACAACCAGTCGGATACTTGGGGATCTTCCCTAGGCGGTTCACTTTGAGTCCCACTGTCCTCCTTCTCAAGCTCAATAGCTCTAACAACAAGAGCCTTCTCCTTAGTTCTTGCATCTTCCTTTTCTTCATCGAAGTCTTGTTCGAGCGTTTCATGTCTAGTGGGGGACTCAGTAGGCAATTGTTCTTTGGGTGGATCTTCTTTTTCAACATCCCCCTCCTCTTTGTTTTAATTATATTCATGCTCTTCAGGGTTCTCCTCCTACTCATCCTCATGGAGGGATGCTTCCTTGTCATGCTCTAGGGTTTGGCCATGTCCCTCAGTCGGAAACCTGTTGCCCTCAGTCTCTGGAGCAGCAATTTCCTCTTCTCATGCAAGCCGGTCCTCGGCTTCTTTATCGTCAATCTCTTTGAGTTGCTTGCCCCACTCTGCATTGAGCTCGAGATCATTTGATTCTTAGATCAGTTCAACGTCAAGGTCCTTGCTACCTTCACTAGAAGACTCGTAGGCCACGTCGTCTATCTCCCAAAGTTCAAACAATGGATGTTTGTGGTACTCAAATTCTTCATCTTCTGGCGCCTTCGCAACCTCTAGCTGGTGCCGCTCAAGCTCATCTGATATTTGCATTGTCACTTTCATCTTCAGTCGTTCAATAGAGGGAGAGGGAGAGGGAGCTGGAGCGTAGGCCATAGCTTGAGCTATTGTAGCCTGAACCATTGGATTAGTAAGCATCCCTGAAAGCTCAGACGGTACGTTTTGCATGTACTTCACAAAGGACTCCAGGAGGCTAAGGACAGGCATCGTAGCAGAGGGAAGGGAAGGAGACATAGAGGAAGAGGAGACTGGCAAGGTTGTGGTGGATGATGCATCCACGGGAATAATCTGCAAGATTGGAGGAGTGGAAGCAAGGTGGACGGAGATGTCCACCACAGGCGAGGAGGAAGCAGAAACTGTAAGCGAGGTAGGGGCAACCGCAGTAGTAGCAGTGACCGTAGTAGGCGGAGACCTTGGCGAGTTAGATCCTTCTCCCCCTATCTTGTGGGGCAGATCCTTGGACATTACGGTCGTCTCCGCGCCCCCAGTTGTTTTTCTCTTCTTCTAGGAAGGCTCGAGCTCAGAAGCCTTGCGAGCATAGACCTTTGGTTTGGGTAGCTACTCACTGGCTTCTTTTCTCTTCTTGGTTTTGACCGATGGTAAGGTTTTGGATGTTTCCCCAGTTGCAGCGACAACCACTCCACCTTCAGAGCCACTTGTTCACTTGTAAATTCATTAAATGCCAAGGCAACCCCTTGTTGTTTCAATTGGGCCACCTTTTGGTTGATCCATGCCCTTGTTCGGATCTCAACAGGCTTAGTGAGTATGTTGATGTCATCAAGTTCTGGTTCATTCCAGTCAATCACAGGCAACGACAAATTGGCGATGGCATCATAACCTGGGTCGATCACCGTGTCCTCATCCTCCTCAAGCTGGTCAGGGACCGGACACAAGTTTATCCTTCGCACATAGATGGCGATCATGCGCATGTAGTGCCACAACTGTACCTCAAGATCATCCTTGCAGTTGGCCCAAAAGTCTTCGATGTTGTGGAGGTGGGCATACTCTCGTCCTAGTGCCTTCTTGATGTGTCTGTACGGGTCCATTCGAGGCCGAGCTGTATATTGATGAAAGTGGTATCCGGCCAACTCCCTTTCTGAATACCCCGCACACTGGGAGGTATGAATTTTGTACATTCCTTGGCCAAGTCCAATGGGGTAAGGCGTGCTTACCAAATGCTTGTTGCTCAAGATGTTATGAATGTGCCTTAGCTATCAAGTTAGCTCCAATAGTATAATCCGGTCATTAGGGTACCGGGGCAACTTGTTTGGTCTTTCCATAAATCCTTGGGCACGGATGTACGTGAACTTCGAAAATTGAATGTAGAGGAAGGCATATTGCCTGAGGAGGGATCTGGCACTATGTGAAACTCTTCTCTGGAATTCGCCTCCTAGGGATCGGATGATGTGAGGGATGAACGCATCATTCACCCTGCAGTAATCTTTTTTGAAATTTTGAAACTGTAGCTGAGGGTACTTATCATAAGGTTTGAGATCTACCCCTGATGGGTCACTGGGTACCATTGTCAATCCCTAATAATGTCGTCGATCAGCGAGGGAATATACCAAGTAGGAGGTCATGAAGAACTTGGAGGTCTTCTTCACAGTTGTAAACTACTCGTGGAAGCAGTCACTGATTATCTCGCCCTAGTAGAATGCGACGCCATCGCCGCGAAAAATCTTCTCTACGAAATAGAACATCCACTCTTGGAAGAAGGCCGCAGCAAGAAGGCCCATTACTCGGCTTAGCAAAGTTACGAGGTCATGGTAAACCTCAAAGAAATCGCTGCGAAAAAGCTCCTGAGGAAGCTTACCAGCACTACCCCGCTTATCCTTTAACCAATATTGATTGATGAGCTTCTTGCACCTCAACGAATCTTGCTCCCATAGTTCCTTGCATTCCTCCATGGTGGGGATCTCCATGTTCTTAAAGGCCGGAATATGGAAAGTTGTCATTATACCTAATGGGGACATGTCAGAAAGGATATTCCCGTCCCGGTCCACTATAGTTCTGGTGTCAGGTTGGTATGCCTCTACGCACGCCATTACCAGTTCTGGGGCCACTAAGATGGGCGGGAAGCCTGCAGCCTTAGCGATTCCGCTACTCTTTATCAACTTTACGTTCTTTGTTTTGGGATTCATTCTAACTCTTTGTATGAATTCATCAATGTCAACCTGATCGATGTTAGTATTCGTGACATCTCTCCAAAGGGTGGTGATCCTAGATTGTATGGGGACCCCTTGGAACTTGTACTTCATCAGGTCCTCATCCTCCTTGCCTCGAAGTGTCTTGGTTATTCCTTTCCCTTTCTCCTTGGAGGCACAGAAGTTTCTGCACCGAATTCCATAAATCCTACACAAAGGACGTAAATCAGTAACAATAAACACGAAAAAATGGCTCCGGACAAGTCCCTGCACATCAAGATTAGCTCTGCAATCATTATTCATAATCAATAAGCATGTAATACTTGATACTTCATCATTAAAAAGTAAGGCAGACAATCCAGGCTTCCAGGGTCGGAATTCCTTTGAAAGAATGTCATTTGAAAGGGCAAATTGAGGATGGAACTCCCAAAGGCATTTAACAGAGTTGGATTTGATCAATTAAAGATTGTCGTGAAGGAAGACCTAATTTTAGCAAGTGGGTCGAAATCCATTTTGGATTTGGAGGTCATTTGATCCTTCATTTGGGAGTTCGGGCATCAGATGCATGACAGTCGTTGGAAACGGCACAGGGGAGACGGAACTCTGGGCGTCAGAATCTGGGTCTCGAATTGCCGTCGCCGGGAGGCAGCTACGGGTCAGCCGTCTAGGACGATGAAATGGAGGCAGCAATTCGAGGGAGGAAATCCAGAAGGCAGTCTCTGGAGATGGTTAGAGGACTCGGGAAAGCAAAGCGGCAAATAGCGGATTGGGGCCTAGAGGTCGGGAAGTTGTCCCGAATTTTCCATTAGAAAAAGCACCAGTGGAAAGGAATCCCGAGAGGGGAATTCCGGTGGTCAGAATATAGAAAGTTTGGGCTCAAGAGTTTTCCTGGATTTTGGTTTCGGCGGGGAGCGGACTGAGGTCCGGGAGTCGGGAAGACGGCCGTTTGGAACGGCGAATGCGACACGTAATTTTGAGGACGAAATTCTGGAGGTCGAGGTCTGGAAGGCACTGGATATTGATTCACGTTGGCAAGTTTGAGATGAAGGGGGCACAGTCGGGGCCCGGGAGTCGGGAAGTCACCAAGCCACTGCCGTTTTGGACGGCAAAATGAAAATGAATTCCTGGAGATGGATTTTCGAATAGCGAAATCCGGATAGATTTCAGACATTGAATTTTTCCAGAATTTGGAATTGGACTTCACGTGGTCGGGGTCCGTGATCCGGGAGGATGCTCGGGATAGGCCATTGTAACGACAAAGTTGCTACGGAATCCCGGGAAGGGAACTCCAAGTGTCCGATCCCGGGACAGTTCAATTCCTTGTTAATTTTGATTTTGAAGCTTGACGCGAACGTCATGCGGTCGGGGTCTGGAGGTCGGGAAGCTATCCCAGGACGGCCTTTTGGAACGGCGGGAGTGACACGGAAACCCACGAGGGGAAATCCGGAGTTTGGCCACATGAAACTTTTGAAGTTCAGTTTCGAGTTTCAGACGGCCGCGAGAAGGCCTGGGCCTGGGAGACATCAGCGACTATTCTGGAGAACGATCGTGGCGAGGTTAAGTTTTGGATTGAGCTTCAAGGCCCTAAATAATTGATTTTTGATATTCTAAAACATGGGTTTTTAGGGGAAGGCATCAATTCACCAAGTTTTAAACCCACCTTCGCGTTTTTCATGCTCAAGACTTGGAATTTCACAAAAAAGAAGGATGAGGTGCGCGGACGGCAAACATACCTCAAGATCCCAAAGAATAAACTATTGAATGCGTGGGAGACGGCGAAAAGAGAACTCGGACTGCTGTGCAAAAAAATGTCGGACGTCGAGGAGCTATTCGAATTCCTCTATCACTCAGTCGGTTGATAATGACGGCTGGAAAATTCGCTTAAATCGCTAAAATAGCCATTAATGCAGCCATTAAATTTAGTCGTATGGTGGCCAAAAAGTTGGTGAGTTTAAATTCGTAGACGACAGCGGGAGAGCTGGGGTCCGGTTGCCAGGAAGACGTCCAAGCGCGACCGTCAGGATGGCGAAGTTCATGCGGAGTTCCGAATGAGGAGATCCAGAATCCAGGGTCTGGAGTCTAGAAAGATGTCGCGCCGCTGCCATTTGAAACGGCAGAACCAGGACAGAAATTCGAAAGGGGAAACCCGAGTGTTTAGGTCTAGAGGACGGAGCAGACGCCAAAAAGACATTCTGACAAGGGAAACCCGAATTAACCTTAGATTTAGCATTTTTAAAGGGGATGATTTTGGTCAAGGTTAAAATATGACTTTTGGGAACGTGTTGACCTTTTAGGGCCCAAAAATGGGGCACACAAAATGAGGCAAAACAAAAGGGACCCGACAATCAAAAAAGAGGAAAGAGAGGGTCCCCGTTCCAAATGGGGCTTGTGTGCAACAGGCACAATAGATACAAGATCAAAGAAAGTGTGGATTCAATGAAACATTGGCCAAACTCTCTTTTCTGGGGAAAGGATGTCCTGCCAAATGCGAGGGTGTTCTCTTGGCTTGCTACTCAAAACAAAA
This sequence comes from Sequoiadendron giganteum, assembly GCA_007115665.2. Taxonomy (NCBI): domain Eukaryota; kingdom Viridiplantae; phylum Streptophyta; class Pinopsida; order Cupressales; family Cupressaceae; genus Sequoiadendron; species Sequoiadendron giganteum. The sequence goes on from CM021101.1 coordinate 451,590,038, forward strand.
TCCTAACATAGGACAGATTGGAAAGGTTGGGCGTCGGGGGCCCCAATAGATGCATTCTTGGCAAAAGGTATTCAAAAATCATAGACCATCTCTTGCTCATGTTTCCCTATTCCAAATATTGTTGGAAATCCATTTTAGGGCTTCTTGGTTTCCAAACCCCTCTCTCCCAAAGCCTGTGGGAATGGATGATAGCCTGGCCAAGAAAGACTATCAAATGTGTTTTTAGCAGCATTTGGCAAATTGTTCCATCCACGATGTGTTGGGAACTTTGGAAAGAAATAAACATGAGAATATTTAAGGAGCAAGCTATGGGCAGAGAGATTTTGGTGAGGCAATTGGTAGGGGCAATTATAGAATTAGGCAACAAGGCGACTAAAAGGAAAGCCTTCCTAGAGAACATTTTCACCAGTAGGGATATAGAGCTCACAATAAAAATCATGGGGTTGAGCATTCCCACAATTGTAGGCTCCACAGGTGTTGTTCTAAAGGCTAAAATTTGAAGGACAGTTTGGCAGAAACCGACGAAGGGGTGGATCAAGATAAACTTTGATGCGGCCTCCAATGGGAACCCAGGCACGACTGGTATTGGTTGTGTAGCAAGGAATTTAGAGGGTGTAGTGATCACTCATAAAGCAATATATATTGGCCAAGCAACTAATAATGTGGTTGAGTTTCGTGTTGCCTTATGTGGACTTGAGTTGGGTAAAGCCTTGGGTGTGAGGAAGCTTCATTTGGAAGGGGATTCACTAATAACGGTGAACACAATCATGACCAATTCCATGCCCAACTGATTGTTATAAAGATGGCTACCTCCCATTAGGGGTCTTATCAATTCCTATGAGGAGTTCCAAATCAGTCACATCTATCGAGAAGGCAACACCATGGCAGATGTATTGGCGAAAGAGGGCAACGAAATGCTAACTAAGCGAAGCTCATTTGTGGAGTTGGGATCCAACATGGATGTCGAGGTGGCCGATGTGTGGGATGTGATGGCTTTGCCCATGTCACCCAAGGAAGATTATCTGCGGTAGGTGGGAGGTGCTCATGGATCTTGTTGGCAGAGGTAACATCATCACCTCAAGACCATAAGGCGAGGTGCTCATAGTACATTGGTGTATTAAGAAATATTTTAAAAGCTTAAAAAGGTGATCACCTGACCTGGCATGAAGGCATCAGTACACCCACATCACTTGAATGTCATATCTAGGTTGGCGTTTCGGGGAATGTTGTGCCATAACCTTTATGGAAAATTCATGTGATAAGACTGGTGAAATTAATGATAAGTCTGGTTGGTGGCGAGAGGCTATATGTGCTTGGTGTTGGCCAAAGTTGAGTCATTATGTGAAAGTTGGAGAACGAACCACCTGGAGTCATGGATACGTCAGTATGCCTTGAGACGACTACAACGATGGTGCCATTCCATGGTGAGGTGTCAGACATTCAACTGCATGGGATTCTTACTGTGAAGAACAAGCTAGTGTTGCATGTCGTGAAGGAGGTTCTGGGTCGTGAATTCCTATGGACATACCACAGGCACCGATTCAATACATATTTCTTGGCAATGTTCTTGGCACTCGCGCTATACAGGGGTGTGGCAAAGCAAAAGGCAAAGAATTTGTGCTAGAGACTCTTCAGACATGCCTGTCTCAATGAGATTGATGCTTTTTTGGACATTGTAGATGCCAAGGGGATGATTCTTGTGCCAAAACACTATTATCTGAGTAAAGGGCGAAGGTCCAAGTCGATACCGATATTCCCACTCATCTCTTCGGTCGAGCCGAAAGAGTTAGAGGAGCTGGTGGGGGATATTGACAAAAATCTTGATTTCTTATTTTGCATGGCCATTGTCCTTCCTCCTTTGTGAAAGGAAGTGTTGGGGAGTTACGTGGCTTGTGAAGGGTTTGAGGTTGAGGATGACAATGACAATGAAAATGGAGCAGAAGCCTTGGTGCTGCCACTATTGCCAGACACCAGAGAGGACTGACAAGAAGAGGATGGGCGAGATGTTGAGGAAATTAGCAAAGGCCCGACGCATAAGAAATGCAAACTAGATTGTCTGATGAAAGCCTGTGCGGCTCATGCAAGGCATATGAGAAAGGAGGAGGAGAAATAAGGTTTGAGTTTCAATGCGAGGAGCCCATCTTCACTGCACTTTGTGGCACTCAGAAGCTATAGAGAAGGAGGATAAGTTAAGCTTTGTGTTGTTGCCATTTTTTGCATATATGTATTTGGATATATATGGTTTTAGTTAAGTGTCTCAGGTAGTTAGGAAGTTTGTAGCTAGCATTGCTTAATAGGGTGGGTTTGGTAGTAGTGTGAAGGCTGGATACATCAATTTTGCTATGTTGTAAGGTTTTTTGCATCTATCTAAACTCAAAAACTATAACTTTTGATGCTCTTTGATATAATACAATGGGTGCTAGCCCTACCCAACTATTAATCTAAAAAAATTATTATATTTATAATATAATGTGTTTAATATTATATAATAATATAATATAATATTATAATATTATATAATATAATATAATATTATATTATATTATATTATATTATATTTAATAATATAATAGGCGGGAGATTGAGATTTATGAACTCCAAATTATTTATTTTGGATTCCATTTTGAATCCTTTTTAACAGCAAAAAAAGCTACTCGAATTTCATTTAATAAACATACTATAAAACCCTCCTTAAAGACCTTATTTTCACGCAACAACTCGCCAAAATTGGAGAAGTGAAAGGTCAATACCAGCGAGGGAGATTTTGGAGGAGTGGATTCCAAAAGCGACAGGAAGATAGTTGTTGAAATGCCTTAACGAGTTGCTACCCTAAATGTTGGGAATTCTAAGCAAGTGAGGAATAAGAAGTGACGGCGAAGGAAATCAAAATGAGAGTGAAGGGGTTATGCTAGGCCTATTATTTATTTTTGTTTTTTTTTCCTTTGGAATATGGATCTGCTTTTTTTTTGCACCTAGCATGCTTGAATCTGGGTGTTTTTTCTTCTTCCTTTTATTTTTTTTTGAAGGGTGACTAGCCTATATGCTGGACTACATAGGGTAAAGGATTTGAACTGTTGAAACCTGAATGTGTTCATTTTAAGGATCTTGGTCATGGTTTTCAAAGGAAACAATAATGTTAAAACCTAAATGTGCTCATTATCTTGGTTGTATTTTCATTTTAATAAACATAATCTAAAACCCTCATCAAAACCTTATTTTCAGGTTGCAGCTCACCAGATTGGAGAGGTGAAAGGTGAATACTAGCGAGGAAGAGTTTGGAGGAGTTGAAACGAATAGTGATGGGAAAGCAACAAATAATGGCAGAAAATAAAAGGTAAAAAGATGCTTTAATGTAAAAACCTAAATGTGCTCATTATCAATCTTGGTTGTATTTTCATTTTAAACATACTCTAAAACCCTTGTCGAAACCTTATATTTAGGTTGCAGCTTGCCAAATTGGATAGTGGTTCACAAAAAATAGTTATTTGTGCAAGTTATTTGAATTAAACAGTGTGCCCAACACACACCATACATTGGGCATAACTCGTACAAGCACTTTAAGATTGAAAAATCTTTTGTTTGTGAGAATTGATATTAATTAAGCACACAAGTGTGTATAGGAAAACCATATTTGGCATATGGTGCATTCTAGTTTGTAACTCTTTGCGCAACCGTTGGATGGGTGAAATGACTACAATAAATACATTCATGTATTTTACTCCATCACTATAATATTTCATTCTTGTGGGATGTTAATTGTATCAATGTAGGAAATAACAAGCCAAGGCACTCAAATAATCTTGATACGCCGAAGACGTTGCATGCCATCCTTCTCGTTTGAATCCTTCCAATCTATGCTCTGTTATGCTCTGTACAGTAGAGTAGTGTAGTTGTATGTTGATTGTAATTCTTTTGGTTATGCAGCAAACAAGTTGTTTGTTGATTGTATTTTTTTTTTTCATGTTAATCCAACACAAAAGAATAATTTGAATATCTACGATACTTGAAGTTTTTTTTTTTTTTTGATTGGTAATCGCTTTTGATTGGAGCTTTGAACCAGTGAGGCCACAATTTGCAGGAGACCTCATCCCCATGATTTTGTTTGGTTTTTTTAACACTAGACCAATCTCCTTCTTCCTCTATCTCTATTTCGCCTATTTTTGTTCTCCAATAGCTGTCAAACAACAGTCATCTATGGGTGATTCTACTGTGCCTCCAACTCTTGAACGAACACCCACCCATCCTCCAGCGAAACCTTTCCTACCTCCTCTACTTCCTTCAATGCTGCCCCTTCCTTCCTTCCTGCCTCCTCGGGCCTCCCAAACTCCGACACACCCTTCCTTCCTCCACCATCACCCCAACACCCTACTTCCTTCCTGCCTCCTTGGGCCTTCTATACCACTTCACTGTCGCATCATCACCTTCTTCACCACATCACCGTCGTCGCAAATTTCTTCTCCTCTCCTCTGTGGCACCCACCATACTCCTCTCCTCTGTGGCACCCACCATGCTTCTTTCCTCTCCTTCGTGGTGATCTTTGTACTCCAATCTTTGTCCTTCATTCATCGTACTCCAACCTCCGACCTCCGTCGGCCAGTACTACAATCTCCATTTACTTCATTCTTTGTCCTCCGTCCACCGACACTTGATCCGCCGTCCTCCGACCACCGGTTCCTTCCTCCCTCGACAGGTTCCACCAAGGTCCACGCACCGACACACCTGCCACAACTTGGTGAGAATTGAACTTGCAACACCCTACCAATAGGGCCTTGTGACTTTACCGTCACACTGCGGGGTGAACCCCATGATACTTGAAGTTTTTATGCATAAATTTGTGAGGATTAATTAAGTTAGATTTTATTTGTAACTTGAATCATTGATTCACCCAAATAAATGACTAAACCATGACTAAATAAATGACTACTATGACTAAAATAAATGAATACCATGACCAAATAAATGACTACAATGACTAAGTATATGACCACCATGACTAAAATAAATGACTACCATAACTAAATAAATGATTACCAGGAATAATAAATGACTACTATGACTAAATAAATGTCTACCATGACTAAATAAATGACTAGTTAACAACAATCAATTGACTACCATGACTAAATAAATGACCAGTTAACAACAATCAATGACTAAATTAACGACTAAATATACTACCAAATTGATCAATCAAAACAACCAATAAATGATTAAAAATGGTTTAGTCATGAATTTGGTTGAGTTATAAATGACTGGCAATAAACTACTGATGGTCATGTGACTAAGCTAATGGTCATGTGACCAATTTTTAGTAGTTTTTTTAGTCATTTATTTTTGTTTTTATACTAGTGTCTTCTCACGATTATGTGCCTTAGCTAGAAGTGTATTTATGGGTCTATAATTTCTTTTTAATGGGTTGTTCTTTGTTCATTTTTGAGAAATATCATCTAGTTCAAGCTATAAATCTTCATTATACTTATGTAGATGAATGCAATTAATTTTGGGTTTGTTTGAAACCTTTCATGCCTTTATAAATTTCCTAGAAAATAAATATAAGAAATTACTTATTTTTAATTGTTGCAACCTTTCTCCATTTCTATTTAATATTTTTAGGAAATTCAAGGAATCCCTAAGTTCACATTTTTATACTTTGTGTTGATTTGGGTCAATTTGCATCTAAGAGGTGTTGTAAAACATATCTTGCTTCTGTGTAATTATATGTCAAGGTGAAATTATTTGAGTGTTAATATATGGGGCTCTCAAATTAGTTAAAAATTATTAAGTATAGGTGCATATTTAAGGGCATATAAGGGTTTTAGCTTTATAAGATACAACCAAGTATATTAAACTCATTTGAGAAATAAGACTTTCTTTATCATCAAGGTTTTATTCAGACTCGACTCTATATTATATGATTAGGCACTAGTTTGATGGTTGAAAGCTAACCATTCACTTGATTTAAAATTAAGAAAGGCATTTAAATTTTTTTAACAAATTACGAATTTTTTGTTTTGCCATTGTACATAGTCTATTATTCTAAATCTCTTCTAAAACTGTTGTGAGCCTATAATATAATAAACCATTATAGGATTGTTGTATGATGTATGTTATCGGGTTAATGATGTTGTAAGCAACTAGCAATGAATATACACATAGGAATGTGTGACTCGGTTTCATCTTAAGTTGAATCATTTAACCTAGATGCCTAAGTAAGAAATATATGTATATAACAATCTGCAACGAAGAACAAAAATCAAAGATTAAAATAAATTCATATTTTTATGTTGATTCATTTTAATATTTTCTTTGTTTTATCTAAAAGGATCTATAGGAACACCTTACTAAGCTTGGAAGGGCTCAAATTATAGAAAATGTCCACATTCCTTTTTTTGTTGACCTTTTCAACCCTTGATTTAAGGATATGTATCTTCTTGTTTGATATAATGGTCACCCTATCTATGTTAAGAGGTTTAGGGTTAGGGGTTAATACAAAAAAGAACACCAACATAGCTAACATGGTCATCTAAGCGACACTTGTAAATCAATTTTTTCTTAGACTGTAGGAATCGATCGAGTATTCATCCCCCTATAAACTACTGTGTGATTGGACTAAACTGTGGTGTTTAATTTATTTTGAAATAGGCTTAATTTAAGTTCTTGGAAATGGTTTCCTTAGTTTATCCTAAAGTGTCAATCTGGGAACGTAAGCTTTTGAACTGTGTCATGGCAGTATACCGAAGAGCTGTAGTTTAGAAACCAAGGGTTGATGAATGCATATTAATGAAATCTGTGTTCAAGCAAAATTCCAACTGGAAGACTTCCTATCACAATATGTGATAGGAGCTTGTAAAGAGATAATTCTGCAAAAAAAATAGATCACCAACATAAAATAGAAGAGAAATAAAATTCTATAAAGTAGAATAAAAAGTATGACAAAGACAGAATCAAGGATGTTGGTTATAATAGAATATCTCACATTTCCATGTTTAGCTTTTTACGATTTCGTTCTATGATACCAAACTATTTTCACACTAGCAATCATTAATCCGATTAAACATACATATCAATAGATACTGAATGAATTAACAAGGATCCAAACAATAGAATTAAGACAAAATGAATTACACAGTTGCAATGAATGAATCAATTCAGAAATAGTAACCAATCATTTAATCACATAAATCAAATTAATCAAATGACTATAAAACACACATTACCATGCATATAAATCTAATGCTGAAATCACCAATAACCAAGGAATTGGGCCCTACCTTCGTTGATTATTGAATGATGGAAGTCACAAAAAACCAATCTACTCCACGATAATTCTCATCTAATAAAATGATTGATACATAAGAATATGTCAATCTTTCTAGTACGCAGATTTGATTTCTCAATTATAACTACTAATATTATGTTTTCATCATGCATATATATATCGTTTGATTATATTAAAAACAACAGATAAGTTTGTTTGTTCGTTCGGCCTTTCGACTGCTCACAAACAAGAGTCTTTAGATTGATAAAAGGTCACAGGCCAATTTTAACATGAAACTACAACAAATTTAACTAAAATAAAGAGTCTAAACATCTTTTTTCCAATTTCACTTCATTAGATTCCTAAGGTCCTCGCGTTTGTAACAACCTTCAACTTCCTTTTGAACCATCTCCTGCCACAAAACAATTAGATTTATCATGATTTTCAGTAAATTATCAATCCCCAACTTCTTTCCTTATTTTATTAAATATTAAGGTTCCTTCAGCAAATGGTGACAAGATTAGGGACAAGGATATATATAAAAAGGAAATTATAAGGTAAAAATAGTGGATTGATTCTATACTCATCATTTCCCCCCAGCTAGACATTTTGCATGTCCCTATGCAAAAGTTACAAACCCGGAAGAGTTGTGAGTTTTTGCAGAGTGCCCTTGAATTCATCAATCCACTATTGCCGCATTGTTTGAACCATCTGTTCATGTTCCTGGATAGAAGTTGTTTTTCTATCAAGTTCAGCCCTGAGTTCTTTGATTTCCTTTGCTTGAGAATTGATGGTAGAATGAGCTTCCTAGAGCAGACCGTGCAATGTCTGGTTTTCCACTTGTACCTTTGTCAATTCCTCTTTTAGGTCCTGTAATTCCTTTTCTATCATACTTAGAGGAGAATCTCTTTCTTCCTCAAATTCTTCTTCAGCTTCAAATTCTTCCTTCACATTCTCACTTATTTCATCCATCTTTTCTTCTTCCTAGGGAGCAAAAGTAGAGGGTATATCTTGCTCTTCATGGGAAATTTCTTTGGCCTTCGCAAAAAATTGTGTTTGAAGGTTATTATCAATACTATCCATGGGTTCTTTTGGAATTTGTTCTTCATTTTTCTGGGGCTACCTCCTTCACAACCTCATATTCTTGATTTGTTTATGATGGTGTCATAACCCTAGTAAATTTTGCTTGTTCTGATTGAATCTTAGCTAGCTCGTTTTCTAAGTGGACACTGGTTGAATGTTTTGGAGGGTCGTCAGCTTGTTCCCAAGATTTTTTTTCTTTTTCCTTCTGACATTTTTCCCTACTCAATTCTCTGTGAAATTTTCCCCGCTTTCCCGAGACTTCAGATAGAACCTCTATTTCTTCAGACCCCAACACATTACCAGCTACCTTAGCCAGATTATCTAACTTAGACGAAGCATCAAACTTTTTTTCCCTTCCTGTCCCCAGATTGACCAGTGGGTGTTGTATTTGAGGGTTCTTATTTCTCACAACTTTCCTCACCAGAAAGCAAAGGTTTTGACTTATTGAGTTTGAAGGAATCTTTCTTTGTAGCACTTTTGGTTATTATTTTTCTAGGTCATGTGGTTTGTATGGAAGACTTACCAGGGATCTCCTTAGTTTTCTTGTCATTGGTCTTTTTATGTGTTTTATCAGAACTAGACTCCTCATCCAAAGAATTATCTTCAGAGGAACCCTTTGCAGAAGATTCCTCTTCCTCAGAGGATCCAGTATCCTCACCATCCTGAGAATGGACGGATGAATCCCAATCACCAGGAGGAGTCAACAATTTTAATTCCCAGACTACCAAAAGTTTTATTAAGCCATGGTGAGATAAATAGTTGGGTTTACCACTTTGAACTGTTTTGGACATCCATTGTAAAGCTTGATATAGAAAGTAAGGAACATTAATCAACAACCCTTGTCGTAAATGTAGCATCAATTTGAAATGTTGAGCAAAGACATATTGAAATCTTTCTTCACAATTAATAAATTGAATTATGTACTTGGAAACCTCCCTCCAATGCCCTGGGAAAGATTGCAGCTTGGTACCCTGGCCAGATACCATTTCTACAGATTCTCCTCGCTGTAAGAATTTCTTCCGTATTGGTTACAATTTTGTAGACTGCTTCGATTTTTTTGGAAAATATTGTTCTCCACTCATTGGAAGTCCATAAACTTCCGCAATGGTGTCTATTATAACCGTGATATCAATCCCTCGAACAGTAGCCTTCTAGTTGCACAAATTATGGGCAAACTCCAACACCACCACCCTCTCATCAAACACTCACAATCGCTTGAAATAAGTATCCCAATGAGCCTTTTGAAACTTTGCATATGCCTCAACATGTGTTTTCAAATTTTGCATTATGATGGGCTCATGCCGAGGTCGGTGATCTCTTATGAAGTTCATAGGAACTCACTACACTTGATACCAGAGTTTGCAGGAATACAACTTCCAGAAAAATGGTGTTTAACAGTTAAACTTAGTAGTGACTATTTAGTTGTAAGATGATGGTAAATATAGTAAATGAGAGTTTTAATACGGAAATGTTGGCGATGACAACCCATATTTTGAAGGCAAAAATAATGGCAATGACAACCCTCAGAAGGCATGATGACATAGACAGTTTGTCCCCCCAACTGATTGGTTGAACCATCCATGGGGCAAAGGAGCATTCGACAGAAGGAAACCATAACATTAAATAAAATAAAGAAAGAGGTAGAGAAAAATCCGTTACTGATTACCACAATCACCCAAAATGTATGTCGCATGTGTCGAGATGACGAAGAAGATTGGAAATCTGCGAAAATGTGACCGAAAAGGAGGTGGATGTGACAAGTAGGAAGTCGTACTGATGGATGATGGCACCAAAAGTAGATCGCGTGAAAGGGATAGCAAAAGAGTGATAAATGAAAGACAACAAACGAGTACGATAGAAGGAGTTGTCAGAACGGCTAAGAGAAGATGACGGTGCAAGCTAGCGAAGCAATGATCTAGCAATGGATAGCAAGGCGACATGTAGAAAACCCAACAAACACCTGTCACACATGCGGAAGGAAACAACGCCTCCTAGCAAAGAAATGACAGGAGTTGGAACCAGGAAGAAGAGTACCTGCAAGAAAACATAGAAGATAGCGTCGAGTAGAAAAATGGTTATTAGCTGAAAGCCACAAACAACCATGGAAGAAACAGAGAGGCACGAAAAAGGCAAGATCATTCCTAGCAAAGAAGTGGACAGGAACTTCTTGTTCTTTATTCTTTATTATATATATATATATATTTTTATTTTTTTTTGATAATGACAACAGGTTGTCGGCATCCCGATTTTCAACCTACCACCGCCTAGAGGCTCCGAAAAATCTGTTTTCACCCCTAAGGTTATTTTGCAGTTAGTATCCACCAAAATCTGGTTTTCAGATATTAACTGGCCAACAATACCCAAAGGTTATTTTGCAGTTAGTATCAGCCAAAATCTGGTTTTCAGATATTAACTGGCCAACAATACCCAAAGGTTTTCATTGTTGGATCTTTTATTATTATTTTAATTTTAATTTTAATTTTTAAAATGTGGTCAATCCCAGAGGAGACCAAAAGGAACAACAGTAAGTTCCCGTGCCATTGCAAGGAAGAAAGCTTCTCTGGAAAGAGGCTTCTTGTAAAGTTTAAGGCGATGACCACTAACAAGGAGAGTCCTTCATTCAAAGTCCATTGTACAAAGATGAACAACACCATTATCATTTATTGTCTGAATCTCATAGGGTCCAAGCCAACGTGTGTGAAACTTCCCCTTGAAGTTCTGAAAACAGGAATCATATAGAAATGCTCAATCACCGGATTGAAATGACCATTGACGGATGTGATGGTCATGCCATAAGGCATGTTGCTTTTGAACAATCTCGGAGTGGAAGAGAGCTTCCTGGTGTAATTCACTTAAGGAATGCAATTAATAAACCCATGATTTCTGTGCATCTGAAATATTTATACCCAATTGAAGTGCGGTGCGAAGATTTTTTACCTCAAACTCAATAGGAAGGATTTCCTTCTTACCATAGACAAGTTCATAAGGGGTCAAACAAATGGTGGTTTTCCACGTTGTGCATTTAGCCCACACAGCTTCAGGAAGTCGTGTAGCCCAATCACGCCTATGAAGTGCGACTGTCGTGGTAAGAATATTTTCAATCTTCTTATTGGTAACTTCAACTTTTCCATTAGCCTGAGGATGATAAGGAGAAGACTTTTGATGGCGGATCTCATACTCACAAACCAAAGCAAAAATGAGCTCAGATGTAAATTGTGGTCCTTGATCTATGGTTATTTCCCGAGGTACACTAAACCTTGTAAAAATCTCAGAATATAAGAAATCTGCTACCTTTGAATCTCTGGCATGTTTGAGAGCTACTACCTCAACCCACTTGGTGACATAATCAGTGCATACAAGGATATATTCCTTGTTTCATGAGGGTGGATTGATTGACCCAACAAAATCAAGGCCCCATTTCTCAAATGGCTCGATAGACAACTGGGGGTGTAAAGGCATCTCATTTGATTGTGTAGGTCGACCCATGCGCTGAAATTTTTCACAATGATGAACATAGCGCCTACAATCTTTGTGAATTGTAGGCCAATAGTATCCGACGATAAGAATTTTTTGGGCGGTTCTCCGAGCAGCAAAATGTCCCCCACATGGCTCTATATGACATGCACAAAGACATCATCTTCACATACACAATGTCGCATGATATTATCAATGCCAGTGTGGAAGAGTAATCCATTGTTCCATGTGTATTGCCCACTAAGTCCAACCAACTTCTGTCGCTCCCGGGAAGAGAAGTGAGGTGGAAACTTACATGTGACTAGATAATTAGCAATATCAGCAAACCACAGGCTCTTTGTGGATATGGCAAACAAATGTTCATTGGAAAATGAATCATTGACTGGAGAGGGATTGGCGTCAGAGTTGCAACCTAGATAAAAAGTCTGCAACCACATTTTCTCGACCAGGCTTATAAAGTATAGTTATATCAAATTCTTGAAGAAAAAGCAACCACCTAATGACCCTACCAGTAACCACGGGTTTATTCATTAGAAATCGAATGGCAGAATGATCCATGTGAACAAACACTTTATACCCAGTATTATAATGCCGAAATTTATTAATCGCATAGAGAACGGCTAAAAATTATTTTTCAGTTACCGTATAATTTACCTCAGCCCCTGTGAAATTCTTGTTGATGTAATAAATAGAGTAGAAGATATTATCCTCTTTTTGGATGATTACAACCCCCATCGAACAATCTGAAGCATCTATATGGATATGAAACGGCAACTCCCAGTTGGGTCCTTGCAAAACTAGCGTGGTTACAAGTTTTGTTTTGATGGCTTCAAAAGCTTCTTGACATTCAAGTGTCCAGGAAAAAGTAATGTCTTTAGCAAGCAAAGCAAACAAAGGAGAAGCAATTTTACTGAAATTTTGAATAAATCTCCGATAATATCCTGCATGGCCAAGAAAACTTTGAATATCCCTCTGACTAGAAGGTGTGGGTAAGTCCTGAATGATTTGGATCTTTTTAGGATCCACTTGTATACCTTTAGAGGAAATATAATGGCCAAGGACAATTCCTTCAGTCATAAGCATATGGCATTTTTCATGACTTAATGACAAATTAGTGTCTATACAACGCTTAAGTACTTTTTCTAAATTAGCTTTGGCCTCCTCATAAGTATTACCATGAACAGTAAAATCATCCATATATACCTCTACACAATCATTGACAAGATCTGGAAAAATGCTCAAGACTACCCATTGAAAAGTAGCAAGAGCATTACACAAACCAAATGGCAATACTCTATCTTGATCTTTCACTGCAATCCGAATCTCATTGTAACTGTTGAATCCATCCATCCAGAAAAGAAAAGAATTTCTTACCTGCAAGAGTATCCAATACTTGATCAATAAATGGTAATGGAAAATGATCCTTCTTAGTAGATTTATTTAATGCTCTATAATCCACACAAATTCTCCATTTACCATTTTTTTAGGTTCCACAACTAAAGGAGAAACCCATTGACTATCTGAGATAGGATATATAAACCAACATTTAACAGCTTTTGTAATTCCTCCTTAACTATTTCATGAACCACAGGATTAAGCTGACATTGTGGCTACCGAATTGGATGACTTTCATCTTCAATATAGATATGGTGGGTACAGGTATCAGGATGAATACCACGCATATCTTGGTATTCCCAAGCAAATACATCTTTATTTGTTTAAGCATGGTAATAAGGTCTTGGATTTGTTCAGGGGTTAACTGTGGATTAATATTAAGTGTACGATTAGGCAAAATTTCCATGGCTTCAGATTGTATAGGTGAATTAATTGCTAAGGCTTGCAAAATAGATGGCTTATTAGAAAATAAAAATGAACCGTATAAGCAATTATGAGGTAGCAATTAATGCAAGGTGATAAAATATTGGAGAGATTGTGAATTACCAACCAACGGAAAATTTCCAAAAGGACATGGAGTATTTATACCTGAGTGGAGAACCATGTTTTCAAAAACTTTATCAAATGTATACCTGTTAAGAAGAAAGTTAACAAGAACATTATCTTTTGTGGGTTCCCCCATATCTAGTGCTTTATCAATTGTTAGAATTGGTAATGTCTCAGCCAACTCACTATCAATCCAAACCGAATCTTCTGTTTCCAACAAAGGTTATGCTGGCGGGTATAGAGTTAACTGCTTCTTGTGCTTGCCATTAGAAATGACCATTTCCCCTGATCGACAATTAATATAGGCATCCACAGTTGCTAACCAGGGTCATCCCAGAATTAGGGGGTATCTCCCCAACTTAATCTTTGGCTACAAAATCACAAAGTCAGTTGGATATTCCCATGAATCAATAGAAAGAATTACATCCTCAATTACTCCCTCTGGCTTAACCAAAGATCTATCAGCCATTTGAAGAACTATAGGAGTAGGCCTAAGTCCTTCCAAGGACAATTTTTCCTTTGTTTCATTTGTCATTAGATTAATTGCAACACCCAAATCCATAAAAGTATTAGGAATACTTACTTTACCAACTGTTACCTTGATGACCAAACTTCCTGGATCATAATATTTTGGAATGGTTAAATTCCCAAGCATAAGATCTGCTAATTGTCCAATGACTTGAACATTCTTCAGATCTTGTTTCTTTTTCTACTTTCGAGTACAAAGTTTACGAATCATTTTTGTGTAAACCAGAATATCCTTGATAGCTTGCAATAAAGGAATTTTGATATTAACATTACGTAATTCATTTACCAAATCAAATTCAGATTGAGAATCCTCCCTTAGTATTGGTTCAGATTGAAACCTTTCAGGAAAAGGTGGTTCCTTAATTGGTTTTGGCTTAGATTCTTCATTGATTTATGTAATAGTGGGCCCTAAAAGAGCCTTCCCTGACCTCAACTGGACTCCATCTATCTCTAATGTGTTTATGGGATAAGTGGAGTATCTTATTGGCTCGTTGTTATACACTGGCTGAGTAGCCTTATTATTGGGGTTAGGATTTGGTTGAGTTGGCATAAATGTAGGTCTTGGTGGCTGTGGTGGATGATTTGTTGGATTTGTAGGTTGAGTAGTTGAAGATGACAACCCTGAAAGAAGTTGTCGTGACTGAAGGTAAGGGTTAACCATAGAAGGCAATGGAAATGGGAATGGTTGTTGATATGTTGATGTTTGTGGCAGTTGTGGCCTCCATGCCTGTTGCCATGACTGTGAAGTATACATATATTGTGGCATCCACTAAGGATATGGGGGTTTTTGCCATCCCCCATTCCATCCAGACTGGTATGGGTTGGTTTGATTAGGTCCTGAAACAAGATAAGCATTCATCACACTAGGGTGCATAGCCCATGGTGGAAAAGATTGCCTAAGGGTCATGTAATAGACAGGTTCCTCGGTATATTCCATTTCAGGCGTTCCTGTAGGAAAAGGTTTTAGTGCAGAGGTCTTACTAGCCTCTTCTAAGGATGAAATGTTTGTCCTATTGTATGGGCAGTCTTCACTACCATTATTTTTATGACATACTGGACAAAACACAACTAAAGCCTTCTCAACTTCTTCTTTCTTCCTATAGGTGTAAAGAGTATTATTTGTTTCCCCGTATGATTTAGCAAATATGTTTTAAGGTCCTCAAGTAAATTACCTATTTCCCTTTTTGTGACACCTGTCGTATTATTTGTAGTATAAGATTTACTTGGATAAATCCTTCCTGAACGTCGTGACCTCGAATAATTCCTGCAAATATCACAAATATCAGTAAATTCCAATTTAGAAATGTTTCCTTTTCCTATTAAATTCAAAGATTCCATAACATTATCTTGTATGCCTCTAAGAAATAACATTTTAATAGTATCATCATTTTTTTCCTCATGGCGAGATCGTTGAAGACTAAACATAAAACATTCAAGGTAGTCTTCTATGGACTCCTCTTTTTGAGTCATACGAAAAATCTCATCCCAAACCTCTTTTATTTTGCAATATTCTTGATATTTGTTCAAGAATAGTTCCTTCATAACTCCCCACATTCTAATATTCTGAAGGTTCATAAACCATCGCAAAGCAACATCCTTCAATGTAGCTGGAAATAGTTTAAGTTTTTGTGCGTCATTTTGATAATCAAAACTATGACACAACACATCAAATTCAAACAAAAACATATCCGGATCTTCTACTGAAAGACCACGAAAAATAGGTAAAGAAAAATGAGGAATATTTTTCATGGGGGCATCTCTCCTGGGATCTATAATTGGAAACTGAAAAGTAATCGGGTTGTTGTTGGCCAACACCCTGTTATGATTTTCATTGTTGTTGTTGTCATTGTTGTTTTCAGGGTCCATAACTTGAAATGCCCAAGGAGTAAAATAGGTTGTAAAGGGCTTGTGGAGTTCCTCAGCAAATGGTCCTACTTCTTCTCTATGAGATCCCCTGAGAATTTGTTCAACCTTTTTGCGTAATATTTCAGAAGAGTTTGGTTGGGTATTTGCAGGTGTTTGAACAATAGTGGTCTCAATAGCACACTTCTCTAAATCGGGTTTAGGTAATTTAAAAAAAGGCAGTTTAAACTTTACGTGTTCCTGAGTTGGACTACCCTTCTTAACAAATGCTTTGAAATTATCTTGCAATTTCTTAGGTTGTGGCTCCTCAATGGATGGTGTTGACTTGTTTTTCGATTTTTTGGGTTGTGAACTACTTCCCTTATCTTTCCTAATAAATCTTCCCTTATTATCTCTATTACGATTCATACACCTAAATGACCTATAGCAAAGCAAACTAAGGGTAATTACCCAAACAATTGTGTGGATTTTCTCCTTAACGTAATGTTCCTAACTTAGTTTACTACAAATGCAGGGCTTTAACATTGTTCCTCGGCAACGACGCCAAAATGATTGGACTAAACTGTGGTGTTTAATTTATTTTGAAATAGGCTTAATTTAAGTTCTTGGAAATGGTTTCCTCAGTTTATCCTAACGTGTTAATCCAGGAATGTAAGCTATTGAATTATGTTGTGGTAGTATGCCGAAGAGCTACAGTTTAGAAACCAAGGGTTGATGAATGCATACTAATGAAATCTGTGTTCAAGCAAAATTCCAACTAGCAGACTTCCTGTCACAATATGTGACAGGAACTTGTAAAGAGATAATTCTGCAACAAAAAATAGATCACCAACATAAAACATAAGAGAAATAAAATTCTATAAAGCAGAATAAAAAGTATGACAGAGACAGAATCAATCTCGCAATCCAAAGGGCGGGTACACACAACACGAGCTTGAGGCGAGACTAGTCCTTGGGGCCACACGGTAACCAACAGACACCTCAAGTGTGTGTGGTATGGTAAATCATGGGCCAGGGAGTCGAACCCAAGGCCTCTGGGAGCAAACCTAAGACTCAAGCCAACTCCGCTAGCCCACGAGGGCCCTATTGTAAGGCTTTTATTGTATGCAAGCCGTTGAAGTTTTTTTTTGCCTTGAATCTAAGAGATTTGTTGTGGAACACTAATATTTCTCTTTTGAGTGATCTTCATGATCTCCTTGATAGCTTATGTAGCTCCTTTCAAAGGCTCAAACAATCTGCCATTTCTTGGGGGTTGTTGGCCAATGCAAATTGCTCATCACATTCTTGACCACTGATTTTTCTACATTTTTTGGTCTTCAATGATCCACAAAGATCCATATTTGGCACAATATTTGGCCTCCAACACATTCACCTATGAAATTCCCACATGGCCTATGCAGACCAAGTCAACATTCCCCGATTTTAACAATTTACTTATATTGTACTAGTTGTGCATTCATAGAGCCACATCATTTTTTTGTTTCATTGGAATTGAATTCATTGTAGTGTGGTCTAGTGAGGAGGGATTCTTCAATAACAAACATATTATTGTGATCATGACCTCCAACTCACATGTGGCCTTCACATCCACCTTATAGGTGGCAACTCTTTTGCAACCGACAAAGCCCCCAACAGCTAGCTAATGAGTTTGACCTCCATTCTTGACCATAATGTATCTTCAAATAGTTTAAATTCTCATTTTTTTGACTCTATGTCTTGTCATGCCACTAACTTGGTCCCTACCCTATTGGTGCCCATGTTGAGAAGCTGATATTCAACACAAACTTTTATATTATAACCATTAATAGTTTGATTGAGGTTTTCTTCAACACTAAGTAGCATTTATATTTGTAATTTTCAAGTTAATGCTAACCATCTAGTTACTTTTTAAATGTTTTCTAAGTAGTTTTAACCTTGATAAACATTTTAAACTACTTGTAAGGGGTAATATTTTTCATTTTTACATAAATTTCAAGCTGTAAGTTAAAAATTTAACTATGAATAGTTGATGGAAAGACCTTTCCATTTCAAAGACTTCAACATCGAGATGATGCGATGTCTCTTCTTGTAAGAAGAAAACTTTTAGTTTCTAATGCAAAATTAGGAAAATAGGATTATTATATCTTTTGATTAGCTACTCAAATTGGGTAATGCTTTTTCAAAAGTGAATATCACTTTCCCATTTCATTGGAAATGATATTGCACTCAATATAAAGTGCCATTATTCATTACATTGGAATTGTTATATGCACTAAAACATATAAAGTACCAAAATTCAGGGGGATCAAAACCATAATCAAGGTGGGGTTGTCTTGTGTGGTATTTTGTAAAATGGACATATTCCTAACTCCATTTAAATTTTATGAATGAAAATGAACAATGGAGATAAAGCTCAAGAAACTAGGATTACATCGTGTCATTATAGGTTTGGAATCTGAACCTATAGGAGTAGCTAAAAAGCAAAAATGGCATAGTCAAAATGATGAAGACTACGAAAAAATTGTGTACATTCATTTATTCTAACCTTATATTTCACATTAATTACACCACAACACCTAATGATGTATGGACAACATTATATATTTTTTGGTAAGCAAGATATAATGAGGAGACATCAATTGGATAATGAACTAATAAGTCTTAAATCTATAAGACTTTTAACACAATTCATGAGTTTTTTAGTAAATTGAACTTGTTAAGGTTTCAACTCAAGCAATGTGGAATAGAAAACAAGATGAACAATTGGTCTTAAATGTCTTATCCAAGTTAGACCCTCAATATTCAGTATTTATTTCTACTTTTTATGCAACAAAGAATGCTTTTGGTGCATGCTACACTATGTCATCTCTCACATATTTTGTTGCTTCTCTCATAAAGGAGAAAGACAAACTGATTCAAATGGGTACTATGCAACATTCAAAGCCACACATTCTTGTTGCAACTAAAAAAAGGACAAAGAAATAAAAGACGGTAAATCATAACAAAAAGTGAAGTGTCCTTTTCGCATGAAAACCAGGCATAATGAAGATAAATGTTGTTGGGAATATGATGCCATTTAATTGTAGTTATAAACATATTTCATGTATCTCCTAAGTCCTTGGAAAGTGTTCCCCGACACTAGGATTAGAAAGAGATTAAATTCAAATGAAATGAACATGTAAATTGACATTTGTAATTATTCCTAAATAATAGAAACATGTGGGGACGTCCAAGATGAGTTCCTAAATAATAGGAGCATATGGGGCACCCACATGGAAGGTGGAACCCACCTTGCTTCAATTAACTATTTGGAGGATTGGTAACACTTCGGTAATGCATATTTTGATCCTACAAAATAGGGATTAATATTTACATGAGTGGAGTTGCACTATTAGTTCAGTATCACTTCAATTTAGTTTAGTTTAGTTATGGTTCAATTATCTTCAATTGCATGTAGTGAGTTTGATTTGTATACAACTTGACTTGACTAATGACTTCAGTTGCATGACAGATAACAAGTGGATACTTTTAGTTAAGTGGGGATGATCAATCATGCATAATGTTTGCATGAATTGATGGAGAGATACGTCTTAGTTTACTAAGATTGACTTGGACCCACCTTGGGCGCCCAAGTTGGCATCTTTCAGCTAACACTTTTTCCATGAGAAGAAATTTACAAGGCTCTATTAAGTAGGGCCCATTCTTGGGCACCAAATTTGAGGTGGAGTTTACAAGATATCTTCATGACCAGAGTTCAATAAAGTGTTCAGTTTGGGGCACCTAAATTGAGGAAGACCTTGGTTTGACTTCTGTTTACATGGTGGAACTCTACTTGCCAAATCTAGGCTTAGGTTTTTGAGAGGAGCTTTATTTTCTTGTAATTGTCAACTCTTAGGAGTTTACAATGCTCATTATTGTCTATATATTGCATCAAGTGCATAAGAGTTTCAAGAGATTTTATTGCAGGTTACATGAAGAAGGATTGTCGAAGGCAAGGAAGCGTATCAATCAAGGATTGATACAATATTATTGTAATCTTGTTCTAAGGTTAAATAATACAAGCACTATTGATTCTAGTGGAGTTTTTTCCCGAAAGGGTTCTCCACATATATGTTATGCCACTTCTATCTTAGACTGTCTCATTCTTCTACAATCTTCTATCTCTTTCTACAATTGGTAAAAATTGATCTAAACAGAATAATCATTTACAAAGAATTGATATAAACAGATTAATCATACACAAAGAATTGTGACAAAAAACACTTAATTAGATCCACAGTCTCATATTTTTACAAGTTTTAAGCTACAATATTACCTTCATTTCCAACAAATGTATGAAGAAAAGGATACACCACCTTCAAATTCTACTAGAGAAATAAGGAGTACATACCTCCATCAAAGAATCTTCATCTAGTTCAACATCTTCAAAATCAAAGGATATATCTAAAGGAAAAACACTAATGGCTATCGTGGGTTCAAAGATTGATAAATGGGTTCTCAATTCAGGAGCATCACATCATATGTCTCCTTATCCATAAGTGTACATGTCCTTTTATCCTTCTAATATAAACAAAGTATAAGTAGTTAATAACACTTTCATACGTGTTTGTGGAAAAGATACAATTGAGATATAAAATCAAAATATACCTAATGTCTTGTTTGTTCTTGAATTGGAAAACAACATTCTTTCTGTTTATCAACTTACTAATTCTGGGAAGATAGTTGAGTTTACATCTAATTCGGTGACAATTCAAGATTCTCAGAGTTGAGAGATTTTTACAATGGGTGAGACTGATCAACTCTCTCATGTTTACACATTTTCACACTTTGCTTCATCAAACTCATACTCACAGATTTGTTCTTCCACTTATAGTACAAACAATTCATCTCCTCCACTATCTCTTGTTGCATCAAAATTTAGAGGCACTTCACCAAGAGCATCCATAGGTTTTTTCTGGTAGAATATCGCAAGGAGCAATTGAGCATCATCTTTTGGGGGGCTTCTCATTCTCTCTTTATTTGACTTTCTTGTTATCATCTCTATTTTGGAGGGTAGTTTTTTCCCATAGGGTTTTCTACCTTTCTCCACTTTATAGGAGATTTTCATTGTACATGGGTAGCTCATTAGACCTACTTTCTGAGACCCATCCATCTTTGTACCCACCTAAGCTAAGCTTAAAGTGGGGGGTGTTAGAGTAGAATAATTAATATTATTTATTTTTTATTCTATTTTATGTGTTAATCCACCTTAGATGTGACATGTCATTTGAAGAGCTAACTAAACTCTTCAAATATTTGTGGCACTTATCATTTTCCATTTAGTGGAGCATTCTTGCCACCTTGAGATGAGCATTCCTGTAGTGACTCAAACTATTTTTTCTATATTTACATCTTCCTCATTGAGGATAATACACAATTCTAATTTATTCCATTTTGCATTGCATTCTTTGTTTCTCAATCTTAGACTTGTTGATATCATCACCCATTAAGAGTTCTTGGCCAATATCAACAAAAACAATGTATGAATTGGGTAAAATAATTGTGATGATGATCATAAAATAAGTTTTTCTTACATATCTACTTAAGGGCCATTTAAATAATTTAAATAGTTGTAATCATAATAAAGCTTATTGAATTAACTAACAAGAACACATGAAATTTTAGGACTGCCATACTATCCAAGAGTCTTAAATATATACATCCAAGGAAATTAATTAACATAACCACCTATACAAAACTGTAAAACTACAACAAGGGTTTTGAATAATGTATCACATGCATTATACATAAGCTAACAAGTGGATTTTTATCCAACCACAACAAAACCTTCTTAAATTTGACAAATCAACTAATAAAAGGAAATATATAAGGATTCCTAATTAAGAACATACAACACCCACTTAATAATTTACAACCATGCAAACTATAAGAACAATCAAAAACAAAAATGAATCTACAAATCATATAAGTTAATTGACAAAAATATTTACTAGCAAAATAATATCATAATGAAATTATAACAATTCAAGAGTTAGAAGATTTACATGTAATGTACAAAGCTAGTTAATAACACAATAATGGCTATGTAGGAAGAGTAAAATTAGGGTTGCAAGATAGTTGGGCCTTACAATTTTATCATATGATTATCACTTTTACTTTTCTTTGTTTATGATATTTTCATTCTTTCATATGGTTATCACACTCATGTCTTATGATATCATATTTATGCTTACATATTTATCTTATGATTGCATGCCTATATGCCATAATCCTTATCATGCTTATATTTATATCTTTCCTGTGCTTACATGACCCTTATCTAACATTTATGGCTATCATTGTCTTTTTATTCCCCTTCATTAGGGATAACACCTAGGGGCACATTGCTTTCCCTTATTACATGTGCTTTTGTGATCATATATTTCTTACATTCTTATATAGTTATCATATAATAATACCTTATACAATGTTTACATGTTATATCCATCTCATATCAATTTTTCCTTCTTACCTACAACTCCTTGCATCTTTGTCTACAACTAACAAGAGGGAGGAATATGTCACTCATATTCCTTTTGTGGGTTATGTTTTGCAACTTGACATGCTCATAATCATTCCCATCTTGAAGGGATCTTTATCAACCTTTCTAGATTAGTAGAATCTTTTATTTAGATAACATCTTACCATTTTTCTACCTAGTTAGAGCTTTACCACTTTTCACTTGGATGTAATATCCTATCTTTCACCTTTCCCTATTTTCATTTTTTTCAAACATAATTTTCAAGCAAGTTGTGCTTATTACTCATTTTAAAATGTATGATACATGTCACTCATTGCATGCTTTCTATTTTACAAATTTTTGATGGAGCATCCATTATGAGGAGAGGACAAGAATCATCATTTACATCATATCCTTTTACTGTTTGAAAAAATACTTTCCATGTTGTGTGGTTGTTTTACTTTGAGAGAAATCCTCGTAGTAGTTCACATGCATTTCAAAGTGGAGACAAAGTGTAATGGTGAAAATCACATACCTATGCCCCTTTCCCTTATGTTTTGGGTCCATTTCAATTATAGTTTCCTTTATATAGTAACAACTCTATGAGCAACATTTTTTTGGCTAAAATTAGCTCATTATATTATCCTAACTTGTCCATCATCATTTATCCTCGAGGATTTATTTTGATCCCTAGATCTCCCATTCACCACCTTGGATTAGATATGTGGTGTGGAATTGACTTGTCATTTATGTGGTCATATTTATGAACCTCAAACTTTAAAAATAAAAATTTAAATAAAACCTTATCAACTTCTTCATACTAGTCATTATGAGATAACCTAACACATGTTTGTGTGGACTTGTGTGCTACGTTGTTTTATTTTTAAATACTTTCATCATTCCATTTAAAATCATGCCACATGTCCTAATTTATTTGCACATCATCATAGCAACATCATTGATGATCTTCTCATTGAATTGTTAGATCACATCCTCCACGTAGGCATACTGCACGCTTCCCTACTATCTTTGATCATTGTTCCAAAGTCGTTGAATCAATCCACATAGGGGCTTGAGTGAATAAATCCTTCCTCAATGAGTTCCCAAACAATGTCTTTAGACAATGACCCACTTTAGACATAAGTATAGAAAGATGAGACACACTTGCAATAATCATCAACATTCTACATAATGAAATAACTTGTGCAATAGAAAAATATAAGGGGAATAATATGCAATCACTTGACAACATTTGATAGTAATAAGCCACTTCAAGAGGAAAACCTCCAAAATAAAACATAATTCACAATACTACGAGAATAAACTAATCACCACCTCCTATATATACCATACTAATGCCTTGGAGACCACTTAAGTTGATCTAACTATTTATATTAAATTGTAAATGATCATATAGCTTAATTAAATGTTATTCTAGCCACATGTTAACTACACATATCTTCATATGCACTAAAAATTAAATGTGTAGCATTCTACTAGTTCAAATTTATGACTTACAATTCAAATCCACGCTTGAGGTTTAGTTTGCACTTGTTGAAGTGAACCAAACAATGATACAATAAATTTATAGCTTCAGATTCATTCATCTAACAAATCCTTATTTTCCGACACCTTAACAAATCAATTTCCAACATCTCTAATAATTTATTCCTTCATCTAAATTTAAAATTGAAAGTCATATTTAATTTATTCAAACTCAACAATCCTAAAGTTTATTGTTTTATTATTCAGGTTAACATTTTATTAGAGGGTGTTATTTGAAAAAAAAAAAGACGACAGAACAGTGATCAAATTTCACGAGGCCTATATATTGATGCTTCAACAAACACGTTAGGAAATTTGTGGCATTTCTCATAATCTTGCTCCCCCAAGGGAGTCGGAACTTCATTGTTCCATTATTCACGCAAACAAGCCGACAGGTAAAGCACGACTAATACATACGGTGTACATTGTAGACTCACATCCGTATAATACGGACGATGTACACTGAGGGCGGAAGGAGGGTTTGATCAGAGGGTTTGCTCAATTATTTTAACCAATTCACTCCGCTGGCAATTGCAAGAGGCGAAAATAGATCCTCAGTCTACGCTCATCTTTTTCTTCTGCTCATCGCTAGCTTCTTCCGAAAACACTATCAACAAGCCGTTCATTTGAAATGCCCCGAAGTCGCCAGGAACTGGTTTTAGCAAGTGGTCACATGTGAGGCGGAGTGACTTTCAAATTGTCGAAGGAGTTTGTGGTCATGGGTCGCTCAAGGGGAGTCCTGGCTTCTACAGAGGATGACCCTTCTCAACGGTAAGATTTTCCCCTCCACTTATTTTTTCTTTCAAGCGTGTCGAACATAATTGTTGCCATGCCGTTTGTTCAAGTGCTATGCTTTAAAATTAGCTTGACATTTAGGAATGTTACAAGTGGGAATTTAGGTTTCCTTTTGACGTTTTCTTCAAATATTGGCAGACTTGGGCTTAAGATGTCCTTTTTGCATATTCTGTCATTTAAAATGATATTAAAACTATAGCTAAGAAGTGCTCAACTTAGTGAAATTATTATTAGTTATTTTGGCTGTGTCGAGATTATTTGGACTTACAGGATCTCACACGATTATCTTTGAAACACACAGGTAAAAATCGAAACACTGTAGATGTCTGATAGATGAAATCAATTTTAATGTGCTGGTGGGCAATCTAGGACAAGCATCACTACACCATAGCCTTAGTTTAGCAAAAATAACGTGGTAAATGACAATTCATCTCATTTTTGTTGAAAGATTGTACTTAAAAATATCACATCATGTATTTTAGCCTAGAGCCTCTACGTGAATTAACTTTTAAATTAGTTGTCATTAAAAGATTTCCAAGAATGATGCATTGTAGCAGGAAGAAGCACTGTTAAACTTGGCTTTAAAGACACAAGAGTGAGTGATCCTCAGTTGTGTTGACTTTTTATTGCATTATTGTTTTTAGGCCAGTTGTTTGGTCTTTAGTAATGAACTATAGGAAAAGGATTTTTGATTATGACATGTACATCTTTCATGGTTGTGTACCCTGGCTTTCAAGTTTAGTCTGAACTAGTAAGAAGTAAGAACAAATGCCAACCATTTTGGAACACTTCTACTTTGTATGAACATCGGATTAGTTCACAACTGCTTTAGATGAATATTTGGTATGCTTATCTAAATTTATAGGGCTTTGAATGTACCTTCAACACCATTTCTTGGAGTAGAGAGTTGACAGAATTTGTAATCCATATACCCGAGTTGAACCCCCAGGATGACTTCATACTTCTTAGAGGCTTGGCCTCTGCCATTGATGTTGTAGAGATTCAGAGAATAAACTAGGAATTTTTGGTTTACCCTGGTATGTAACCATAAGATGTTTCACTCCTATAGCCAAATCATCAGAAAAGTCTCACAGCCCTTGGTGCTGATTATAAACTACTAGGTGTTCTTTCCTAAGAACACTTAACATCCTCCTACGTGGAAAATTGTTGATCCATTGGACTACCTTCGTCCACCATTTTCATGTTTACAACTGGGGCTGAGGGAGAAGCTTCATACTCAGGCAGCAGCACATATATCACCCAATCCCACAGTCTTTGATGGCACCATGGATTCAAATTTCTTTTGAAAATTGGAAGTCTACATCCTTACGTTTCTCTGAACAATCTATGGCTCTAAGAAAATAAGAACCAACAAGGCATGTGACTATGATATTGATAAGTGGCCGATGTCTAACATCAGTCCACCCATCCATCACTATAGAGCAACCCGTCCTCATCCACTTTTGCCTCATATCCTCCATTTACACATTAACTTTGGAGTACTCTTTGTCTAGGAGGGTGGTGCATAGCTTATGATCTCCAGGAGGTATGAATGAAGGATCAATAGTGGCTATATCTTTAACCATTTGTTTGAAATAAGATGAGCGGGCCACATGAAATGGGATGGCATGGGCAAAACAGAATTTGGCAATGGAAGATTCAGTGGCTTCTTGTGCTTGGTTATTAAACATAGACTCAATTGAAGCTCCCTTCCCACTACTACTCACCTTCCTCTTTCTTCTTGTGGCAACTTCGTACTGCCAACTGTGGAAGGCATAGGCATAGTTGATTGCGTACTTGGAAAATAAGATGAACCCCATCCACCTCCATTTGTAATCTTTGGCACTCTATTGCTTCATGCTCTTTTAAGTCAGGACACATTCTAAGCCCATGGCTCGCCTCACCCAAAAAAATGAGACCTTACCCTTGTGTAGCTGCCCCTAAAATCCTTATGGCAAACATGGCAATTCCACACCCTACTCCCCCCTGATTTTTTTTGTCTTTGGCCCACTAGTGTAACATATTAAAGGAAAGGTTTTTTTTTGTTTAAAGGGTGCTTTGCATAGCATTCCATGATTTTTTGAAGGGCAATGGTATGGGTTTGTTTACTCTCCACTAACACCCTCACCACTTTCTCTTCTATTTTGCACTTCATTTTCACTTACACTCCCACTCCCACTGCTACTTATGTTTTACTTTTTAATTTTTTTTTTGAATGCTAGTTTCAATTGAAAAATGCAAAAAGAAAAAAATCAGACATTGTATGCTTGAAATCTTGCAAAAAGAATGTAAAAAAAGAAGGAAAGGAAATGCATACCTTTTTGGTGGATTTGCACTCCCAACAAAACCTCTCCTCCTTCAACCTATTGTTCTACCTCCTTCAATAGCTGCAACTTCAAACCCTTGGCTGCTCTTTCTTTCCTTCACAAACAAATGCACAAATGAATGAAATGAGGAGTGTTTTTTCCTCATAAGATAGCGAACAATGATGGGGCCCACAGTACCCACAAAATCAAGGCTTTTCCTTCTTTAAAAATGTGTGTTTTTTAATTTTTTTTGTAAAACATGCTTTGACGTGGGGGATGGCCTGGACGGTCGAGGGATGGCTCAGGCATCCCTTGGCCATTTTTGGGACTATCAGCCATCCGCCTTTCCCCGTTGATCGTTTCCCAGTTTCGGGAATGTTTCCCAAGTTTTGCAAAAAAAAAGGGGATGCAAGGGGACCATCCCCTTGTACCCGAGACGTCCCGGGGACAAGGATGGACCATTTTAGGGGGCGTCCCCAGGTTTCCCTGAAAATGAACGCTTTTGTTTTTAAGTTTTAGGTTTTTTTTTTGCTTTTAAAAAGTCAACACGCGGTGGAATCTATTGATAAAATCTCATAATGATATATTACTGAATAATAATCGATCATATTAAGAGAAGAGCCTTGCTCTTATAGAACTTACAAACCCTACAAATTAGGGAGTCAACAAATAGTTACAAACAAATTATAAAAACAACAGACTAAGTTAACTACCAGTAGACTTACAACTAATTAAAGATTAAATAAAGCTAAGATGACCATTAATATTACATTTAATATTTTAATACCCTCCCTTAATGGTCATTGTACAAACAAAAAACTAAGTCTACCCATATTGTGTTGGTCATCAAAATGCATAGTGTGTAGACTCCTTTTGCTCAGTCTGCTTCGCTACCTGAGCACTTTGTTGAGATGATTTCTGGTTGGACTTCTCATCAGCCAACCGCTTTCTGCAAGACCTCTGTATATGACCAATCTTCCCATAGTAATGGCAAGTAAAAGACTTCTTGGAGCCCTCCTCCGAATCACCTTGTCCTTTCTGTCGAGTGGACTTGCCTTTGCCAACATCCTTGGTAGTAAATGCTTGTGCAACACTACGAGATTCACTGTTGCTCCCAAACTGCTTCTTCCACCGATCCTGTTGCAAAAGCTTGTTGCACATATCATCAAACTTCAAGTCAACATTGGTGGATGTAATGTTGAGCGTTTTGATGAAGTGCTCATAGGAATGTGACAAACTCTTCAAAGTGATCACCAACATATCCTCCTCTTCTATCTTACGACCAATGGCCTCCAATTGATCACGAATATTTTTTATTTTCATCAACCCTCAAAGACACTTGGTCATCCATCATAATAGAAAAGAGCATATTCTTTAGAAAGAAAGCCCTTCCCTTGTCTGAGGTCTCATGAAGATCTTTCAAATGCTTCCAGATCTTCGCAACAAATTTACCAGATGGTATTTCGGGTAACATGTCATCGATGATAGATAATTTAAGAAGCATGTCTGCCTCCATATTACTTCCATCATACTTGTCCTGATCCTTCTCAACAGCAGTGGGACGAACTTCTATACCAAGAACAAGCCCATCCAGACACTGGTATTCAAAGATGGTAAGCATCCTTTGCTTCCATGTGTTGTAATTCTTTCCATTGAACCTCTGCGAACCATCCAACATAATATTGGACAAAGACATCATCCTTCCCATTTTCCAAAGCACGAAAAGCGAGGTAACTCTGTTATCAACGAGCAAAACACTAGACAATCAGCTGGCACAACTCTGATTTTTCAAAAATCGTTTGAAAAAAGACGAGGCTCAGAAATTGTAAGATTTTTTAAGAAAAATTTCGAAAAACTCTATACAATTTTTTTAATTTTTCCTAGAATTTTTGTCAAAACTGGCTCAAAATCTTTTCAAGTTGCCATGAAAGTACGATTTTATACAAAATCGCCTAGAAAAGAAATGAATCGTTAAAAAAAATCAGGTTTGCCCAAAAAATTGCAGATGCTGGAAACCCTAGTTGCAGCCAAAAGAACAACAATATGCAGACTCTCTATCTTCAACGAACAATAGACATAAAGCATGAGAAACACGTGCAAGAAAAGACGCCCAGGTCGCAGCAAGAAAAAATCACCAGGTCGCAAAAACCATAGACATTGATTTCGAAATCTGGCAAATCGTGAAAATCTGAAAAAACCCTTGTGCTGAAAATCACGAATCATAAGAAATTGTCAGATCGCACCCAACAATCACTAGAGATAGCCTGAAAACAAAAAATGCATCCAAAAATGCGTTCAGGAGGCCACGCGTAGACAAAGGAAAGAACACAAAATTTTATTACATAAACTAGAACGCAACAAAAAAACTTCAGAAAACCGCACATGAAAAGAGCCCTCATAACGCGAGCAGAAGACACCAAACAATCCTTGCAAAAACGTGGAAAACAAGACGCGAAATCAAATCGCAATTTTGTTTTGAAAAAAACCAGCTGCAAATCTCAGGAAGAAAATCCGCCAAAACACCTTTAGAAGTCGCGTGCAAGAAGAGGTTGTGATTTGCTAAGATCCGCGCCAAGAAGACACGCGCAGTTAGAGGAGGTGTGGCCAAAAAACCAAGAAGTTCCTACCAAAAAGACAGAAGCTAGCTTCGACGAGCAGATGGAGACAAGAAATCTCTTCGCTCAAACAAAATGCCTAGAAAAACGCGTCCGGACAGGTTGTAGAAAAAACATGAATCTGCTCGAAACCCTAAAACAATGACTTTGAAAAAAAAGGCTAACTAGGCTCGAACATGAGCTTTGATACCATGTTGATAAAATCTCAGAATGATATATTATTGAATAATAATCGATCTTATTAAGAGAAGAGCCTTGCTCTTATAGAACTTACAAACCCTACAAATTAGGGAGTCAACGAATAGCTACAAACAGATTATAAAAACAACAGACTAAGTTAACTACCAGTAGACTTACGACTAACTAAAGATTATATAAACCTAAGATGACAATTAATATTACATTTAATATTTTAATAATCAGTCCAGAACTGGTTTGGAATCAACACGTGAACCTTAGAGTCGCGTGGGTACGAACGACTATAGAGAAAAATGTTTCGTAGGGAAAAAAACCAATTCCTATATGTATCCATAGGTTTTCGGGCTCCAAATCTGATTTCGGTACGATCGTACTCAAAATTGCTGGGAAAAAACCGCGATTTGGCTTCTTACCTTTGTCCTTATTAGATAATTCTGTGTGCCTCTTGTCATCGTATTCCCTTGAAAAGTGAGTCAATGCCTTGATCAAGAAGGATATAGATAAATAAGAAGCTTTGTCTAAACTAAATGGTTGCATCTTCCAAATTTGGCCAATCTTTGTTGGAGGGAGGGGGACCATTGTCAATCTTTGTTGGGTCTAATTAGGTTTCTTATTACTTTTATATATCAGTGTAATTGAAGTGGAAGACTGTTAGATAGTTTATTATTTTTAATAATAAGATCACTTTAAGTTATATTATCTACTCTTGAACGCACATTACAATTTTGGACAGTGTGGGTAAATTAAATTTGAATGAGCAACAGTCGTAAAATTCTCTTATACCTTTATGAAATGGAACATAGTGAGAAAGTGGTTTTTGTTACCAAAGACAAACATATTGAGAAGTGAAAAATGGTGGTAAATAATCTCATTTTTCAAGACTAATTATATTTGTGCTGAATAGGCTGTGAGACAATATTCATAAATTCTTATTGCAAATACCTTTTAGACAAATCCAGGGGGTTCTAGGCTCTATCTGTACTAGTAGTTGAATGGTTCCTCAAGCAGAATTGTTGAGTTCTGATTACTAATTAGTAATCAGGTTTTGTTTTGACACTTCCTAACAGACTGATTTATCCAACTCAAATGTTCAGGTCCAAAAGGCGAAGGATTGCATCAGGTGGAGATAATCTGGAGAGTGTAATTTCAGGTGAGTGGCCAATTTGTTGTATACAGGAATCATGGAGTAATTAGTTGAGGCAATTGCTGTATTATTATATGTTTAGTAAAAGCACAGGTTGTTATCATTGACCTTGACATTTTGGTTCCTGTTCAGATCTTCTTTTCTAGTTCTGGATTTACTTGCAAGTTTGCTTCTACATTTAATGTTTTAACATTTGAGGTTTCTCATTTGTTGATTTGAGCGAGGAAAAAAAATCAGCAAATTCTGGATAAATCAAATCTATATTGCCTGACTCCTGCTTTCACATTCTAGTATTAAAATTTTGAGATTCATCTTTTGCTAATTTAGACAAGAAACACAACAAATCCTCGGTTCATCAAACCTATATTGTTCATCTCCCTTAAAACAGATGTGTTTGGAATGGCAGAGCTCATAAAATACAGACAATCACACCATGATTGAAATTGATAATAAGCAATAAGTATAATTGTATTTCATTTGTGATTCAATCAGATAAATTTACATTTGCAGACATTGGCTTTTATAAAGCCTCTTTCAACCACCCAAAATCTACCATATGGGATACTATTCCCATACAATCAGCTAACCCTTATTTATTTAAGTATTAACCCACTTACTAACTTTTATTTAAATACTAACCTACACAATTTCTAATTATGTAATATTTCCAACATTCCCCTACTTATTACATCATTCCAAACAAAAGAGCTAACATTGCATTGGGTCTGAACACAAGAGACCGACATGGAAGTTTGATGAATTGGCTCCACCAAATCTCCTAACTCACCCAGTATTACCAAACTGAACGTATCAGTGGATGTTCTGACTGTCTGACAAGACCTGTGAATTGAGATGTTCTCAACTATTCACAAGTACAACAGTCTTGTGATTGGGACATACTCAACTATCCACAAGGACACCACTTGGCATGTGAATTGAGAGATGCACACTATCCACACTACAACACTATGGTTGTGAATTGAGACATATTCAACTATTCACATTACTCCTGCAACTGAAGACATACTCTGCATCTATAGGTACACACTTCCAGCTCTATGGATTGAGACATACTCAACTATCCATAGACACAACAATGCATGAAATTGCCAAGCTCCCTTGCTCCAAGAAGCCGCATAGATGAAGAAATTGCACCTCTCATGCAATGTCCCATCTTTGAGCCAGAAGCTAGCTTGAGATGGGTAAGAGTCCTCTGATATACGTCCTCCAGTCTTGTCTTTGACCTCTTTAAGCTCTATCTACCAGATGCAGCATCTGAATGCACATACATAATGCAAGTATCAAGTGTGTTTTTGTGATACGTATATGTGTCCATATGCAAAAGAGAGTGTTGGTTTCAATTGATAATGCACCATTACAGAGGATTTTTCCAAAAATTGTGTTATAATGTCTCCAAAACTGAAAGATAATATCACCAATAGATTCAAGAGATGCCATAACCTACAAATTGACTGGTTACATGCCTATGTTTGCTTTAAAAAGAATTTGAATGCTCCTATATCATAGAGCATGTATACATAGACAATGTGGCGTGAACACAAATAACCTTGTGAAAGTTGAACTTGGGATCTCTCATCCTCCTATATCTCAAAAAAAGTCTCTATCCAGCTACACCTTGCACCAACCTTTATATGTTTGCCCAAACATTGATTTAGAAGATATTGATTCCAATAAGTCAATACAAATAAAACTTGAAACACCCTTTTTAAATGCCTTTTTCACACAACTTATTCTCATGTGAATATTTTATAGCATGTAAAATCAAAATGCCATTTTTTCACATTTGCAGCAATAAAACTCTTCCTTATTTATCATATCACTTTCCTTCATTGTTAAAGTAAATGCTTATGCAAAATTAAAAAACCCTATCTTTCTTGGTCATCCTTTCACCTATGTTTTTATAATATTTTCTTGGCCGCCTTAAGAAAAACTCTTTGCTGTGCTATATTTCTCTGACTATTGATACTTGAGAAAAGAAGGAATAAAAGAAGGTGATTGAAAATGCAAACATTTACCGAAGATAAAATCATTGCCTCTCTTGTCATCCTTCTGTTCTCAAGGCATGTTACTATCAGTTGCTTACCTACAGCAGCAGAAACTTTATTTGCCATCTTCTATTTAATTTTCAATAATCTCTCTCTATTAACTGTTGTCTCCAATGCCACCCAATCCTTAAACTTCAATCCTGTGTGGGCAATATGCAGACCTTAATAACTGATATTGTGGAGGCAACCACATCCAACAAAATCTCTCATTTTTTTCATTGTGATCATTATTGATTGGTGCACTCTCATACCATATTGAATATGGTAGAACTCACAAATTACAGATTATCAAACCATGATTGAAATTGATAACAAGTAATAAATATAATAGTATTGCATTTGTGATTCAATCAGATAGATTTACTTTGTAAACATTGGCTTTTATAAAGCCTCTTTCAACCACCCAAAAACTGTTGAAGTTTTTAGTCATTGATGTCAAACTTGTTCAGATTGATAAAGGTTCACTAAAAGTAAGTCATGCTAATGCCAAGTCAGTTGGAATTGCTATGTCATCTATGTGCCAAGTTATCATGCCTTGTCAGCAAATTGGAAAGTCTTTTGTTTACTGCATTAGTTTTCAGACCCTGTGTGCGTGAATATCAAAGGCGAAAATGATTTTCTAATAAATGTACGAGCTGAGTAAGCGTTAGAGGTTGATGGGTGTGAATGTATGATGTGAGTGTTGTGACGGGCACGAGCTACAGAATATATGCTGTAGCGTATATGTTCAGTTTGTTTAATGGAGTGTTTTAAGCCAGCGATGAAAGCAATTTGGTGAAGGCACAATTTGATAAGATGGGTGCGGTGGAAGATGAAATAAGATGTATTTTTGTGTTGCATTGGTGTTAATGGCAGGTAGTGCGATACTAATGTGAAAGTCAGGATTAGTGATTACTCTTTTTAAGGATGTCAGTTTTAATTACTGATGACTTCCACTTGGCCTTGGTGGCTAAAATAAAGGAAATCGCATTCTTCAGTTTACAATAAAGATGTCTCCAAGTGCTGTTTTTAGTAGACAATAATTTCTGCAATGATTTTAGTGAACTGCATAATTTTTGGTGATTGAAAAAATATGGTTTTAATTTTTGACGAATTTCCCAGCTGAGGTGGGTTCTTTCAAAAATAATATTTTCAGAGTTTGGTGTGCAGCAGCAAAAAAATTGGGGGTGTTCGAGATTTTGTCAGACCATCTATTTTGGAGGACAGCTGATTCTGTTCACCATAATTTTTGGCATTCAGGTGTTTGCAGAATCACTGGAGTTCATGGTTCGAATTTTGGAGAGGGTGTTTTTCTTATGCAGTTTTTGTGAGCTTGATTGGTGTGATGAAAAATTCGATGTTCTTTTGTGCTTGATAGAATTTTTTCTGAACTGGTTACATTGCAATATTTAGTTTTTTTGAGTCTATCTATGAAAGTCAAGGATATAAATTGTTTGTAACAATCGAACATTGAAAATTACCATATTTTTAAATATTCTAAACACGGTTCGATGTGATGTATAAACCCTCAATAGTGCTGAAATCAAGTAACAAATCTTCTATCACACCTTCTACTGGCATGATTACTTTTGTGGCTAAAGATAGGTGGGTTTAGGGATCCTAGACCTGGAAAAGTAGAGGTAAAATATCAGTCACCAATAGAGCATCATAATTATCTCTTGGGACCTCGAAATTACATAGAGCTTGTTATCTAGCACCAAGATCCAGAATATTACTGAAACTTTTCTGAGTTAGAAAGCTTTTTCCGTTGTTGGTAGAGAACCTTCTTAATAGACTTGATAAGCCATATAAAGCTTTCAAATGGCTGATAGCATCCCATTCAAGGTCTCAGCCAACCAATCACACTATCAAGTATCAACAGCATGTTCCTCCAACTTGGCCTTAAATGTTATGTCCCCTGATTGGGAATGCCCTAAATTTGCCCTAAATCCTTAATTTAAATAAACAAAGGGGTTAGAGAATATCTTTCACCTGATTGAAGCCTTGCACACAGATTAGAATCCATTTTCCACAATCACACTGATTAGCAGATTGTAATCATTTACTAGAATAATACTAATTAGCAGATTATTATAATTAAATATTAGTAAGCTCATGGCCAATCATTAATTCAATCACAAAGCATTTTAGTATCCTTATGGTAGAATGTGACTCGATGGGGTGCCTAGGACCCATCTTGCCAACCATTTCCCTCTCTCTATGATTTGACCTCTTGTGCTGATTTACCATGATGGAGGGGTGAGATTACAACAGGTGCCATGCCATCTCTCCTAAAGCCCAAGGCGCTGTACCATTGGTACCCCTAATGGTACCCCCTTGCCCTCCTTGGGACTACTTGGTCCCCTATTATCATTATGGGTCTACTTGGTCCCCCATTATGGGACTACTTAGCCCCCCATTATCATTATGGGACTACTTGGTCCCACATCTTAAGGTGGCGCACTTAGGAGAGTGCCTCAATTGCTGTTCCTCTCCTGTAATCTCAGCCTTCACTGTCATGGCTAAAACATTAAGACATAAACAAATATTAATCATATTTACTGATATAAGGAAATAGTCATAACAGCAATGCATCATTAGCACCTTGATCTTCTAATCAAACAATTGCAATCACATATATTAAATGGTGCTACAACTACATTATTGTAAATAGATTTCATGCCACCAATTCAAGAAATCTGATTGCTGTGCACATGCAAATTTATCATTTATTTACAACTTAGGGGCTGCAGTCCTCTATTTCCTTTATTTAATTTTTCCTTGTAGATGATCACTGGTTTGCATATTCTTCTCCTTCAATCAATCTGTTCTTAACACTCAAAAGATATCGTTAGTGTAAATCAAACACATAAGAATCTATTATCCATGTTCATATTAAGGAAACATAACAACTTATGCGGCTCAATAATTGCTGCAAACATCATTATTGCATAGTTGTATATAATTTTTATATATATATATATATATATAATAGATGGATACATATATTTATAATTATACTTACTGTTCCCATATATTCTGGCAATAATATGCTTATCTGATTATGTCTGCTGCTGATTCCATTCTATTCGATCTGCTATAACTCTCAAGACATATTCTTTGTTTTACAAATACATATATTCAAATGCATTCCGATCTGATCAACTGCTGCTACCATCAGATTTTATTCCTCATTCCTCAATGATTCGATGGTGCCTTTCTGAGTGCAGATCCTCATTTCTTTTTGAATGCTATTCCCTATTTTTAATGCTCTTTTATAACTCTTCCAAATCTGTATATGCCTCTTGAGGGTCTGCATATATTTCTTTTAGATCTGCTTATTTTATCTCTGGTCCTGTACATATTTTCCTTTCCTCTGCCCTTCTACAATTGGATTGATCCCCCATTTATAATTCACCAGGTGGAGGGGTCATGACTTTCTGGAGAAGTTGTATCCCTTCATCAATCCTTAATTGCACCCTTTTATAACTATTAATAGCTGCCTTTCAGAATTAATGGTTCGCTGCTTTTACTATAGTCGTTGTCTTTCTTTCAATACTAATCACTGCCTTGCATTCACTTACTTAATATTTCTATTAAACCTGGAACTCGTCATTAACTCGTGTGATTATAGGGGGGTCGGCCCAAGCTTAATTATTATTTAGATTTAACAATCTGAGCTGGCCCTTCTTGCAAAATCGATTATTGTTTTTCTATATTTAACTTATTTATCTGCTTCCCAATGCCATAGTTTAGTCCTGCGGTCTGTAAATAGCAGGGACATGACATTAAGGACTATAACTCCTTCATTGGAGGTCACAATACAAGGTGCACAGGACACCAACAAATGGGGAAATCAGAGTATAGAATAGTTCCAAATTGAGGTAAACTGAAGATCTGTCCTCGTTTACTGCTGCACTTTCATTCAGCTGATTTCATAGTCAATTGTCATCCTCTCATCCACATGTCAGTCATTAATGTAACAAGGATATCTGTAGCTATTGTTTTCATACCATGCAAGAATAAAAGATTTAATCTGGAGTAGTCTTTATGCATAACTGTATTGATTATCTACACACACATATTGTCTGGATTTGGTGCTATTTCGTCTCCCTTTATACTCATTATGATTTCTGCTTGCAACTGACCTATTTCACATTTCAAATATTCTGAATAAATTTATGAAAGACTAGGTTAAAATAGTGCTCTCTTGGGAATCACCTAGATGCCACTCATGTTGATTTATTGACATCTAGACATATGTCATTGAGATGTACCTTGATTAAACTACTAATGTGTTTGTTTGGAGGGCTTGTATTGGATCGCATTTGAAGGGCCAATATTTCACAATACGTGTATATTCTGCAATAAGCTCATCTGCTGATATCTTTTGTAATAACCACCCTCAATTTTTTTGAAAATATGTTAGCTTCAAAGTGTTAATTTTAGGATCAGAAATGCAATTAAGCAGAAAACACAATCACAAAGAACAATGAACACCGAATTTACCCTGGGAAAACCCTCCTACTCAAGGGAGAAAAACCCAGCAAAATATTCTTTTATAAATTAGAATAAATAAATGCAGAAATAACACTCAAAATCAAGCCCTAGCAAGGCTGAATCTCATACAATAAATCTGCACTTGAAGATAGTGCAATTTCCTTGAATACACAAAATAATACCACTTCTCCTTGAAGCAAATCTGCTACCCTTGATAGTGAACCTGCTGCTGAAGAAATTTGAATTGGAACGGAATGAATTGATACTTAATGCGGAGACTCTATCTCCCTTATATACCAAACTAGGTGCTCTCCTTTAGAGCCGACCTAAAAGAATATAATATTTTGTTTTAACAAATGATAGGCCAACCTGCCTATGATCAATTTTGCTTAGGAAAATACCTCCCGCAGCTATAAAACACTAACACAAAGTAAACGAAAGCATAACATCTTCCTTTCCACTTTTTGATTACCTAGATCCCGAATTGGGCAAGGTAAGAGCATACGGTGTTAGGATTACAATTTATTGATTTACAACTTGCTAGAAAGAAGCATTAGGCGGTAAGCCAGCCAAACCACTTATTCAATGGAATGCATAAACAATACAAGAAAGAAATCATCCGCTCATTCAATGGGAATTACAAGGTGCTTCCACTTTTCAATGAGATCTTATACAATGTTTGAAGACATTTAAACATGCTTCTTCCACTTTTTAGTGGTTAGCTATTACAATATTATCACTTGTTCAGTGGGGTAAGTACATCAAC
Organism: Sequoiadendron giganteum; assembly: GCA_007115665.2. Classification (NCBI taxonomy): domain Eukaryota; kingdom Viridiplantae; phylum Streptophyta; class Pinopsida; order Cupressales; family Cupressaceae; genus Sequoiadendron; species Sequoiadendron giganteum. The sequence continues at coordinate 451,628,577 of CM021101.1, forward strand.
AATAATAAATTTAAACCCACCGGTGGTACTACCATCCGGTGCTTACAAAACAAAGTGCATAGAAATTGAAGCTTTCGATAATATAACCATGCAAAGCATTAGCACATATGCATTGTGAACACCAAGATAAGAGGATTAACTGTTGATATAAAGTGCTAATGTACCCAATAACCCAACTATAAAATAGCAATGTGATACCTTGAATGGATGAACTAGAAGATTAATATAGGTCCGAAAACACCCTTTTTGTTTTTGTACTTTGGACAAATCAAAACTGAAACATTGCTGTTGATGCTTTGGAAACTTAGAAAATGAGCATACAAACACACCCACAAGCAAAATACCAGAAAAACTCCCTTCAAACTCCACCCAACACACCTCAAAATACTGAATAGATTTTCATCTTAGCAACATCCAAAACGTAAACTTGATTTGAAGCACAATGGTGATCTTTGGAATGAAATCACTCCAATCTAACTTGGGATTATCTCTCAAATCCGGAACTAGAAATCGAATGAGCGTTTTCATCCACAAAAGATTATGGAAGAACTCAAAGATTCAATCAGATAGCATAACAGTATGAGAAAACTTCCACATATCCAAATGAGCCAACACCTCCTTTAATAGCTTTTTTCGTTGCTTGTTCAAAAATACACTTTTTGTTTTTTTGTTAACTTTTTCAAAAAAGTGTTCTTTCGTTGCTTTTTCAAAAAATATATATTTTTTTACTTTTTCCGGATTTTTTTTTTTGCTTTTTCGTTGTTTTTAAGAAAAACTTAAAAAAATAAAATTTAAATAATTCATTATGCACAAACATTTAGTCATCTTTCCAACGAGTTATTACACTTAAGTTTTCTTTTAATTATTTCTCAACATTAGACAATATTAGTGAAAAATTAATTAAATAACTTAATAACTCACCCAAGTTGCGGAAAGTACTATAACGTCATTGGAATCCTATTCTGACCACACCATGATGAAACTGAAGCAGCAGGAAGATGATTGAAATCAACTTGGCGACTTTCTAAAAATAGCTTGCTCCTCCAAGAAGTTTGGAGAGATCCTAAAGGGTCGGAAATCGATTCCGAAAGAGCATCAAAGGGCTCCAATTAACCAATTGAACACAAACCTAAGAACAATTGCTCTCCAAGATGTATCAAATGCTTTTCCAAGAATGTTGGAGCTCCCCTTAACTAACCAATTAGCCTTCTGAAGACTTGGAAACTAGCTAAATGTGCACAAATTGGGTAAGCGACAAAAGGGGACATTACATCTTTAGTATGACAATCTGTCATGTAATCAATATTCAATATATTTATTTACAATCTGAATGGGTAATCAAGTTGTATACCTATGTGCATATCAGCTTGTTGGTTGAAGCTTCTAGGAAGATCTTTCCCAGGGTTTTTGCAGCTTCCACCTCCATCTTTGCCATTCAGGTAGAGTTCTATTGGACTATTTATAAATTTGAACCTAAATTTTAGGTATTAGGGGAGATTCCCAGCAGCATTTGGTAGCTACTGAATTGGGAAATGTGTTTCCAATATAATAATGAGAGTTGCAGATCTCTTCTTATTATGTCCATTGATATTATCATTATGTTTGCTTAGAGTTGTAGAGATTTTACATGCATTAAGTACATTTTTTCTGTTTATTACAATGGTCCCGACTCCTTACAAATGAGTATACATGTGTACGTGTATGTGGGTATGTATATATGTGCATAGAACCATCATGAAAGGCAGTGAACAAGTTACATAAAAAATTGGTGTTGTCTAATTATTCTGAAGTACTGTTGAGTTTACTGCCAACTGCCATTATTTAGTGCTGAATTAATTACAAACCAAACATGGCTAATATCTATAGACTGCAACAATCTACGATATCTTTCATATTCCAACTCAAGCATTCATTAACCAAGAGATTTCCAGAAAAAAAGATAATTGTTGCAAATGAAATACTATATATTGCAATGCTAATCAACCTTAATTGGGACTATATTTAATTTCCCCTAAAGGAGTGATATACAGCACTAACATTTCCTTACAACGTTGAAGTGAAATTCAATTTTATCTTTTAGCATATTAAATAAGTGCAACATGAATAGAGACTATAAGAAAGATAATCACAGGGAGGATCAAAAGAGAAAAAAAAACTTTGGTCATACTTTATATATACAAAGTACATCATTCACAATAGCAGCCTGGACAGTGAAATTTCATGAGCACACTGTTATCCTACATCTGACTATATATGAGCATGTTATGTTTAAAACTTAAATTGTTTGAACATATGGTAGGCCTTCATGTCAGTAACTGACTATACTTCTGCCATAACAAGCTCAGTGACCACTAAATTGAATGCCACTAAATTATTAGTGTATTTTTTAGTTGATGCAAGTTGTTGTCACAACTTGTTACAAACAATGGCACTTGACTTCTTAAAATGTTAGTGGTTGCAATTTATGGGTTTACCAGTTGTAAATTTATCAAGTGAATGACCATCTCTTATCATATTGATTGATTCCCTATTTAAGGAACTGGTTTCACTCCCAATGGGAGCATGGAAAACCTATACATACCATATATAATAAGGTAATTCATACTGCCTACTGGACAACACATGTAGCATGGCCATTGTGGTATAGGTGGGGTTTTTCTGTGACATTATGCTTGTAGTGACAACAAAATTGACGAGGTTGCATACTTCCTGATATTGCTGCAACAATATGTGTCAAATATATTAGCTGTTCATTTACATGGTAACTGAGATTTTGTGGAAAAAGTGTAACCACTTTTTTAATTACGTGTTTTAAAAGGCAAAACATGACAAATTAAGAAAATGGTATAGTCCATAAAGAGTGAAATAAACATATAATGTGCATTTGTTGATTTTATAGATTAGACATGAAAGCAAACAGAAAATGCAACACATGAGACAATGAACAACACAAGATACCCTGGGAAAACCCTCCAACATGAGGGGAAAAACCCAGCAAATATATCTCTCATATAATGAAGGAATAAGAGCAGAAATCTGTTTTATAACTCAGGCCCAGCTCATAGCCGAATTTGATACAATGAATAATAGCACCTCTCCTAGATGCAAAGATACAATTGAATATGTTTCTCTTTGAAATCGGCCTGCTGCTGCAAGATGATTCGCTGCTGCTCAAGTGTGAACTTCTGCTTGGAATGCGAATTATCCTTGATTGACTTGATTCGTGAATGAACAAAAGTGACCTTGTATTTATACAAAATGAGGTGACTCAACAAGTAGGTCGACCTCCCTTATTAAATAATTAAATTACAAAATACAAAGTAAGGTCGGCCCAAATATAAGATCATCAATTATTTACATAAGGTCGGCCTTCTTATAATTCGAAGTCTCAAGCATATATAAAATTGAATAGCCATAAGGCTACATTCAATTTTTCATTCTCTTCTTGTAAATCGTGCAGGGCTGGAAGTATAATCCAGACGCTGCAAAACATCAACAGTATTAAATACAAATATCATGACAACTATCATGAGAATGTTGTAAAGGGATTGTTAAATAAAGGAAGGAGCCTCAAAACATTTTAATCTCCAAACATGTGTCAAATATATTAGCTGTCCATTTACATGGAAACTGAGATTTTGTGGAAAAAGTGTAACTGTTTTTTTAATTATGTGATTTTAAAAGGCAAAACATGACAAATTAAGAAAATGGTATAGTCCATAAAGAGTGAAATAAACATATAACGTGTTTTAAATACAAATATCATGGCAACTATCATGAGAATGTTGTAAAGCTAAGTTACCGGTTTGGGTTCAGGGATGGGTGCGGGTACGAGAACCCGGTACATGAAATTCTTTTTTAGGGGTTTGGGTATGTGTGTGTATATATATATATATATATGTATTATATATACAAAAAAATAAGAGAAATATATAGAATTGTAAAACTAAATCATTTCATAGTATGATACTTGATCATTGATCAATGCCAAATGCCAAAGATAAATATTAAATGCCAATTGATAGTTGTATTTGATTGATTTGAAAGCAAATTGGGTACAAAATGGCATCCTCATGTGGAATGAGTTGATGTTGATATTCTTAAACAAAATGAAAATAGAAAATTGTTTTTGTAAAAATGAAAGTAAATACTACATTAATATATTTTACAAATTTACATCTTCCTCTTTCCCATGAAAATGAGGTGCGTCATGGAGTTTTGTATGGTTTCAGAAGCCTTAAAAGTTAAATGCGATATTATAGATGAAGACTTGCAGGAAAACTATGGAAACTTGGACTTGGAGAGTACCTAGAAAATCAATTAAATTCAATGGGAGTTTGAGGGCAATGTCTCCAATGGGGTTGAGGGGCAGCGCCCCTTGTGGGGGTCTAGGGGCAATGCCCCAAGCGGGGTCGAGGGGCAGCGCCCCTCGTGGGGGTCTAGGGGCAATGCCCCCAGCGGGGTCAAGTGGCAACGCCCCTCGCGGGGGTTTGGGAGCACCAATTTAAGGCTTCCGAAACCATACAAAACTCCATGGCGCACCTCATTTTCATGTTTCTTTGAGTGGCAAAAAATAATGCTGACAAAGCCCAATTTAAGACCTTTAAAACCACACAAACCGCAAAATATATGAGAGGTAAAAATGAAATGTATGTGTTTGAAGGTCTCATATTGGGCCGTTTTAGAGTTAGGAAGAAAAAAAATTAACAAAAAAAAAGTTTTCTAATCAAGTTTGGGCCCACATTTTTTGACTTGGCCCATGGGTTCGCCTGGGTTCGTGCTGGGTGTGCACAAGGTGCCGCCCAACGCACCTTGTGCGCACCCAGCACGTACTCACAGGCGAACCTGAACCGGGTTCGTACCCAAACCGGGTTTGAGGCCTATGGGTACGAACCCTACAACACAGTTGCAAAGGGATTGTCAAATAAAGGAAGGAGCCTCAAAACATTTCAATCTCCAAATACGTGCCAATTATATTAGCTGTCCATTTACATGGCAACTGAGATTTTGTGGAAAAAGTGTAAATGTTATTTTAATTATGTGATTTTAAAAGGCAAAACATGACAAATTAAGAAAATGATATAGTCCATAAAGAGTGAAATAAACATATAACGTGTATTAAATACAAATAACATGACAACTATCATGAGAATGTTGTAAAGGGATTGTTAAATAAAGGAAGGAGCCTCAAAACATTTCAATATCCAAATATGTGTCAAATATATTAGCTGTCCATTTACATGGCAACTGAGATTTTGTGGAAAAAGTGTAACCGTTTTTTAATTACGTGATTTCAAAAGGCAAAACATGACAAATTAAGAAAATGATATAGTCCATAAAGAGTGAAATAAACATATAACGTGTATTAAATACAAATATCATGACAACTATCATGAGAATGTTGTAAAGGGATTGTTAAATAAAGGAAGGAGCCTCAAAACATTTCAATCTCCAAATATGTGTCAAATATATTAGCTGTCCATTTACATGGCAACTGAGATTTTGTGGAAAAAGTGTAACTGTTTTTTTAATTACGTGATTTTAAAAGGCAAAACATGACAAATTTAGAAAATGATATAGTCCATAAAGAGTGAAATAAACATATAACGTGTATTAAATACAAATATCATGACAACTATCATGAGAATGTTGTAAAGGTATTGTTAAATAAAGGAAGGAGCCTCAAAACATTTCAATCTCCAAACAACATTTAAGTTTCAAATACAAAATCTTAAGAAATATTTTATTTGTGTGCTTTTAAAGGTTAGGTTTGACTAGGTAAATCTTGAACTCAATGATGGTTTGCACATCATGGAAAGATTTTCAGTCATGATTGTGTGCATTTTTTTGCTTGAGTAATGCTACAAGGGTATCATATATTGTTCTAATAATTTTCTTACAGGATTATTGATTATACATTTTTGGTTGTATCTATTTATTCTAATTTCTATGGTTATAAATCCAATTTTGATTTCAAAGAAATGCATCTTATTACAAGAAGAGGTGATAAGATGGCATCAACTTAACAAGATGTTGACAAAGAAAATCCTACCCTTTAAAAAAGAGAAAATGTAACAGATGGTTCTGTGCTCCAAGTGGCAGGATTTTGCATCCTTATGAAAAATCAAGAAATGGAAGGTTGGCTTTGATAAGATGACCCACATCTTGCTTGAAGTTTTGAATAATCTCTACTCTTGTTACACTGAAAGGGGATGTGTCCAGCAGAAAAGTTGCCAGCCAAATTGTGTGTGATAGTAGTTTGTAACAACTTTCCCTGACATGTGGTTGTTCCAAGTGCACACTTCCCCCAGAAAGATTTAGCAATTAAAAAAATGAATTCAGCTTGGAAGTATCGACAAAAGGTCTTGGCAACAGTGTATCGTCAGTAGACATGGCTGAATGATTCCTCTTTTCCACAAATACTGCAAAAGGATATGGTCATACTAGCCTTATGATGTCTTGATCTGACTGCCAAACATTGGTCAAGCGCTAGCCATCCCAAGACCTTATGTTAAAAGGATCTTGACTTCCTGTACTGTTCTTGCCAATGTAGATGTAAATAAATTGTATCTTTAATCCTTCCCTTCCAACCATGGGAACTGGCTGGTGATTGCAACTGGAGTCCAGGAATGATGTCATTTAGGTTTATAAATTTTTCTGTGCTGAGAAGACACTACATAAGGTTTTAAGTATAATTTGTGCATGTTGAATGTTATGTTTTATTTTGATGAAATTTCAATGTTAATAAAAAATGGGGATCCCCATTTCCTGAGAAGACCATGTGTGTTGGCTTATATAAGTTCCATATTCCTATTTTCTCCCAGATAAATTACTCCCTCATTGGGTGCTCATGTTGGCTGTTATCCTTAGCTGTGCTCCAGTTGCATTGACCTGCTTTGGTCATCTGACAAATTTTTTATTATTTTAATTTCAATTTAAATATATATGATGGCGTTCTGATTGCTCAAACAAAGGTTGTTGAATGTACCAATAAATGTTATGTAATCAGGGTTCCAATGGATATTAACAAATCTTTCTCATTGCTTTAGCTTGAAAGCGACTGTGCTTCTACAAATAGTCTTTAGTAAGGATATCACACTTTGTAGAACAATAGTAAGATTCCTGATGAACATTTTTCCTTTGTTTTGGACATTGTGCAGGTACAAATGAAGGAAAAAGGGCATTGTATCACTGTAATTACTGTAGCAAGGACATTTCTGGGACAATACGCATCAAATGTGCTAAATGCCCTGATTTTGATCTCTGTGTTGAGTGCTTTTCCGTAGGTGTTGAGGTCACTCCTCACAAGAGCAATCATAATTACAAGGTTATGGTAGGTGATTAGGATAAATGCCATCCTTTAGCTACTACTTTTATTTTGGAAATAGTATTTGGCAAGCATTTGTAAGATCAGACAACTTTCTTTAGCAATGATCATAAATTTAGTCAATTTAGACAATAGTTTGACTATACTTAAAAATTCACCCTTGTACCAGTAGGAAAATTGTCTTTATTCATTGGGCAATAAAGTATCGATTTCCATGTGATTGCATAATATGTTGGAACACATCAGATATGCAGTTGTCTCATGCTTGACTGGTTAAGTTGTAATGCTGAAATGCAGGCCGTTATTTCTCTTTTTTTGTAGTAAAAAAGGGGGTTAGTCAGGGGCCTCATCACTAAACAAGTTGGGGTTTCAAAATGAAAGCCCAGACAAAGAATAGGAGATACGTCAGATGGCCAAGTGTTATTTAAGATATCCATATATGCCATGGATGCACTCAGATGACTTACCTCAAATCACATTCCAATAACATGAACAGAAATTTTAGAAAAAAAGATTCATTGTATTGTCTAAATTCATCAATATCACAGAAGTCCTATCATCTGTTACAGTGAAAATATGAACTGAAGTTGATAAGAGCATATCCCTTTTGTTCAGTGCAACTGTTGGTTTCTTTGTTATCACTGCCTGCTAGGAGGATCATCATATTTGTTAATGATATTAAGTGAAGGGAGGAGGGGCAGTTGCTGGATCTAGAACCAAATGGCTACCCTTAACACTGATAAGATTATTTTTGAATTTGGCAAGCTGGCCCACAACTGAATTACCTTCCTGATAAAATGCTCAATCCTAGATTCCTAGAGTGCCTCACTATTTCCTTACAATTTTCTAAGATTTGTTGTACCTTCCAATTTTCAGAGTTACCCCTAGATAGGCTGTTGGTAAAGATCTTAGAATCATTTTCTATCTCCAGATTAGAAGTCCTAACTAAATTGCTAGTTGATGACTGCAGAAGGTTGCTGTGGCCTCCAAAATGCTGTTTGTAGTTGTACCAAGGTCCCTCACATAAAAAATGAGAGTTATACAGAGATTATCCCAGATAGTGTCTCTTCCTTACTAGCTAGATTGACTTTAGAAGCTCCATTGAAGTTAAGTTTGACCTATTCTTCTTTTCTGAAATTGTTGGGAAATATATCTCAAGGTGTCCCACCCCATGACAACAATGATATATAAGGATATGTTATTTGTTATTTGCCTATTACCTAGGGGTATGATATTATAATATATATTGGTTGATGGAGACGGTGTAATGTGGCACACATCCTTAAGTTATTTTGGGAAATGTTAGAATATAAGTATTTAATAATTTATCTCATATGAGTGGAGAAGTGGTAGTTGGAGGTAGTTGAGTGTAATATATTGAGGTGCTTAGGCACGAGAGATTCATATGTAGAATGAGTATTGTATGTGTTTGGGATTTCATGTTGGAGATATTGTGGAGTGTTTTCTTCCAAGAAGGTGCATTGAACAGTATTGCCCTACCACAAGGGTTTATTCAATTTCTAAGTGTATTTGATAGTAGGGCCTCTTTGGTCTCAAACAACTTGTGTTGTGAGATTTCTCATTTATTAGTTGGAGAATTTCTATTAGCATATGTAGGCTCCTAACGTCTGATATCTGAGCTTTGACTTGGGAAAAGTGGGAGAATTTGAAGAAGATTGCGCACCTCTCATGGGTCTCCAATTAAAGTGACCTTGGATTCATTGGAAAGAGAATTTTGTGAGCTTTTTGAAAAATGGTCCCCAGAAGGATTTGGAGCAGTATCAACAGAGATATGGTGGTGATGTTTAGTTGTCCCTATGATTCTGATTTTTGACAAAATTTTTGCAGCTCGAGTAGGGTAGAATTTTTGTAGAAGGTTTTTAACCTCATATAAGGCTCAAATTAAATTCATTGGAAAGAGAAGTTTGTTAGCTTTCCAAAAATTGATCATAATATGGATTTGGAGTAGTATTAGGGGAGATATGGTGATTGTATGTTGACCTTGTGATTCTGATGTTTTAAATGTGAAACTGAGGCAATTTTTTTTTATCTTGCAAATCCTAGTGAGGAAATTGAGTTTTGTTTTTTTGGTAAGTGGAAGAAAATATTTAAATCTACCTTTCTACACTTTTATTTTGAGATCATGATTCATAATAGAAAAAGTAATTAATTGAAGGTATTTTTGAAACTCTCATTTTCATTGAGGTTTCTAGATTTGATGGAAGTGCTAGTGCTATAGAATGGTGGTTCTGATTCAAAAGGGAATTATAGAGTTAAACAATACTTAATAGGCTTTTTGAAGTTGCAACTCTTGCATGATTTTATTCATTGCATATAATCAAGTTTTCTTGGGACAAGACATAACAAGTTTTCTTAGATGTATGAGTAACAAAATATCAATAGTCGGTAAGGATTGGGAGGATGATGGAGAAGAAGCAAAAAGAAAGGATGATGATAAGGAAGAGACAATGTTGATATTAACAAAGAAGGTGGAGGAGGTAGAGGATAAGAGTACATGCAATGTAGGTCCAAGGAATGAAGATTCAGTATTTCAATTTCATAGACGCATTCCAAAGGAAAAGGTCATCGTATCCATAAAACTTAGCAAAAAGTAACTTCATGTTCAAGAAAAGAAGACCAAGGAAACTCAAATAGATGGTAAGACTATTAAAGTTTTTGAAGATTTTGAAGCTCACCTTGGACATATATGTTGTGCATTCAAATATTTATTCTTTGGATATGAATGGGTTAGATATTGTTCTTGGATATCTTTGGTTAAAAACATTGGGAACAGTAAACATTAATGTGCAAAAGAAGTTCTTGAAGCTTTGATATAGGAAGAAAAATGTAACTTTGTAGGATATTAGAAATATTGGGGACCAAAGCAAATTCAAGATAGATAAAGTGCATGGAATTGAAGAACATATAGAATGATTGAAAGAAAAAGAAGATGAAAATTAAGAAAAGGATCAAGAGGGCACAGGTACTTCAATGCAAGATCCATAAGAACATGTGGACAAAGGGTTGAAGAATCAAGTATATCAAAGAGGGCGCTAGGGATAGTAGAAAAGGGTGTAACATATAGACACTCACATCCTTGTGAGAGTTAAAAGTCATGGGGCCATGATACTACACATCGAGGTAGAACCAAGTATGAACATTCATGGAATCACATGACTTGTCACTATGGATCTAGATGGAATTAAAAGAACAAGTATAGGAATATGTGCTATTGGAGAAGCAATTGTTGTTTGTGGAAGCAAATGAAGAATTAGTGGGGTGGTGAATGGAATCAAAGTTACACAACAAAATATGGAAAAAAGTTATCATGGCAACTTCTTATTGTGTTTTGAGGATGGAACATGTTAGGGGAATGGAATGTTAGGTTCCTAGGGGTATGATGCTATAATATATATTGGTTGATGGAGATTTGACATATGGCACACGTTCCTTTAGTTAATTGGGCAATGCTAGAAAAAAGAAGTATTTATCCCACATATATGGGGAAGTGGTAGTTAGAAGTAGTGGTGTATTATTAATTGAGGTACTTAGGCAAGAGAGTCATATGTAGGATGAACATCGTATGCATTTGGGATCTTATGTTGGAGGTATAGTGCACAATGTCTTCTTCCAATAAGGAGCATTGTATTCTATTTTTGAGTATATTGATATTAGGGCATTTTGGCCCACAAACATCTCATGTTGTGAGATCTCTCTTTTATTAGCTAGAGTATTTCTAGTAGTGTATGTAGTCTCCTAACATTTTTTAACCTTATGGTTTGGATCTAGGTTCTAGTTTCAAATCTAAGAGCTATTGTCTTTGAGAATGGTTGAGATCCACTAGAAAATATATTCTAGCATAGAATACCAAATTTTTCTTTGGTGAGTCTTTTGTTAACTGATAGAGTTATCCAATATTGTTATTTATATGGGGTTTCCAAATTCCAGCAAGAGATCAAATATTCTAATTGAAGTTAGAACTTCGTGTAATGGTTGATTGGATGGGTTGAATTTTTCAATATAGTGCCTCATGTTTATAGTATAAACCAATCCTTTCTCATTATTTTTGGTACTCCTAATATATACCTTCCTTTTCTTCTCCTGAGGAGAAGACCATGAGAAAGAGTCATTGCAAAAGAAAGATCATTAAATATATTACTATAAACACCCTTTTGGTTGTTAGGATAGACAAAGAGGAAGAGTCCTTGCAAAAGAAAGCTCATTAAGTATTTTCCTATAAACATCCATTTTCTAATCTTTGAAAACCTTTTGGCCCATATTTTAGGAGTTGAATGTAATCTTCCAAAAAGTAGTCATCTAGAAACAAGATTTAAATTTAGAATACCACATAGCATGCATATGCCAAACAAAACTACTATAAATATTACTAATTTGAAATACAATATATACTAATTCAATATAAATTTATCAAAACTTGAATCTCATGATGGATATTCTGAATTCATTGTTCATTGGTTCAATATTAAAGTAGTACAACCCCACTACCACTTGCATTAAAATTATGTCGGGCATCCAACTCCACATAAAGTGAAGATTGTTTGGCAGCTAAAAATCCAAGTGAGTTCACTCTAGATTTACCACCCACAACTTTGTGCCCCCTTCCTTGTACTCAGTCTGTTTGTGAGTAAGAAGGTGCAAATCGAAATGCACAAACTAGCTCCCTTGCTTTTCTTGCTGCCAATTGGCTGTGTTTCATCGAGTGGATGGAGTGTGCCATCCCATTCTGCTCAAATGAAGAGGAACTAGCAACTGATTGAGGCAAAGTGAGAGAGTTATTGCCATTAAATTGTAAATCAAACTTCAAATTTGAAACCAATAATTTTATTATTTTAAAAATGAATTCTAGTTTAGATAGTGCAATGAAAATTAAGAAACTTAAGATAAAATTTTGATTGCAAGAGTGTAGGTGTGGTGATGTATGGCCGTTTAGGTACCACCAAGTGTGAGCTTCCTTCTCTATACTTGTCATAGAGAGTGGAGACACTTTGACCATCGGACGCTACAAACTCAACAAACTCATTTCTAACTAAATCTTTCGTTTCAAGATTGGGTAAGAGTTTAGTAAGTGCTTTCTTATATACTTTTCTGACTTCTACATCTCTATATGGTGGCACCCTTGATGACGTAGCAATAATCTCATTACTAGAAAATTTGAAAGTCAATGCAAAGGCAATAAGATGTAGTGGGGTGGGCATTTTGTTCCACTGGCAACACAAATTATTTGCACCTCTTTGAAGGAATATTCTTGAGGATTTTGCTCATTTTCATTTATGATAGACTTCATCTTCTTAATCATTGATTTGATGCCATTGTATACCTCTCCCAAACATGCCTTATCTATATCAATAATATGGATCATACTCATGATTGGTTTGATAAAACTGAAAAGATATTCCACCTAGGCCCACCAAGTGTCATCTAGGATCATTTGTTTTACATTTGTTGTCCTCTCACTATTGGGTTGCCTCCTTAGGGACCAACTTTAGTTGATGACTATGCTAGAAAGTGGCTCTCACACTTTCAAAATTGTCTCAAGATGGTTATGTTGGATGCGAATTGGGTTTCAACAACCTATTTAAAAATAAAAAATAAAAAACAAAGAAGAATTCATACTTAAATTAAAAAAAAAACATATTAGTAATTTAGTAATAACTAAAGTGAAACATAAAATATAAAAATTGTAGTGTTTCAATTACCTTCAAAAACTCCAATAGGGAGAATGATATAAAAATAGCCTGTAGCATGTGGTGGTTTGTGATGAGCAATTGGATCTCTTTAGCCTTAACATAGAATTGTTTGATCCAATTTATTTTACGCTCAACTTTCTTAGCATGAGGTTGAGCGAGTGGACAGCACAAGGTGTCCAAAGTATATGTCAAAATTGTGTCTCAACCAACACACCTGCTGATCTACAATTCTTTGCATTGTTCATTACAATGTGGACAATAGTTTGAGGACCTACTTCTTAAATGCACTAAATAAGGATGTTGGCAATAAATTGTGCATCCTTCACCTGCCCCTCACAATTCATGACTTTCAAAAACATTGCCCCATTAGGGGACACTGCAATCACATTTATTAACTACTGATTTCTCGCATCCTTTCTCATCCATAGGAAACAATGGTCACCTCTATTTGTTTCCATGAATTCCTAATGGGAGCCAATGAAGTGTTGTTATTTTTTACCACTTTTTAGTTTTTCCAGTAAGGTTCATAACTTTGGTCTGTGTACCCTTGTGGAACCTCATTTTCTTTTCTCTACATATCTTCCCTCACCAATATGGTGATCAAATAACATTGAAGGACAGACTGTTTGCATAGAGGCATTTTGCAGAAATTTGATTTGCAATCTCTCTAGCGTCATTTTCAAATGCCCTCTTTAATGGCTCCCTCATTCTCTTGAGCCCACTAATGTGAGCCCACATTAGTGGGCTCTTCTTCATTCCTGCCTAAAAGTGGGTGGCACCCTACTACAACTTAAGGGAAGACACTATTAGATGGAGAAGTGGGGGCCCTCCATGATGCCCTTCCTCTCTCTAAAGTATGGGTTGCACTATAGGAAACTCTTGAATCTGTTTCCTCTGACTCTCTAATATATTATGCTATTTGATGAGGTAGCTCACCTTCACCATCCTTTATTACACATGCTTTGATTCCCATGTTGGAAATGGGACAGAAATGGGCATTCAGCTAGCTGTTTGAGCTAGTAAACTTATGATTACAGACTTTGCATATCCAAATAATGTCCCACCTCCTTGCATATCCAAAACTGAACTTGGGTCAGTTTTGAAGGTGGATTGACCAATAGAGGTAGGAAGAGCTGCCATTATACTCTCTACAACAAGTCCAAAAATAATTATTGAGCAACAAATGTCAAATTTATAAATTTATACTTTTTTAAAATTTAAAAACTAAGTTACCGATTCGTCCCTAGCAGAGCCTGGATATGATACAATATGATACGGATTCGTGATTCAGATTCGATATGATACAAATTCGTCCAAGATTTGTTTTTGAGACTGCGGATACGTCCAGGTTACGATGATGGTCTGTGGATTCTCTGTGGATTCGACCAAATCGAATCCGATTCGAACCTGGGCCGAATCCGGCTATGTGAACGCCCAGGCTGCGGAAAAAGTGGCTTTTTTTGTAATTTTTAACTAATTTTTTGACTGATGTTTAGGTTTCAGGTTAGTTGGTTAATAATCATAAAGTTTTTATTCATCTTGGAATAATAATGACAGCCCAAAACACATACTAGGAGTATCATTGAGAGCAACATGAACATCAGCTCTACCTTCTATTGAACAATAGCAATGGTCTCCGAAAGGTATTTATTTAAAATTAGTATTATTTGCAGTAAAGTTTACATATCTTGCACCAAGTGAAATGTTGTGATGCACTTGAATCAAAGTCCCAGCGCCAAGTTACTCCTTTGTCATCTTGGGAGACAAGAACAGTGTATTTCTTTTAAAAAAAATTCCATCTTCATCAACTGCCACATTTGCTAGAGTTTGACTTCTTATTAATCAAAATATATTTCACTTTCAATATTCCCTCTTGACATGGCTGAATGTCTGACAGCTGAAACATTTCACTATAGGTTTTGATGAAGTTTTTGTAAACTGTTTTCTAGAGTGTGATTTTCCTTTCCTTTTGTGTTGTGTTACAAATGGACTTTCCATACCCCTGGAAGTGGATTCTGTCGATTGTCTTTGTGTTTGTTGCCTTTCCTTCTGCATGAGCTTTGTAGTAACTTGCTCAAAGGTAAACATCTGACTCTTGACCAACATATTCAAGACTCGATAAATGTCTTATATGAATGGGACAAACAATCAACACCAAGGCAACCATATCTTCATCATCTGCTAGTTTTTTCTATGACAGACAATTGGTCAATTAAATCTTTCAATGTAAGGAGTTCTTTAGTTAAGGATATCCTTTTGGCCTTAATATGGTGGTGTATTCTAAGATTAATTACTGCTGCAAATATGTACATATTTCTGATTTTTATATGTTTTTTGTATTAATGTACCCAACCCCAAGATGTTTTTTGACCGAATCCCATACCGGATTCTCGTACCCATACCTGAATCAAAAAACGAATCGGTAACTTAGTTTAAAAATAATATTTAATATTTATTATAAAAAAATTGGTTTAGCTATCCTATTAAAATTAAATACTTTCAATTTTAGTTTAAGACTTCATGTTTGTAGTATATAAATTAAAAAGTAAATATATTAATATTTAATAATGTTGTAAGTGTAATAGTGTTTATATTAAACTATTTTAAAAGTATTTCTGATTTCATATACAGTTTAATAATAAATATTAAATATAGATTAAACTACTATATATAATAAAATATAGTATTCAAACTATTGGCAAGATATGTTGTTTGATCACCATGCTATTATATTGTATATTTATTATTAAACATTTATATTTATAAATTAGACTATAAAACAATAAATATAAATTAAACTGTATATAGTTATACTATTATACTGTATTAAAACTATTTAATTTATAGTATACAATTTAGTAATAAATATATAGTATCCTATTAAATTTGTAATATATAGTTTAATAATCAATTTTTTAAAATAATAAAATGAAATTGTGCCTTACCTGGTGATGGGTCAAGGGCAGAGGATTCTAGACTAATTGAGGGCAGAGAAGCAGTGGCAGTGAGTTGTTATGCTTTTGAATTGTGTTCTTATGCTTCAGAATAAGGCTTTGTGCTTTAACTATTAACTTTTTGTTTGTTTGTTTGTTATTGTGGACTTACTAAGCAGGGAAATGAAAACGTTACTCTTTTTAAAACATTATAGTTGGTAGCTAGGGTTTAATCCATGCAAAAAAGTTAAAAATGACAAAAATTGTTGCTGACTTTTGAATTGCATTCGAATCTGCCTATGAACACCACATTAGTGTCATATTCACTCGGGTTTTGCTAGCAGGTTAGAAAAAACATTTCTTTGTTCAAATTTGCAAACCTTGTTCGATTCCATAGGGATTTTGGATAGAAACCGAATCCTAGATGTATTGTACCTATAATTGATAGGGAAACTGGCTGATTCAGCAACTTAGCTTATGGAGGTCATCCTTAAATGACTTGAAACTCACATGAGTCATATTCCACAAAAAAATAGAAAAATCTAATTAAATCTGCTTGTGGGAGCCTTCAATTGGTTAACATATAACCAAGCTTCAAAACTTTTAGGGAAACATCCACTATCCCTTTCAAGAAGAACTGCCATGGATATTCTATAGTGCTTATGTTCCAATTTATTTCCACCGAAGAAATGGCCCTATAGACTGTTGTGAAACATTATTGCATATATAAGTACAATTCATCGAGTCAACTAACTTTTGATCACACAAGACATAGATTGGACAAATGGTTGTGGTTTTGAGGCAAAGTTAGTAGCATATTCATTTAGAATGTTATTTAGGAGGATGCCACCATGGATGAACTTGTGTCCTTAACTGCCTTCTTTTTTGCTGCTTGTCCTCACTGCATGTCTAGCATTAATGCATCCATTGCCTTTTAGTCGCTCATGACTCTTTAGCCAGCCTTAGAGTTAATGGTTACACTCACATTACACCCATATTCCAATGTTATTGGGACAAGGATGATAGGAAACATGGGAACTCATTCTTGAGTCAGCAGTGGATAGGAGGCTGTCTTTTGGGGGATGACAATTAGAAAATAGAGAAATTAAAAAAAACAGTAAATTTAAATTATGCATATTACAAGACATTCATCATTTTCACTATAGAATCATATTACCCACCATTAGATTTGAATTGAGAGTTTGCTCGAGATTCGATACAAATTAATGAAATTTCACCATGTCTCTTATTTTGAAAATGGGCATCCACCATGAAAGCCCTAATGACTTACCAGCTTAGCTTATACTATTTGATATTTTTTACATATTATTTATTTTCTCCTTCCCAACCTACAAGGAATTACTTAGCAAACATTTCTCTTGCTCATCTGTCATTATAGATCTCTATCCCATCTTAACACTGCATGGTTACTTAAATTGTGATTTTTAGTGCATGCACATGAAGATGGTTGTAGATTCTTAGTCAAGGGACAATAGAATTTCTCGATTTTGTTTTGGGGAGTGTTATAGATTTATAATGATTCTTTATCTTCTTCTTGCTTAGGACAATCTGTCTTTTCCCCTCTTTCACCCAGACTGGAATGCAGATGAAGAGATGTTGCTCCTGGAGGTATGAAAATACAGAAGATTTCTGGGACTTAACATATTGTGATTTTACTTTATGCACATATTAATCCACTGCTATTCTTTTTCATTTTCTTAGAGATTTTTTAATTCTTAAAACTATCATTAACGCAGGGAGTAGAAATGTATGGATTGGGAAATTGGGGAGTAGTTGCAGAGCATGTTGGAACAAAAACAAAAGTTCAATGTTATGATCATTATATGAAGGCATACATCAATTCTCCTTGTTATCCTCTACCTGTATGGTGCCACCTTTGCTTTTCCTTTCGTATACTTTTTTTCAACGCATGTAAAATGTTGATGCTTGAATATTTATTATGAGACTAAGAATTCAGACCCCAATCCTTTTTCAGGACATGTCACATGTCATTGGAAAGACAAAGGCAGAGCTTTTAACCATGGCCAAAGTACATGGAGAGGGAAAAAAAGGTTAGTTCAGGAAAGACATTCTCTGGAAGTATATTAGGATGTTAACTACTTCTGTACTAAATTTATTTTACCGCTTCTCCTTGGGCAGAAATGATAAGTGCCTGTTGCAGAGGCCTTTAAGAAATTTTCTCCCATATTTTATGGTTTTCTGGTTGCTGTAAGTTCTTACCAGTATACTTAGTTACATGAACCTAATTCACTCATTCATGAACATGACTATAATTTTATTTTACTTTTCTTTGCATTGATAGTTATTTAGCATATTTGTTCGAAGTTATGTCTTTTATATCTTTAAGGACTTTTTCTTCATATTCATTTTGATTTTGCATTTCATGACTTCTCTATGTATTGAGTCAAATTGAAATATTTTGGTTGTTTGTGGGCATAATTATTATTTTTCTTTATCCTCTCACCAAAGAAGTGGACAACAAACTAAAACATATATTCTTCGTGCAAACTTCAGGCAAAGGGACTGGGTCAAACTTTAGCAACATAAGCTGACAATTTGCATACATTGAATTAGGAGCAAAGCTCAAGTTAAAAAAACTCAGGAAATTTGGGATAATAATGGTGAAATTTACTTGATCAGAGACCTTCACTTGCATTCACTTTGACTGTTCAATTAGATCTATAGTAAGGGATCAAATTTCTGCCATCAACTTGCTTCCTTCAACATCTCAGTTGATACAGTTGATGGGTTCAAGATCACATTCTCATGACAGTATTAGGATCATAGGGAGACACTTTATGGAGTACTTGTATTTATCAGACACTGCTCTGAAGTTGACAATCTATGGTGTGAAAATCTCTTTCTAGGAAAGAGATCTTGAAGACACAAAGGGTTGAAGGAGGGACACAATGTTTGACCCTAATGATATGTGTTTTTAGTCATAGTACAAGGGACTTTTGGGATTCTTTGTCATTGAATAATGTCTGGAGGATCTTTTTTATGGGATTCTATGTTCTCAAATATTAGTTACAGTATTCAGAATGAGATACTCAACTTAAAGAATTATATGTTCTCAATCTTCTCACTTCTTCAGTTGACGATAAGTTTTGCCCATATCCGAGACATTAAGCATGCTTTTAAAAATCTGGGGAGAGCACACGAAGGCCAGTGGATTATAAATTGCACTGTTGCAAATAAAGTAGAGATCAACTTGAAGATGTCTGATGGTGATATGGTTGCAGAACATGTTTAAAAGATCGAGGGGTTAAGAGATAATTTTCTGGCATTTACAAATGCTTTTAATAATTAAGTAGAGCTCAAGTGGGCCAGCTAATGTATGTGTTCTGCTTAGGGACTTGAGAAATAATATGCTGGCAACTGGTACTGAGATTGTTAATAGAATTGTGTACTTGCTGCACAATATAAAGGCAAAGTGAAGAAACCTAAAACTTTTAATTCACAGCAAAGTTTGGACATATCAAAAAGAATGTTGGAAATGACGATTTATCTATCCCACAAGAAACTTCGGGCCTAGGCTATGTAGCATTTGAGGCAAAGCAAGACTTCGGGGAGTACGAGTATGCTTGTATGAAAATTTTCTTGATAAGAATGATGCAACCAATTGTTGGTTCTTTGATTCTAGTGCATAATGTCATTTTATCAATTGCAGAGAGTGGTATGTAAAGTTTATTGTTGATTCTAGTTAAAAAGATTATGTTTCTTTGGGTGATAGTAGAACACATGCAGTGGAAAGGACGGGATGTTTAGCATTGATTTCATATGTCCAATTTTGGGGCTACTGTTGTCATTTTCATCCCCCATAGGCAAATTTGGCTGCACTAGATGCTTGTGAATAGCTCAGGCACAAAAAATAATGTCATCTACTCTGGCATATAATGTCCCCAATCTGTATATTTATAATTGTCCAGAATTTTGGTATTTTCTGGAATTTATGGATCAGACGCAAAACTGAAACAGCACATTAATTCAGATAGCTGATGGGAGATTCCATGAGATTAACCTCTAACAGCTTATCAAGTCTGTTGTATGTTCAAACCATTCAACAGTGCTTGCAGATTTATTTTTTGCAGCAGTATAAACCCTAGGGTTTAATTGTGGCTTAGATCTGAGAATAAGATGGTATATAACATCAATCACCAAACAACTGGACTGAATTTTTTTGTAGCACCCTGCAGCTGGGAAAAATAAAATTTGTATGTTTTTTGTATTTTTTGGATTATGATGATCTGGAATAAGTATGAAACCTTAAAAATATATGGACAGCAGAATGGACAATGCATACAGTTAACATTGATGAACATACAAACTTAGATTTCACTTGAATGGTAGGCAGATATCTTGCACCAACAACAATGAGCATAATTCGAAACAATAATATTGCAGTTTGAAATTTGCAACAACAGTTGCTTACAAACTTGAAGCAAAATGTCTATGGAAAGATGCAGCCTCCCTTATTAAAGCTGCAACTGTCTGAAGTTCCCATGCCACCTTCAATATTCAGTGATTGATTGATTAATTATGGTGCTTTGCCCCTATCACTGCCCTGTGTTAGCCCTGGGATAGTGCGGCAGCTCAAAATTGCTGTGGTCCCCTTGTTTGCAGCAGTGATTTCCCTTGTAAGCTCAGACACCTTCCTTGGTTGCGATTTGACAGTGCTGGTGCAGCTCACTAATGGCAGATATATCCTCTGTTTACCAACTGCGACCTCCTTATTCTCAGAAGCCGCCTTCCTCAAATGGTGAAAGCAGATTTAAGTCTACGATTAGGCTGTAAATTGGAGTGGCTAACAAGACTTGGTGCCAATAGCAGCAGGTTACTGGTAATCCCGGTAGATTAAGAATTCCAACCTCCAAAATATCCGAATCATCAATCAACCTTGCAGGAAACCCTAGGCACGAAGTCTGCCCTGGAAACCAGCAATGGATGATAATGGATCTGCCACCAAATCAAATAGCAACCTTGTTATTAGCCTGCTGTTAAATGTTGTTGTCCTCCTTATGGTGCTTGGATGAATGATGATTGATATTAGGTTACTGCTGGAATATGCTTGAAACCCTAGATTGAACAAACTGCTCAGATGTAGAAATTGGATGTGAAAGTATGATTTGAATGATTATTAAATTATGATAGGTGCCTCCTTGTAATACCTTCTTGAATTGGGTGTTCGGGTTGTAAATTTCCTTGCAAGTATTTAAAAACTTTTAATTTATTTTATTTTAGTACTAGAGTTTAAAACATCTTTTATTAAATAATAATATGATTAAGCTGCCCTTATATTGGGAGTTGTTGGTCCCAACTTATATAATATTATTAATTTAATTTAACCTGAAAAAGGGGACATGACATGGTAAAATTTCTGAACTTTCAGTCATGAGATGAGTCCCTAGTAGCAATTGTGGTGATGTCTTAGTTTAACAATTTAATGTGCCAAGTCAATTTTACTAAGGAAGAAAAGACAATTTGATGTAATTTCTTTTTAAAAATTATATGGTGGACCTGGAGACATTAAATGCTGAAAAGGGGATAAATATTTTACAGGAAGAGATAATATATTGGCACACCATGTGGCTGACCAGTGAAATTATTAAACTAGAAAATTTTAAATTTATGCTATAGGTGCAAGTGAACTAATCGGCAGCCTTTTTCCTGTGTTTGCTAGCAATTTCAGATCATTGGATCTAAGTGCCTTTTGCTCAATGTTTATAGGGGTTGATTCAGTCCAGATAAAACATGGTTTTAAACAGTCAGCAGGGTCCATTCCTCCTGGATCCTTATCATGTGTAGCATATTGAACATAGATTGGTGTATGAAAAAGCATGAACTATTCCTAAGGTAAATAAAGAGGAAGAGATCAGCACATATAGACAAGGGGTGGATTTTATCTTTGGCATGGCATAGTAAAAAGTAAAACAATCTAGCATATAAAAGACATGATGGAGGTTTGAAATAAATGGTTCAAACATTAAAAAATGGTTTCCGTGTGCCATGTGAGAAAAGAATAAGAGCAAAGAGCTGTACAAGATATATAGCTGATTATAATGTCCCCTTATTAAAATTAGGCTAGCTTGACCAAGAAACATAAAATGCACAAGTTAGGATAAGGGATTTTGTATTTACCAATCAATTAACTTGTAAGTGAAACTTGCCTTTAGGACCTGCACACATTATGCATAACAAACAAATACCACACAGATCCTTGATCATAGTTAGATTAGACAATTCAAGTTGTACATATTAAGAATAAGGCAGATGCATTACTATCCTAGTGTATTTAAATGAAAACATCACATTTATATAATCCTATTACTATGTATTGAATAGATTTTTGTTCTTCCCTCTTTCCTAACCCCAGCGAAGGATGGTAGAATTACTGTGCCAAGGGCGCATGAAATAGTCTCCAACCCTCAAGGTTTCCTACCTATCTTGGGACCATCCCTACCTATCTTGGGACCATCCATCAAGTGACCGAATTACTCTGCCTCTCCCTCCACAAACTCCCTATCCTCAAATGGGTATTAGCAAAGTGAGCATGCTCAAAATATCCATTCTTATATTAAAGAATCATAATTGCTTTCAGGCTCAATAATTACTGCAAGCATCATTATTGGGCAATCGTAAATCATGTATATATATATATAATTAGATGTCCAATAACATACTAGCAATGCTATAAGAATCAATAGTACAGGCATAATCTTATTATTCTAAAATTAATGACATCAACTAGATAAGTATTATTATGTATAAATTATATTTATCAATCATCAGTAATATATCTATCAATCATAATAAATTTAAATATATGTATTAATCATAATATATATTTAAATACATTTATCAATCATCAAATGTTATTTAAATTCCCATTTTGTTTGTCAGTCAGCAACATCTAAATTCATAATGTATTAGACTTATTAGTATTTTAATCCATAAATACTTAATAAATTTACCCACTAATCATTTGGAGTTCAGAAAATACTTACCTTTATTCTGCTTCTGAAAACCTTCCTTATTTCTCACGGCCACTCCTCCTCATATCTCTTTTACCTTGCAGCCATCCCTCCTTAAATATTCGATAGCCTTCCATCATGGGATATGACTTTTAGACCAGTCGACACCCCTTTTGAGGAATCGCATCTTTTCCAAGGGTTGTTTGACTAGTGGTTAATGATTTGAAGGTATCGATGTTTAAGGTATTGGTTACATATTTATTAATAATAGTTTCACAAGACTTCGGTGTTTCATACTCAGCATTGTAATATTTATTAAGAATAGGCTCATACCATAATGTCTATATTTATAATTTTAATATTATTACTGTTAATTATCAGTACAATGATAATTCAGATTTATATTTATTTTATTATTTTATTTTGATCTTGTATTCTAATATTAATATAATATGAATAAGTTATCAATATATATTGTCTTTCTTGTAAATATTGTTTTTACTATGATGATATTTACTATTAATTATTCTGCTCCATGTTATTATATTTTTATTATAATTATAATGTTATCTAGGATAATTATAATTATAATATTTAAATTGCAATTACTCATATTTTTAATTTCAATATTTGACTCTCTTATATTGTGTTTTAATATTTTTTATTTGGTGTTACAATTTTGGGGGACATGACACTGATAAAGTACCAACGTGGAAGACCATAAAGAGGTACAACAAATGCACAAACATGGTATCAACATATTGAAACAGAGGATGAACACCTAGCAACATTTTGTTAATGTTTTTGACAACTAAATAATGGTTTATATGCAGCCATGTAGGAAGTAAATTACTCCAATTATAAGCAGAAAGTATTGAATAAAGCTTGAGCAAATAGTAAGATATCCCAGCACAAATGATTGGCATAACAATGTTTGTTCGTGCGCAGAAATATTTGATTATGGCACAACATTTAATCAACCTTGCGTAGCAAGTTTAATGGGTAGGAATTAGTATTGCACATTCTCCATTGAATGGCACTGGGCAGAAACAAGGAATGGTATTTGCAAAATAAGGTTTGAGAATGCACTCTGGTTATCTTGCACGACACATGGTAGTGATTGACATTTGCAGAGAACAATGGATATATTAACAATTTCAATCTTGTATCCATTTGATTTCAACAGCAACAAACTACTTAATTACTATATATATATTTTGAGGATACAAAGCAATATGATTTGTTCATTGTAATGAAAACATGGTCTGAATTGCTGTGCATGCTTTGGCATTTAACTTTTACTGTGTTAGTGATAAATATATTGAAGATGCTGTAGGAGGTATTTGCAATTCATATTTGGAGAGTTGGGATGAAACCGAATTGTGAGTAAAATTGTATGGCTGCAAAAGAATGGTGCTGAAGGTGGATTTCTATTACACTTTGAAATGTCTAAGCACTCAAAAGCTTGTATGTTCTAGCGAATGCATTCTGTGTGGCCTTAGATGTAAAAGAGGAGGTTGAAATTCAGCTTACTTTGAGATTGCTGAGGCTAGTGATAACTTCATGTGAAATGAGCACCCAACGCATATGATTTGGAGGCAGCATTAAGAATGCAAGCATAAAAATCAGTCCCATGTGGCTACTTTTAAATTCACAGTGAATGAGAAGAGAGTTCACAAAGGCAGTGAAACAGCAATGAAGAATAAAATAGAGGAGAATCCACATGGCTGCATCTTATTTGATGGTGGCTAACATGCTCATGGCAGCTAAACTAATACGTTCATCTATTCTTTTTCCCTACCAGTTATTTGGTGATGGCCCCTTGTGAATAAATGGAATTGGTTTCATAAAGTCAAGTTTTAAATATGAATTGATTTAGTTTTCTAATTCTTTTGTGAAATGGCAGCTTGGGGAAAGTTGATGCAAGTCTGCATAGAATAAATTTTTTTAAAAGAAGACTCATGTTTATGACAAGCATGTGGTCAATGATTACTTGGGCATTATTGCCTTATATGCTGGAGAAGAATTTTTTAAATATTACCCATGGAAAATTAAATCTGGTCCCCACCACAGGCTTCACAATATAGCCTTTGCTAATGAGCATATTTGTAAAGTAAAAACAAATCCTGTGAACTATAAAAAATAATTAAAAATAGTTTTTTATGGAAGGTACAACATTCAAGAATTTTTTATACATGGATGAGAGCAGAGAGCTTCATGTTTTTGTTGGTAAAGCCAGGCAAAAGGGCTTGAATGTAAAATTTATTTTCTTTGGCAAGGAAAATTTTTAGAGACAGAATATTTCACAGAGGCATTATATGTAGGGAGTCGATTCTTTTGCAGGAAAATGAAGGTTTACCCCTTGGGAAATCTTTGCATAGATCAGCCATGAAATATTTTTACTGTCGTAGATTATGGGAAGGGGAAAGCTGTCATTCTGCATGTGCTATATTTATAGCCAGGATTTTGTGCAAAAAAGATTTTTTTAATCCTGTACAAAGCAAAACATTTCACAGACAAAGGCAATTTTACTGTAGCAAGTAAACTAAGTCAAAATGGTATTTTATTGTGCAAAGATGGGCAAAGGAAAAGAGCAGCAAGATCCCATTAGTATATCTTTGTTTTTCATTATTATTACAAAGGCAGATGAGGTTCAAGAGTGAGCCAAGTGTCGGTGTTATGTGCATTATGATAAATTTTCCCTTTTGTTATAAATTGTATAATTTTTGAGGAAAAGAGAAGTCAGTGTAGCAAATATTTTTTAATCAGCTGTGTAGGAATCCATTCTAAAACTCATGGAGAGTTGTGGCTTAGTCATTTATTTTGTGAATCTATTGTATTGTATCTATTATTTTTGCTTAGATAATAAATGTAAGACATAATTTTACCTTTATATTAGGTTTTGTCTCTCTTTTTCTATCAATTTTTTGAAAGAATTTGCAAATTCTTAGATGCATATTTGCTACATTTGTATTGATGTCTAGTTATTATGCATTCAAATACTACATTTAAGTCTTTCTAGCTCAATATGTGGGATATTTGAACTGAAAAATGGATAATTAAGACTGTACTGTATTATTAAAGGTGAAAAGGCATTTGAGGATTCAAGCTGTACAATACAAAGCCAAGTGAATTGGATTTTTCTGAAAAAATTATTTACAATGTAATTACTTGAGTTAACTTCTATTTGACTTTATTGCTATAAGATTAGACACCGGTCATTGCTTATTTTCTTTTGATTCAATACATGCTATCATAATGACAAACATCTTCAGTAAGTATAAATTATTAATGTTTCTCTATCCATATAGTGCTTAATGGTACAAAGGAGAGCCCAATTACTTGTCGATTTACTAACCCTTTTCCCATTTGAATGTGGAGTCAGTTTTTGTAAGTTATCTATTCATGGAGTTTCTATGCGTACAAGGGATCACACCTACACCTGCTGAATTATAAATCCTTTGTTCATAAAACTATGTAGTTGTCATTTTTTTTCTGATTAAGATCACCAGTTGTAAATTCACATGAAGCTAGCACAATATAGGTTAGTGATAGAATTTTGGTTCTAGGATTGTTCATAGATTTTAGCTTTATTTTGCAACAAATTTTTGTTAAGTTTTGCATCATCTTCTGAGATCCTTGAAGGACCACTCTTCTAGGCTTTGCAGCTCAAAGTGCAGAAGAGCTAAATCCACTCTTGTCAATGGGTCCTTAATCATCCTCAATTTGGTCATAGGTTTGTCTCATTTTCTAGGTTGACTTGATCCCTGGGTCTAGGAATTGAGATTTATTCCGTAGAATTGGGGTTTGCAATTTTGGGAACCAACATGATGTTTGGATTGTTTCAACTTTCAAGTGATCATTGTCAGTGATGTTAGGTTTTCTCCAAATATGAACAAATATATTTCTATTAGTTAACTTACGAAATATCCTAACATTGTGAAAGAAAAGTGGCTTGTGATTGAGATCAAGTAAACCATAACAATTTCCCTAGGTGCTGGGCAATGTGGTTTGTATAGGCTATAGTTAATTTTTATGCATTAGCTGTAGAGGACAATGGTAGCATTTTGTGGTATAAGGTGTACGTGTGCATCTTGGAAATCATTCACCATCCTTAGTTTGAGGTACTTTTTATTGATGGCTGATGATTTTTTTAGGAAAATGTGGCTATGCTTTTTGAAGAAGTCTAACTATTTTAGAACCTTTGTCAATTTGATTGGCATGTCAAGCTCCACAGATTTTGTTTCTTTGGGTGATGCTAGAACACATGCAATAGAAGAGATGGGGGATATTGAAATTGTTCTCAGTGATGCAAAAAAAATTATAGTGAGAGATGTTTAGTTTGTTCCAAATATGGACAAAAACAATTGTTTATCACTCAACTAATAGAGAATCCTAATATTTGCTGTGAATTTTTGTAAAGAAAAGTATTATGATTGGCGTCAAGCAAGTCAAATTAACTTCCCTAGACATTATTTGTACACTCTTCATTAGTGTGGAGTAATTGGAGTTTGTGATACCTGGATAAAGCCAATCACAAGCAAAAACAAAGTAAAAATAAGAAAGCTGATAACTAATCACAATTTCTTTACATAGTGAATCTCATTAGTTCCTCTGTATAGAGAGGAGATATCTCTAATTTTTACATTAAATGAGAACACTTTAGACCAGGTAAGTAGTAATATGCATTCAATTCTGTAGTCCTAATAAAATCTACTCATTCTGATATTATCTTTTCATGAAATATAATCCTAATTGGCATGCTTGCTGATAAGGTTGCCATATGTCCTTTGTATCTTTTCTTTGCAGGATTTTCTGTATATGGGGATGCTGGCGTATCGAAACCTCTTAAGGAAGAGTCCTCTATATCTCCATTAAGGATCAAGTAGGAGATTGTTTCATCTTATTATTATGCCAAATATATTTTTGCTCATTACATGGAACTGTAGTTTGCAAGTTTTCATCTAATTTCCAAGTTTCTTGTTTACAAAGGGTGGAAGATAATAAAGATGCATCAGCAGAAGGACGATCCCCATCAAATTTGACAGCAGGTGCTGCAGCTCTTGTCAATTGTCATGGATGATATAATCTGTTGCAAGCTTCTTGAAAAGTTATTTTCTTGTTATTTTGTTCTTGATATAAAGGTCTCAAGATACAAATTGAAAGTGGATAGCATCTTGCATGTCTAGGCACTGAAGGAGAAAATGCAGAGAGCAAGGCAAACAGCCTCATTGGCAATAGTGCAGTGACCAGTTCGTTAGGTGCAGGCAAAATGGCTTCAAATGCAACTCAAGTCAAGGACGGCTCAAATGGGCTTCGTGCTGGAAGTGCAGCATTGACTGAAGGTAAACAAAAGTTGCAGTATGAGTTTCTATTTATTGGCTTATTAGGAACTGAGGATAATTACATTTTACATCAGATTGTTCGAGTTAGGAGGGAATTTTCTATTTTACCAAGACTCTTTGTTTTCTTGACATGCTTGTTAGATCCCTACAAGTCAGTCTTGCACACACATATTCTGAAACTATATCTTGTCGTTTATTACAAAATTAATGTCTCACATTTGAAATCTGAATGAAAGAATACACAAATAGAAATGTGCATAGGTTATCAATAAAAGTTGACTGTGTGTATGAGTTGATTCCATGTCTGCTTCAAACTTCTATAGTTAAAAAAATTAAATAGATAAGATTAGATAAGTTGGTAGAATTCAAGTGCTGTTAACCAGGAAATATGGTGAAAGCGAGGTGAATATCTGTGGAAGAAGAGCTGGAGAGAACATGTCTAAGGAAGGGAAAGCTGCATGTGATAATCTTGCTTCATTTAATAAAATCTACCTGATCTTATGCAGTTATCTCAACATAATTTTGGAGATTGTAAAATATCGTACTACTGTTGATGAATATAGAGTTGCAGTCATTATTGCACACTGAAAAACATGTTGCCTCATCTTGCAACATTATCTGAATCTGATGTGATATTCAAAATAACATATGTATGAGTTACAAATGTAACAGAGTGGCAGGTAAACTTTGTTTGATGTGATCATTGATATCGATAATGTCATGCCCATGGTCAAAGTACATGCTGAGTATGACTAGAACTTGGGAAGTTTTATTTGCATTCCAAATAAATGTGATTGAGCTAAACCATACTTGGTAGAATCAGGTTTGAGCAATCAAACTGGATAATACTTGGGTACTTGTTGAGTACATGGGAGACTCAAAAAATAGTGTGAAATCAAGGTACCTAAAAATAGTCAATTGGAGAGTGTTTGATGTCACGTGACCTAGCAGTGTGTTTTGCAGATGAAAAGCAAGTTCCCTGGTCATTTTGTATCAAATTATTAAGTTGTTACCTTACTGTCCCATAATAGATAAGGGACCTAAAGGGGATTGTTGGAAAAAGGTAACTATTTCAGCAACTATCATATGTATTTGGATCCAAAAGACATGCAATAATATTATTTAAATGCGAATTGACTCTATAAGGAATTTTTAACTTGTCTTTCATGGATCTATGTCTCTTGACAAGACAATGCAAGTATATTCCTAAACTGTGACAAACAATTTGTGTTGTATGTGAAGATGACAAACATCCTTAGCCTGCTTTATGCTGTTTGAGAGGGTTCATACAAGTGACAAATGCTCCTTGTATTGAATCCCATTTCTTTGCAAGAATAATTCTGCATTTATATTCTTTCCAAATGAGGAACATGAAGGGAACAATGGTGCCTCCAATTCTTACAATGGAGTTGTGAGCTTAGACAAAATTGAGGGCTTTTAGTTCTTGGACAAAATCTTAGGCATTTAAGGATGGATATCAATGCCCATGTTTGCAGGAAATTTAGCACATGATTGTTGGGACCTTGCAATCCCCCCTTTAAGCAATTGGAAGTCTCAACCCTTGAAACCTAGGACAACCTCTAGAGTAGGCCAGTTCCTTCTATTCTAATACTAAAACTAGACTGGTTGGGGTGAAAAAGGAGAAGAAAGAAAATTTAAATGAAGAGCTGGTGCACCAGGATAGACAAACCCTACAACCCAATTTTTTTAAGTTTATCTTTGCACAAAATAACTTAATTTCCAAGATTTACCGAGGCTCAATTAAATAAAAAATGCAAGAGGAAGGAAATTCAACATTGTAATCAGGATGAGACGTTCACATGTAGAGAAATGGCAACATCTTTATTAGAAGTTTCAGAGAATATATGCTGCATTTGGTCTAGGAATGCCAAAATACTTGAAAAGTCAAATTGCTAAGGCAATACTGACTACAAAGCAAAGATTTTGATTCTCAAAGATGAGCTCAGAGCTCTTATTTATACAATCTAGTAGGCATTCAGTCTTTATTGCTTTAAAGTTTAAAGCAATACTACAGTGAAAAAGAACATGCACAAGCATTCAGAGTCCCAATCTTCAGCTGCTTCTGTTTTTCTATTAGTTGATTGCACTTGAAAAGTGGAAAATCCTTAATTTTTTCTGTTGATTGGCTTGTGAAGTCCCAATGCTAAACTTGATCTTCTATCTGTGCTTGAGTGGTCCTTTATGGCTTAATTCTACTTTCAAATCATTGACAGCGTTTACTTTGGCACTCATTGTTCTCACAGGAACTTCTTTATTTCACATTTCATGCATGAGATGTAATGTCCCCTTCTTGGGGTATTCTTTTAAACAATAATATTCACTCAAAATATGACAATAGTTTTATCCAAGGTTACAAATTTATGATATATAATCCGGTCAATAAATCATAGCACAATACCCAAAGTTGATCAAATTGTGAATTCTCCAGAAATACTTTGCAAATCTGTTGAATAAAAGGACCCCGTCCCTAACTCAACAGTGACAACAGCTGGGACCCCGCCCCTAGCTTGTCAAGGACATGAAAGGCCCCGTTTTTCCAACCCTGCCAACCCTTAGCCCATTCCATGAGCCTGGAAGGGATTTTATCCTTCTGATTTGCAAATACTACCTAGAATTCAAAACCGATAACTTGATGTAATTGCTAGACTACTGATGATTTTGCCTTTTCTGATTAATATTTCTTGATGGATTCACAATTTAATCCTTGAATAATACTTGAATGCTTCTTGAATGAATTCCTGAAATTATATATATGGCTGAATGACTAGTGGTTTGAATATCAAGTTCTGAATTGATTGTAAGATGATTGTGAATTGATTTTTGAATGATCCTCTCCCAAATGATTTGTTCTCCCTTTTATATCTTTAAACTAGAGGGAGTCATAACTCTTCATCAAATCCATTACCCTTTGCAAGAGTCACACCCCATTGCTGCCTAAATACTTAATTCAATTTTAATTATATGTTTTTGTGAATCGCAACAATCACCTTTCTTTAATTCTTAATCGTCCTCTTTTTGGATTCACTGCCTCTTTATTTATCTGCCTAGGTTTAACAGCAGTGATCAAGGAAGTCCATAAAGCATGTGACTACTTCAATTAACATTGCGATTTGGTCACCTCTTTAGCGGGGGTATGACATGAGATTGAGGAAATCCTTGCCTTGAAACTTGGGATATTCAGGTGCTGTTTAATGTGATGCCACGACATAAAAATCCATGCCTGCAAACCTTTTCTGTGTGACAACTCCTTGTCAGATCCTGAGTGATGGGTGATAGTGTTGTGTGTCCTTTTAGCCCATTCTTCACCACTAATCATTGAAGCTTCACTTTATCTTTTAAAAAGAAAATGGTTAAGGCCCATGGGTCCCTTTTTTGGGGGCTGGTCACATTGAATTTGTCTTAACACCTTCAAAGTTTTGGCTTGGATACTGTTATTGATGACATCATTGAAGAGGGGCATGCCAGCCCTTTATTCATACTTTTTAAATTCTAATTCTGGAGCCTGCTTTGTTTGTTTTAAGAGAGATCAATAGCTTGCAGACCTTTTTCAATTGTCTAAGGTGCTCTGCTGCTTCACATTTGATTCCTGTTGAGTGTGTTTGGTGCCATTTATCTAGGTTCCTAGCAGAAACCAGTTAAAAAAAATTTAGTCTCTATAAAAGTAAGTCAGTAAGTCAGTCTGTATCAAATTATCTCGCTTGAACCTTTTGGCATTGAGTGCAGCCTCCTAAAAATATTTGATGCTCCAGAGAGGCAGAATTTGCTTGCTGGTGCTTTTCTTAACATTCTCTGCCGCTTCAAATTTGCTTCATGTTGAGTGTCTTTGGTGACATTTATCTAGGCTCCTAGTGGAAATCATTTAAAAGATTTTTGATCTCTATAAAAGTTAGTAAGTCTAAATCCAATTAAATAGTTCGATCCTTTTGCCATCGAATGTATTGCCTCCTAATTTGTTTGCCATAAGACTACCTAATGCATTGGATTTCATTATTCATATTGTGTCATGGAATTGTTTTATCAATCTTGATAGCAATAAATTCAAGTTTCTTTTTCTTCATAAGTTCCATGCAAAAATCTGTATGAGTATCAAGCTTTATGTTCTTTCTGTGTTTAGATTTTGATGTAGGAAGTAAGAAAATTAGTGACCATACTAATGTTCTCGCTTTAGATGTTATTGTTCCAAATAAAGGTGAGAAACAGGTAGAAGAGTATTGTTTCCAAGTGAGATTTCCGTAAATGAATTAGACTGACAAGACAAAAATGAAGCACTTACACTGTAGATCAATGTTTAGGAAAACATGTAGGTTTTCAGTAGTAGTGTTTGTTTTATAACCTACAACTACATAGTCGTAATGAATACATTTTGGAAAATAATCTTCTTTTTTGTGTACATGTTAATTTTTTGGTTATTCTGCAGATTATCTGACAAACCGGAGTATTGGAGGGAAGAAACCAAAGCCATCTGGGGAAGAGTGCCAACCCTTGCTGGAATTAAGTGGTTATAATCCTAAAAGACAAGAATTTGAACCTGAATATGACAATGATGCAGAGTTGCCTCTGGCAGAGATGGAATTTAAGGACAATGATTCTGAAATAGACCGTGAGTTGAAGCTGCGTATGTTGCATATATACAACTCCAGGTTATTACTAACTGCAAAGGTTGCATCTGTGACAGATCATTAGTAATTTTTTATGTGTAGAATGACATGTATTTTATGAGTTAATGAAACTTTGTGAACCTTGTTCCTTATGGAATAGTGATACAATCTTTTTTTTCTAATTACATGTATTATTCTAAGCTCTTTGTTCTTTACCTGTATATTATGTGGATGCATGACTACTCAAGCACAAGGAGTATGTCATAATATCAAATATCCATTCAACATTGGCTGGGATAGACAGTCTTTAAGGGAATATTGCAAATGTCTGTTGGATTAAGTTCAACAATGGTCTATGCGATTGTTCTTGGTATGTAAACTTTATGAACAGGTATGACTGCCTTTTACACAACTTTGCACCTGCTTCATATCATCCTAGGTGCATGACCTATTCACATATCAGAGCCTTTTGACCACATAGGTCTGCAGACACCAATGATTTTGATAAGTTTTTTATTGCACTAGTGTCTGATTGTCTTCTCTATTAGATTTGTTTGACTCTCTTCTCATGTGATATGCCACAATAGTGGTATATATCCATTGATATGACAATTTTTAAAAATAGATTCTAGGTAAAATAGAGAGGGTCATGAAGATCATTTTTTGATGATAGATTTTCCTCTCTATGAAGCTTTGGATCCTTCTTATTAAACCTCTCTATGAGTCTCAGTAAACTCTGCATAAGATATAATCTGAGCATGGCCCATTGTGATCATCCCATGATGCCACCACTCATTTGAAACTCCATCAAGGTGTATATCAGCATTTTTATGGATTCTTCTTCAGGGATGGGGTTTACATTGAAGTAGGTGTCCACCTTTTGAACCCATGCTCTCGCTGAAGTATCATTGGACCTGTCAAAATAAGGAAGGCTAAGTTTCCCAACTTTCCTCCGCAAGTCATTATGATGCTCACTATGGCCCCTGTTGGGCATGTGCCTCATCCTGGCATCGATATAATCTCGAAGAGATATGCCATGCCAAAATCCTGGACCTGCATCAATCCAATCTTGTTTGAGCTGATCTTGCATTTCAATTAGTGTGAGCTCATGCTCTGGTTGTGGTTGTAATGCCCTCGAAATTGTAAAACTAAATCTGAGATATCGAAATACAAATAACCAAACCGAATAAATATCAAAATATGAATATAAGTAATTGCAATTTAAACATCATTATTATAATTATAATTATCAGGATAATATTATAATTATAAATACAAATAATCACCGTTTAAATATTAGAATCCTAAATACTATTTTGTAAATACTGACAACTTAAATATTGTTTAATAATATATAAATATATTACAACTTATTATTGATAATTTAAAAGAAACTAATAATAATGTTTCATTGACTAAACAACAAAAGATATCAATATAATTATAATTATCATTAATAATATTTAATCAAAATCATATTGTAAATGTCATGAAATAAACTAACATATATTATAATTTGATCATAATAATAATGTGAAATTTATAAAATATTATACAAATCGATTTCAAGAGTAATTAGCATACAAATTGATTCAGGAGATAGATGATTATCATAACCCTTGGGCCAAGAGGGGCATACTGCTCTTGGGCCTAGGGTTTCTTGGGCACCCTATTAGACTATCATACTCAAGGAGGAATGAATTAAGAAAATCCAAATAAGATTCAATATGCTTATAAAATGATGTCTTATTTTATAAATGTCTACTAACATTTTTGCAGGTCAACAAGTAGTTGTATCCCTAACCACGTTCTCTTTGATTTCCTTACATGCATGCTTATTTATATTCTCTTGTAAATATTCTCTAACCCTGTTTTGTAGGAACCTAATCGTTCTATAAACATCCCCAACACCAAGGTAATCACTTGGGATTAATAAATTAGGGCAGAGTTAGGGTTATCCCAAAAAGGGGACATTACAAGTGGTATCAAAGTATGTTCCTGCCAACCTATGTATAAACCAACTCTAATTAGAATTAACTATTCAAACCTTCTTAAGTAGGCCACTAATGCATCTCCATATGCGTGTACCCATGTGTATACTTGGTGACCTTGGGATGGTGGACGAAACTGCGGTGTAGTATGGGATGCACCAAATCCTCTTCCCATTTGCCCAATGGTGTAGAAGACCAAAGGAAAGGATAGGACCCACGGTGTAATGCGCAATGCACCGATATTCTTTCTATGTGAGATGCATTATGGACATGGGTATATCAACCATTGTGATGCGCTAGTTAGCCATTGTGTATGTGATAGATGTTAGAGCTAGTCACTATGTATTTGTGATGTATGGTAGAACTCGTCATTGTGTTTATGATTACATTATGCCTAAAACTATGAAAATGTTAAAATGTTGTTAAGTTGCTTAAGCTGGTTGGTTGTTTGCTTGAGTTACTTGGTTGCTTGCTTGAGCTACCTGCTTGCCTACTTGCTTGAGCTGGTTGCTTGTATACTTGAGCTACTTGCCTGTGTGGTTGAGCTACTTGTTTGCTTGCTTGAATTACTTGCTTGTGTGTTTGAGCTACTTGCCTATGTGCTTGAGCTACTTGTTTGCCTTGGTTGAGCTACTTGCCTATATGCTTGAGTTACTTGTTTGCCTGCTTGAGCTACTTGCCTGTGTGCTTGAGCTACTCGTTTGCTTGCTTGAGCGACTTGCTTGTGTGTTTGAGCTACTCACTTGTGTGCTTGAGCTGGTTGCTTGCTTGCTTGAGCTACTTGTTTGCCTGGCTGAGGTACTTGCATGTATGTTTGAGGTACTTGATTGTGTGTTTGAGCTGGGTACTTGCTCGCTTGAGCTACTTATTTGCTTGGTTGAGCGACTTGGTTGTTTGCTTTAACTTCTGATTTTGTGATTTTAAGTTATAAAGTGTATATTATGACTTGCTTGTACTCATATGTATACATGTATCCATGCGACTTATGTGTATTTATATGTGCACCTCATGTATTATGTGTATCTGCGTGTATGCTTCATGCTTCCCATGTACACTTTATGTATTACGTATATTTAAGTGTGTACTTTGTGGCTTATGTGTATTCAAGTGTATACCTTGTGACTTATGTATTCATGTGTATTCAAGTGTGACTTATGTATTCAAATGCATTCAAGCATATACCATGTGACTTATGTGTATTCAAGTGTATCCAAGTGCATACTATGACTTATGTGTATTCAAGTGCATTCAAGTTAATACTTTGTCGCTTACATTATGATTTATGTGTGATCATGCGACTAGTATTCATGTGCATACCTTGTGTCTTACTTGTATTCATGTGTATATCTTGCGACTTGCGTGCATTCACACTTTGCGACTTGTGTGTATACTCTATAACCCACATGTATTCTGGCATATACTACGTGTATTTATGTACATGCTTCATTAAGTATATCCATGTATTTGTTTCATTCCAGATGCACCTTCAACAAAGGTTACTCCATGGATGTTTATGATTACTACATAGTATAAGAACTGTGTCTATCAAAATACCTCTTGAGTTGGGAGGTACTAACAAATTAACTTATCCAAAACTGAATTATTATCCAAACACAATAATCAAGAGTTGTGACTATTTGTGACTCCCTCAAATTTGCAATACAAAAGGGGAGCATTTCAACAGGAGAATCCAATTAAGACATGAACCTTAGTTAACCTTGCAAGAGACTTAAATTAGGCTCTCAAAAGAATTTGGAGGAGGTGTGGAAAGATGTGACTCCTAATGTGAAAAGATGTTTGGAATTGTGATTGCTTGAGGACAAGCAATCTTGGGCGGGGAGGACTGTAATGTCCCTGAAATTGTAAAACTAAATCTGAGATATCAACATACAAAATAACCAAACTGAATAAATATCAAAATATGAATATAAATAATTGCAACTTAAACATCATTATTATAATTATAATTATCAGGATAATATTATAATTATAACTACAAATAATCACCGTTTAAATATTAGAATCCTAAATACTATTTGTAAATACTGACAACTTAAATATCTTTTAATAATATATAAATATATTACAACTTATTTTTGATAATTAAAATGAAACTAATAATAATGTTTCATAGACTAAACAACAAAAGATATCACTATAATTATAATTATCATTAATAATATTTAATTAAAATCATATTGTAAATGTCATGAAATAGACTAACAGATATTATAATCTGATCATAATAATAATATGTGAAATTTATAAATATTATACAAATCGATTTCAAGAGTAATTAGCATACAAATCGATTCAGGAGATAGATGATTATTATAACCCTTAATATCATTCAAACAGATAGAAAATAATAATAAGAATGTTTTGATCACTAAAAGTAACAAATCTCAGCATAAATCGATAATTCCCAGCAAGCAATAAAATATTAATAAACAAACATAAAAAGGCATTGACTAAGGAATGAATGGAAGAGACGTGATGGTTGAAGGGATAAAGTGACTATAGGAAGAGTCAAGTCTAAAGGAGACTATACAAAAAGGCAATGATTAAGCAAGGAGAGATCATCATAGGAGGAA
Organism: Sequoiadendron giganteum; assembly: GCA_007115665.2. Lineage (NCBI taxonomy): Eukaryota > Viridiplantae > Streptophyta > Pinopsida > Cupressales > Cupressaceae > Sequoiadendron > Sequoiadendron giganteum. The sequence continues at coordinate 451,666,086 of CM021101.1, forward strand.
TTAAAGAACATACAAACAGATTCTGATCGGATGGGGAATAGAAAGAAAGAAAAGAGAGAAGTCAAATAAGACAAAATTTGTCTTATTTGAAAGGAAGATACTTTGTCTTGTGTAAATGCAGCGATTCGTACAAAGGAGGGAATGGCAGAGATAATGGAAGGAACAAAAAATAACAAAAGGAGTTAGAAATCTGAGTAGAAAAAGCAAAGAATGAAAGGAAGGTAAATAAGGAAGAAAGGAATCAGAAATCCGGTAAGGCATCATAAAATATATTGTCAAGAATACATTGAGCATGTAAGTTTAATATTATATATATTAAAAATAATGATATAAATTGAAGACAATTAGAAATAATGATGTATACATATTTAAATAGAATATATATACATATTTGTATAGAAATAATGATATATACATATATATAAATTGAAGTCAATTAGAAATGCTGTAATATACATATTTATATGGAATACATTTATATATATTATTTACGATTGTGCAATAATGGTGCTTGCAATAATCATTGAATCTTATAAGTATTAGGGGGGGAGAAAGAAAAAGAATAGACTCCAGCATCAGCCGAACAGAGGTATGCTTTGTGTGTTATTTTGTGAATACAATATAAAATTGAAAGATGAGCAAGTTATGTATTTAAGCATGGTATGCATCATAAGTCTGCAGAAGATTCAATACTTATTGATCATGATAACATGTGCATCTGTATAAATTTGAGTTGTCAATCTTGTTCAATATAAGTGATGGATCTGTTCATTGATTTAATATGTAAATCGGTGTGTCTACACTATGGATAATATTCATATGGTCTGATTGTAAACAATTAGCCATGATAGGGGAGATTGAGGGCCTATTGAAGGGGAAACAGCGTGTGGGTCACCCTCTAAGTACACCACCCATCTGGATGGTAAGGGCCACATGGGCCAAGAGGGGTGTATTGCTCTTGGGCTTAGAGGAAATGATTATCCAGAACACCCTGCTGTAGCTGCACCCGCAACCTCTCAATATGATTGAGCAATGATGGCTTTGGTACAAGGGAGTGACGGTAGAGCACTAGGCACACCACCCCACATGGATGGCAAGGGCCACATGGGGCCAAGAGGGGCATATTGCTCTTGGGCCCAGGGTTTCTTGGGCACCCTTTCAGACTATCATACTCAAGGAGGAATGAATTAGGAAAATCCAAAGAAGATTCAATATGCTTATAAAATGATGTCTTATTTTATAAATGTCTACTAACATCTTTGCAGGTCAACAAGTAGTTGTATCCCTAACCACGTTCTCTTTGATTTCCTTACATGCATGCTTATTAATATTATCTTGTAAATATTCTCTAACTCTGTTTTGTAGGAACCTAATCATTAATCGTCCTATAAACATCTCCAACACAAAGGTAATCAATTGGGATCGATAAATTAGGGGAGATTTAAGGTTATCCCAAAAAGGTGACATTACAATGGTTCAATTTTAGTTCGGAAAACTCGCATGAGAGGTCTAGCCATGGCTGCCTTATGGTACTGATTTGCTGCTCCACGTTGACCCAAACCAACTCCCTGTCCATTATTGCCTCCCAAGCGTGCCAACCCATCAACCACTTGTGCAAGACATTGATTGCTTTCCTGGGCACGTTGTGCTGCTAACTCTTGTCCTCTAACCACAACATCCAAAAAAAGCATCACACGATCTGGTTCTACATGGTCCCTATCCTCTCTTTCACCCCTATCACCCATATTTTCTGAGTTTGCTGATTCTGCTGAGTGGGTTTCAGAGTGTTGCTCTTTCGTCTCTAAAGGTCAATGCTCTCATAAATCCTCCTCTCGTTTCCTTAGTCTTTCAAGATATCTTCTTTCTCTATCACTGATGCTCATAGAAGTTCATTACCCACTGGTTGGCAGGATTAATTTAAGCCCTGATACCACTATAATGGGCACCCTTGAATTTTTTTTGTATTGGTTTATTTGCAGGTTTGTTTTCCAATGAAAGGTTTTGTTGATGTTTACTTTCAGATTGCATTCAGAACTTTTAAACAACCATTTATCATGAAACTAAGCAACAGATCATATACAAAAATAATGCTGATTGTAACAAGTTTATATTTCAGACTTAATGGACTGTATGCAAACATTTTATAATCAGATTTAAAACATATTGCAGACCTGGTATAGTCTTCAAAACACTAAGTAGAATGCTCAGATCTGATCCAATGCCCAACCCTCCGGCAAATGGGGCTAGGGCACTTAGTTTGACCAATCTTCAAGCCTTCAAACAGTTCAAAGTTTGCTCCAGCACAGTCAAACTCTTCACCAGCAAATTCCAACACCCAAGAGTGATGTAAATGAGTCAACTAAATGCAATTTCAGACTTGATACAAACCCAACATGCTTGAGATGAATAGTACAGACTCCTGGGAGGGTTGATCAGCATTTAAAAATTAGTTCTTTGCCAAACATGCCAAGTGAACACTCATTTTGTGGTGCCCAACAATGAGGAAAACTCAGAAACAATACCCAAAATCATACTTAGCAGTCCCACTGAGTTATGAGCAAACTTTTGTCTTCCAGTATCTCAGAAAAAGCGCGCCAGCACACTAAAAAGGCATCTAATCACTACCAAACTTGAACACTCCAAGAAAGCTCACATCACACCAAAAACTAAACACCCATATCAGAAAACTTCATAAATCTTCATCTTCTCCAAACCCAAATCACCAAACCAAGCCAAACTCGCTGTCAATAGCAAACCAAGAGCACCAACTAGTTAGGGTGGATGTTTCACCACAAAAACTAGCAACCAAGAAAAGGGTTTTCGTCCTCAAACATCAAAAGAAGAACTCCCTGAGCTCATTCCAGCAACATCTCCTTAAGTTGTCAAAACATGCATAACCAAATGAGAGCTCAAACTCATATTTATAAAGTGAGGGACAGATTAGGGCAACTCTCACTTCATTTCCCTCCATTTCATCTTTTTGAAAATAACATGAAATTATCCCAAGAGGGGTGTCCAACTTTTTACCTCCAAAATTTCACTTTCCATTTTAAAAAAAAATGACATTAAGCCCCAACTAGGCGTCCCACCTTATGAGGCATAACATTAGCCTTAAAAAATGATAAATTACCTCCCTTCTAGGCACCACACAAGGAAGAGCACTGACCCTCTTTTAAAAACAACATCACTTTACTAGACCAAGGGGTACACTTCATGAACCCACACCCCCTTCACTTAAGTTATAAAGCAACATTATAAACTTAAGTGATAATAAATCAAATATTAATGTCCACCATTAGAACTCCCCAAGGTCTTAACTGGAAAGCACTATACTGATTGAAAGAGGAATAGAGGCCATACTAGGTATTAAAAGTAGCACCTTCTAAAAATAACAATTTGTTAAAAATAGTTTGTGAGTCCAATATCACAATCCAACCAAATCGAAGCCCAACTGGAACTTACTAAAATTAGCAACTTTACTGGAAAAGACCCGGAAAAAACCCAAAAAAACTCACAAAAGCCCATTGGTAACATCAATTTACTCCTTTGAACATGTTGACACAAACCTAGAAAGTTAGTGCCAATTGCAAAGCAAGAGAACCTGAAAAAGGGGACATTACATTGTACCTAACGAGGTAAAAGTATGTCTTGGTAGTGTCCCAATTGACATGTCTTTCTTGCAGAATTGCACAGTTGAATGCTAAGTTAAGTACATGATTTGTTAACAAAACTCGGAGAGATAACCACCAAGACTGATTTTGTTATGCCTTCTTTAGTGTGGATTATTGATGTACAAGGATAAGGCCATGCGAGTGGCTGGACAAGGCAAAGTACATGCAAAAAGAAGAATCAAAAAGGAAAACAAAGGAGAAAGGGGAAAAGAAAAGCTACAATCAAAAGGGAAAGCAAAATACAAACATAAGAAAACAGCAGAAAACTAGAACTAAAAGGAAAAAGAAACAAACATAAACTAGATTATGAAAGCTTAAATCTAATTACAAAAATATTTTCAAGAGTACATCTTATCAGTATCTCAATCCATTGCAGAATTAATGTCAAATTACAAATTATTGTTGAGAGTATTGTAATGTCCCCTCTTTCCTAGGACAATGTGTTTCTAGCGCAGTGTCGCCAGAGGGTTTTCATAGTGTGTTCTTTGAAGCTTTTTCAGGCTTGTGGATCATACTTACTATCTATAGTAAGTCACCAAGTCCCTAGTTTGGTCGGCTGACGGAGTTCTATTTTTGGTATGATGGCGTAATTATATCCTGGGATTATTTTGGTTAATATTGGTCCTATGAATTTAATACTAATAATGTCAAACAATAAATAATTTAACTTTTGCGTTATTAATAAATTAAAAAAAAAGGACTTTAATTTAAAAGGGGATATAAGTTATTTTAAAAGAATACTTTATATATTGAAGTATGGCACCCAAATTTAAAAAAGAAGATGAATGGTGGGAAATAAAAGTAAATTAAATGAATTAATTTTGGAATGCAATTTGGGCGTGGATTTGGGAAATTTATAGAAGGGGATTGAGTGCTCATTGGAGGGTTATGCTAGATTATTCTATCTCTTTTCAAAACCCGTGTGGGTCTGAGATTGAACTGGGTTCATCTTGAACTTCTGGGGGACGAGACCCCTCTTGGATAATATCATCCACGATGGTGAAGGATCCTCTCTGGGTGATAGCCAATAGATTCATTCAGAGTCTATGCTTGTGCTTCATTTGCGTATTTGAAGAAATTCAATTTACATTCCTGGCAAGATTGAGGTTGGGTATATTATTCAGTTCCAGGTATTACCTGAATTTTGCTTTTTAATTCATGGAAGGTGATTGAAGGCCTAACTATTTATGGGTATGGAGTATTTGCATTTAGTCTGATTTATCAATGATTTTAGAATCTTTAAATGCAAGTTGCTGCCTTTAAATAATTCTCAAGGAGGAGCCGTACATTCTGAGGAGCCGTACATGAGCATAGTCGTACACCCTCATTTTGCTTGATAATATTTGTTGATGGTAGAAAATGGTTGTGGGTATGATCTTAATGGGTTTCTAAGGGTTGGACGATGATGTTAATGCATTTGGAGAAGTTAAAAAGCAAAGACTATTATTTATTGGCTTAAGCCGTACAACACATGCTTGCTGTATAGCTTCTTGAGCCGTACCTCTTGTGTTTTGATTGCAAATAGAGTTGAAGCAGTAGATCATTGTGGGTGGTTGGTTTTAAAATGATTTAATTAGCTGAATATAGAAATCTGAGCAGAGAAAACTGGATTTAATGCTGTGTTGGATTTATTAGAGTTGCCCGTACAATTTTGCCAGCCATACATGTCCCTACAAATCTAATCGGGTGGTTTGATTAAGGTGTTTGTTGATTGTGGGCATCATTTCAATGAACTTTCTTGGGTATCGCAATCACTTTAAAGTATAAAGGAAAGTGTTTGAGTTGCAAACTGAATTTCTGGTTGAAGTCGCGCATTTTGGAGTTGCCGTACAGTTGGTAGTGGGAGTCCTCCAATTTACTTTGACTGAAGAGTGTTGCTAGGCAGTTTGATGTTAGCTGAGGGGTTGAATGAGATATTTGTGCCTATATGTGAGCATCATTTGCATCTCTATCAGCCTACAATGTGCTGTAGTCCATTTCTGATCTAGACGTGAAGCTCTAGGAGGACGTGGGAGCACATGTTGCTGTGGCTTGGAGGTCTTTCATCTTCAAATTCCTTTGTTTGATCCGAGTTTGCATTCTTGGCCTTGGTACATCTTATACCAGGTCTGAAAACACATTTTATCAGTGTTCCACAGGGATGCGTCCCCCCCGGAAAAACCAAGCATTTCCGAGATGGGGATGTTTCCGAGATGGGGAGATGTCTAGGAAATGTCCCTTCGCCGTCCCCCCGCCGTCTCCACATTTCTCCGCCGTCCCCCTGAAGTTCCCTCTTGAAGGGAGACGTTTATGCATGGGGGACTCCAGGGAAACTTCTGGGAGACTTCTAGACGCCCCCTCCACCCAAGGAAATGTTGGAATGATGGATGTACAGGTGTCCTTGATGAAGCTGCAATCTTCAATGGAGGACCTTTGCCAGGAAGAAATATTCAACCACACAAAAAGTATGATAATGGCATTCAAATAGAGATTCTATTATGATCTATCTAGATATTTTACAAAGAGTACATATGCTTGATTATATAGGAAAGTGCTAAACCTAGAATGCAAAGGATGTTGCCAAGTGTTCAAATCACACTTCATGTGACAACAAGAAACCCTAACCAACTACTTAGGGAATGATAACAAGATGGAGATAAGTTCTAGAAAAGACAACTCATCTTCTAGAAGGGAATCTTATCTCAACAACATTATTAAATGATTAAATGCAACCTAGGACTAATATGATTAATTAAGACCTAAGTTAACTTATGCTAGTGTAATAAATAATTAATTACACTAACACCCCCCCATAAGTGCAACTTAGGGAGGAAAATAAAATGCAATGATTATGCATGATGATGATGGGTCTCGGCTGATGGCCATTTTAGGTACCCATGTACATAGAATGAAAATGCAACTAATCTCCCACAAACGAATAAAAGGGGGAAAACCTAGTGGGAAGAAAACCCCCCTCCAAAAAAAGGAGATAAAATGCAGAAAGGTGATGATTGGAGGACTCAACATCATCCCCCCAAGGACAACAATCATCACATGGATACAATACAATCAATGGCCCCCCCATAGGAGGGAAATAGAGAGACTATATAGCCCCCCCAAAAGATGTGATCACCTGCAAGAAAGGTAAGTGTATGCAGACAAAACATGATCCAATGTCGACAAACAACTTGTCTCCCTTTCAGAAGAAACAAAACCAAGTACAAGTGCAAAGATGCGTCCCATTCCGGATAGGAATTGAAGGAAGGAAGGATGTATATGAATGTTGATGATGTCTCTGCAAGCTGCTCATGTGTCTCCTTGCCTGATGAAGATGAAGATGCCACAACCCACTCAGGTACATACCCAATCAATGTAGAAGGTGACAAATCAGGATGATGCAGAAACTGATGTTGAACATGATCCAAAGATTGCATTGTGATGTTCCTTCTATCGAAGGAATAGACGAAAACTTGATTGCCCCCCCATAATGAAGTGTCCTCAAAACCACTGAGAGAAGACTGAAGCCAATCCAATGGTAGATGCAGAAGAAACTCTGATGAAGATGGAGGAAGTCTCATATATGAAATCTCTGAAGAGAAACCAAGTGCCCCCAAGATAGTCTTAGGATTCCCAATTAAGGTTGAGACAATGAAATGTGGAGACTCAAGGGAACTCTCCAAAGTAGGATTTGAATAGAGGAGTGATATCCCCTCAAGAATGTCCTCCAAACCTGTAGAAATAGCCAAGTCAGTGATACCTGAAACAAAGCCATCTTGTGATCTCAAGTCTGGAAAATTGCATGTGTCCTGATGAATGATGATGATGGAAGCCTCAATCAATGACTCTGGACAAGGAATCACTGAATGTGAAGGGATACCAATAGTCTTTGATGGAGAAGAAGGATAATATGCAAGCCCCATAATGTACAAATAAATTTCTCCAAAATTACAAAGACAATGACCTTCAACAACAAATAGAAACTTCCAAAGCTGATATGCAACTGAAGTGATTCCACCCAAAACAAAAAACCTTTTCCCAAGCTTCAGGATATCCAAGTTATTGAACAAATGCACCAAATTGAACAAAACCAATGCAAGAGTACCTGGAGCTGAAAAGAGCTTTGAATTACTTTCTTGATCCCGCTAGGATCATTGAATTTCGATCAATGGTTGCAAAGACATGAGCCTTTATGTCCAAACTAGGGTTTTGACTTCAGTTGACTGTAGAATATTCTAACAGAGAAATTCTGCAAAATAGATCGCATCACTGGAAAGTAGACCAAATCCTCTTTCCGACGATATCTCGTTTGTCGAATTTCGACACCGTGGCGCGAAAAAATCTGCCCTATTAGGGCTTGCAATGTAAACAGGTGCAAAAAATAAGCACCTGGGGGCAAAAAAGACGGAGCCCTTGGTCGTTGATGGGACTGTTGAATGATGGAATGCACAAGTGTCCTTGATGAAGTTGCTGTCTTCAATGGAGGACCTTTGCCAGGAAGAAATATTCAACCACATAGAAAGTATGATAATGGCATTCAAATAGAGATTCTATTATGATCTATCTAGATATTTTACAAAGAGTACATATGCCTGATTATATAGGCAAGTGCTAAACCTAGAATGCAAAGGATGTTGCCAACTGTTCAAATCACACTTCATGTGACAACAAGAAACCCTAACCAACTACCTAGGGAATGATAACAAGATGGAGATAAGTTCTAGAAAAGACAACTCATCTTCTAGAAGGGAATCTTATCTCAACAACATTATTAAATGATTAAATGCAACCTAGGACTAATATGATTAATTAAGACCTAAGTTAACTTATGCTAGTGTAATAAATAATTAATTACACTAACAGGAAACTCCCAGGAGTCCCCCAAAAAATGCATTGATTTTAGTAAAAAAATTAAAAATTTAAAGTTAAAGTTTATTGTTTATTATGTTTAATTAAATTAATTTTTTAATATCAAATTATCAATCATTTTACTTTATACTATTATAGAATACTATGAATGCCCAAATATTTCATTTGCAAATATTTTGATTTTCTCGTGCGAGCTGAAGAGTGCGACTGCGAGTTGAAGTGAAGTACTTAGAAGAGTCAAAGCCTAGTGCTGGGTTGCATCGATTCTCCATTCTCCAAGGGCGATTTGAAGATTCATGCGCTAGGTGTGTGACTGGATTTAAGTTTAAAATATTTTTTTGTTTTATTTTTCTTATTTGCCAAGTACCCTAGGGCCTGCGACTGTGTCTCAGCTTGCAAAACGTGGAGGCTGGGCCTAGAACTTAAGCGAATGCCTGAGGAAGCTTGGGCCGTGGCAAGCAAATGCCTCAAAGAGTCGTCATCTGCAGAGCCCGCGTCATTGCATTCCCTAAGATGACGACTCTTTGAGGCATTTGCTTGCCACAGCCCAAGCTTCCTCATTTTGCATACATACAAATTTAGTATTTACAAATGTAAATCAATGGAGGGCAAAATTAGATTTTATCATTTTTGATTTTCAGTATTTTAAATTTTTTATATTAACATTTTGGCATTTTGCCGCTATCTTCCTATGGATTGCTCACGATTTTAGCTACTCTTAATTCATTTTGATGATAGATTTGTCATCTGTGAAAGAACTTAGAAGTTAGAAATGAAAAATTTAGCGTAAAATTTTTTAAATGTTTTACTGAGTATCTCTAGATTCTAGTCTCATGTTGAGATGCTGCAAAATTTCTAACTGTAAATTTGTAAAAATAATCAGATGAATTTTTAATTTTTTTTTGTAACATAGGTCTGATTTTGTTTTTAATTCGTTTTTTGCAGTGTCATTTGACATTATCTCATTATCAAAATGAGTTCAATCAGTAGAAGTGATGATGAGATTGAGGGTGAAGAGGTTGGAGCAGAAATTGGAAGTGAAAATGAATCATCTAATGATTCAGATTTTCAAATAGAAGGGGGTGCTGGTGAACATGATTCAAATACTTAAGCTGAAACAGGTTCTATTGGGAGTAGAAGTGATAAATGCCTTTCAGAAATTCTCCAAAGATATGCCAAGGGCCCCTTTGATCCAAAATCACCATTAAAACAATTTGCATCTAAGATGCCGACACAACCTGGGACACGTGGGGGCACTAGAAAGTGGAAGTGCCACCTTTGTCATCTTGACTGGAATGGGAGCATTACTAGAACTAATGCTCACTTTCTTTTTATTCGAGGCAAAAGTGTAGATATTTGCAAAAAGGTGGAAAAAAACGTGAAATATAGAGCTGAAATTTTAAAATTATGGGTTTCTAATGGGGAAGAAGCACCTATGACTGCTACATTGCCACACATGAGTAAGGGTGATCATATTTCAGCAGTTTCTACTTCTAGTTTGCAGAGTCAAAGGCCACCAAATCCATTCAGTTCAAGTGCAAGAGAGGCTAAGGGGAAACATAAAGTGGTATCTTCAAGTTCACAACCATTGGCAGATTTATTCAATGCACAAGTAAAGGATGAGGCAGATGATGCTGTCAGAAAATTCTTCTTTGCCAATGGCATTCCATTCCATGTGGCTTGCTCTCCTTATTATAAGGAAGCTATGTCAAAGGTAATAAAGGCGGGACCATCATGTGTGTCACTAGGGGAGACTAGATTGAGGACAACAATCTTGGATCAAAATTGTTCCAAGATTAATATTTTGATGGAGAAGATGAAGAGAACTTGGGTCACAAGTGGATGCAGCATAGTCATAGATGGGTGGAGGGACATTAGGCATCGTCCACTCATCAACATCATGGTCACATCTATATTGGACCCTTATTTTTTAGGGCTATTGATTGTTCAGGGCATAGCAAGGATGCTCATTATCAGTTTCAAATCCTCAAGGATGCCATAGAGGAGGTTGGGCCACAAAATGTGGTGCAGGTAGTGACATATGCGGCCCATGTATGTAGAGCTGTAGGGAAGTTGATTGAGGCAGCTTATAGACACATTTGGTGGACTCCTTGTTGTGTGCATGCTATGAATAATGCACTTGAGGACATGGGTAAAATTAGCTGTATAAAATCAATTGTGAGTGATGCTAGAGATGTGCAGATGTTTATTTGCAACCACCATACTTCACATGCACTTTTCAGGACCTTCTCCAAGAAGGAATTCCTGAAACCTATAGAGACTCGGTATGCATCATACTTCATTCTCTTGGAGAGGATGCTTGAGTTAAAAGAGCCATTGCAACTAATGGTAATGACAACAGATTGGAACCGATGGCTTGAGTCGAAGACACAATAGGAGTTGAGGGTTAAGGAGGTGGTGAAGAATGATGTCTTTTGGGCTGATAGCAAATATATTGTCTCCATCATTGATCCAGTCTTCAAAGTTATTAGATTTGGGGATTCTAATGCACCTTCCTTTGGTGAGGTATACGAGTGCATTGAATCCATGCTTGATCAAATGAAGGCTAAAGTGCGAGAGAAAGACCCCACAATGCACTTCTACACTGAGCACATTTATCCAATCATTCAACGTAGATGGGAGAAGCTCAACACTCCCTTACACATGGCTGCATATGCATTGAACCCAAAGTGGTATGTGCTATGTCCTGACAAAATGACACCTATAGAGGATGCTGAGGTGAAGGAAGGGTTCATGAAGGCCATTGACATAATGTATGATCCTATAGAGGCCGGCTTGCTTCCTACCGAGTGGACAAAATTTGCCACTCTTTGGGGATATTCAGAGGCAACCAAGGTAGATTTGGAGACTATGTTAGAGGAGGACCCCAAGTTGTGGTGGACTATGCATGGGCCTAGATCTTTGATTACTACTCTAGCCATTCGTTTGCTGTCCCAGGTTTCTAGTTCTTCTGCTGTTGAGAGGAATTGGTCAACTTATAACTTCATCCACTCTGTTAAGAGGAACATGCTTACTTCTAGGAGGGCAGAGAAGCTTGTGGCTGTAAATAGTGCCTTGCATCTTATTGACCGCAACACAACTACATACAAGGAGAGTCCAACAGCCAGATGGGATGTAGAGCCAGAAGAGCCAGCACAGATAGATGATGATCCTACATAGATAGGGCTGGTTGGTATTGGTTTAGATGAGTTTGAGCATGTGGAGTGCAGCAGTTCTAGTGATGAGGAGATTGGCATGGAGCTTGGAGATGATTAGATCATTAGAGGCATTAGGCCATTAGCCTGGAGCCATTTACTTTTTTGTACTCTCAACTTTGTTTTTGAAGTTTGAAGTTTGAAACATTGATGATACAATGATACTTGATTGTAATTATGATTCATGAATCATGATTAAGAAACTCAAATTATGAAACATCTAGTTCTTGTTGCGTTTTCCAATGTCTATATTTTCATTTTGATTTTCAATGTTTAGTGGTTCACTAGTTCAATGAAATGATATATCATTGCAATGTGTTATTGTGTTTAAACTTTTAAGTTTTAAGTTTTGTTTTTATGTGTTAACTTTACTTATTCCTTAGGCTTCTACAGTTATATAATTATATTGTTATACATTTTTTTATAACTAATTTTTCAAGTACTATATGTATTACAGCGCTGCCCCCCTGCCGCCGTCCCCTCGCCGTCCCCAAACTTAGGCCCCATGTCTCCCATCCCGGAAACGCGTCCGCCCCCGTCCCCGTCCCCGTCCCCGTCCCCGAAACTCCGTGGAACTATGCATTTTATCAACCTTTCTTGATTACGGTTACCAGGCAGTTTGGATTTTGTGAGCATTAATTTACTAGTCATTTCTGTGTCCAAACTTATATGTATATGCTCTTTATCAAGGTAGATCTGAACTTGAAATACTCTGAAGTCTATTTCTGTTCATTCAAATGTAAGCATATTGAAAAGAAGAGTCTGATTATCAGCATCATATGAGCATTCAGTGTGAAATAAATTGTATATCTCATGTTGCTTCTGTTCTTAGATGGTTAGGATCTGAAAGATACTTTGTTGCAGTTATTTCTGAGTTCTCATGTTACTAAAATCAGAACTTACTATCACTCAGACAAAAGCCTTTAGATCAGTATTTGTTTATCAGCATTAGATACTATTGTATATCAGTTCAAATTGAAGCATTGTGATCTGGTTATCAAACGTGTTATGCATTACACTTGCAAACGGTTCTGACTCATGCCATAGAATGAACTGAATTTGATTTAAATGGAACATATACCAAACTGAAAACATTGAGCAAAAACTCCAAGTCAAAACTCAGAACGGGGTCGGTCATTACAAGTATATGGCAGATGATCATTAACTTGGAGTGTTGCTGACACTTTGTGAGCCCATAGAAAGGTCTTCACACAAGATAGTTCTCTGTAATAACACAGTTAACCAAAACTAAATTTAAATGGGGGTCGCTAATGTCAATGCAGAGCAACTGGTTAACAATACTAATGACATCATTTTTTCCATTTAATTCATTATATATTTATTCATATATTTGATGACTACATCTTCATCTATATAATTTGATTCACTTACAAGATGACTTTTAGACAACTATGAGCCACATCTAAAGGCTAACAATTACTGAAGACATTCATGTAAATCCTCTTCTAACATAATATATGCATTTTATTCAATCACATGTGAAGGTCTTCTATTTCTAGTAATCTTGTTTGTATCAGATAAAATATGATTAATATGGAATAGTCTGTGGTACTGGTTTGCAAAAGTGGTGATGTGCAGGAACTTGACTGTGGAAGATTTCATGCCTGTGTTCTTGAATTGTTGCAATGTGGGTGCTTCTTCACATGAAACCAACTAATGTTACTCTTGAATCAAAGATAATTGCATTTTCATAGGTTACTAGAAAAACAGAAGATGAATTGACAACCTCATAGGGAATAGATTTTGCATAATTAGAACTTATTAATTGGCTGGGACTTAACGTTTCCTTTTCATGCGAATGCTAAGATTTTTTTGAGCATTTTTGGTACTTGTTTGTAAAATCATTCTTCTAAGAAAGATAATATTGCAAATGACAGGCTTGATGAACGCAAACGGCGAAAAGATTTCATATTGAAAATGGACCTACTTAATTCTAGGCACCTTGAAAAAATGCATACAAAGGAGGAAAGAGAGCTTTTCCAGCATTTCAGGGTGTTCATGCGTTTCCATTCACAAGAAGAGCATTATAAATTGCTCGATGATCTGATCAAGGAACGCAAGATTAGACAAAAGATTGAAGAGCTGCAGGTTGGTTAGTGATTAAAATCTATCATTTTGGACTACCTTCTGGTTCATGTTGGTCTATATTAAAGGAATTCTTCTCTGATGAATTGAAAAACATTGTAGAATGTTGCACATGAACATTTTTTGAAGTTGTCTCATAAAATCTGTTTGACATCCTGTTTAATACATCTTAGATTATGATGAAGCTTCAATTTGTTTATTTAAATCCTCTTGTGGATTAGGCCTTAGGTATCTGTTGTTTAATCATTTTTGTTATCTGCTATCCCTAGCATGAGAAGGATTTAGGCCTTTTTTTAGAAGAATCTATCAATCTGGAGATTCTGGGCTAAGCAAAAGTATAGAGGCTAAGTTGTAGCAGATAAAAGTAATAAAACATAATCTTCTGCAAGAGAGAAGATGCCATGGAGAATGTGTAGAAGAATAATTTATTGAGTTTTACGAGATATCTCAATCAGTGGGAAGAGGATTTTTAATGCTTAGGTCTATGCACATAGAAACTATATGCACTGTTCAGATTTTAGATGACAAAGCCTTAGCATCTATAGTAATTTACATAGTTCAAACTTCAAACACCAGATGGATTATGCCTCTGATAACTTACAAAGTTGTGAGCTATTTCATTGATTAGTAGGAAGAAAATATATCATTCTTAGTTCAGTTGAGATACAGATTTTTTAATGTACAGCCTTGAAATATGTTTAAGACAAAACCTGTAAAACTAGGATTTGAGTCAGGCGTTCTGTATCTATCAAATTTCAACATTGCAGAAATAATATTATTAGTTGTTCCATACAACAGATTACATGCTGTAAGGGTTATATAATTGGGGTTTTACTCTGTTATAACTGAAAATTGGTATCTGTATGCAAACCATGAGGCACCCTGCGCAAGGTATGTTTTATGAAAAATTAACGATAGAACTTCAATCTTGAAGGCCTTGTCATAACTTTGAACTGAAAATCTCAAAGATTACAGGAACAACAAATGATTTTTAATTTTTAAAGAAAAATAGAACCATTGGGTTCCTTAAGAAATCAACTTGTTCTTGTTTTCAAACACTATGAACTGAATAAATGAAATTTAAACCAATCTAATCCTTTGAAAGATTATTGCGAAAGGCTTTAATCTAGTAGACTTTTGTGGGTATTATTTCTGCTGGTTGAACTCATAAAGATTAGGGATAATGTATGATTGTGGTATGGCAACTGATTGGAAGAATTGCATCTTTGGAATCTAAAAGAGCTTTTTGGCCACTTCTTCAAGTTTTGATCTCGAACAATATTGCTTCTCTAAAATTAGCATTCTCTGGAGAAAAGGGTTGTTTATTTTCTTCGATCCTTTTTAGTTTTGATGTGGATCTGTTTTTCCCTCATGTCTCATCTCATCTCTTTAAGATTAAAGAATGTTTATCAAGTCTCAACAATACTCCCAATACTTATGTTTTCTGTATCAAGTGATTGAAAAAGAAAATAACCACTTTTACCTACTTAATTCTGATTTTCAGGAATATTATATTGCTGGCTGTCATACGTTCGCAGACGTGGAACAGTTAAAAGCAAAGAGAGAGGCTGAAGCCAGTAGTAGGAAATCAAAGGAAAGTGGTCCATTGTCTGCAACTGCAAAAGCAGTGCACCGTGCAAACCGCTCTGTGAATAGAGAAAGAGGGGAAGGGGATAGCAGTCCAGGCAGTGTGGTGGAGAATCAAAAGGCAAAGAATAGCACGGTACAGGGAGCTTCTGCTAACATGAATCCCATGACCACAGGACAAAAGGGAACAAAGAAATCTCTAATACCATGGGATATTAAAAGTCTTCCGGGTGCAAATTTGCTATCTTTAACTGTAAGCCTAGCTAGCCTTGCTTTTACCTTCATTCCCTAGCTTTTCTACATGTAATCAGGTGTTAATAGTACGTATTTCTGATTAATTTAAAACAGTGAGAACCATGTCAGTGACTGTTAAATCAGTTTATTCAGAAGAGTAGAGAAAGAGATGGATCTGCATTTTCCCGTGGTCTAGCTTCAGGCCAATTTCGTGAGGAAGCAGTCAAGGCAACTGGATGTTGTGACATTGCTAGAATTTCACTCACACCGTTTTCTTTTGTGATATATAAGATGCTTGCCATGAAAATAGAGAGTTAATTCCATAATGTTCTCTCTACTGTGATGAGCAAACTCATTCCTTTTTGGATTATCTGAAATATTTATTTTACTCTTCATTGCTGGAGTCTTGTATGACTGCATATTTCTTCTATTATTTAAACTAGCTCAAAATGTTTTGTAGCCTCATTTTGTATCGTTTTTTTTCCTTGGTAGTTTCAGTTGATTTGAAATGAGTGCTTGAGCCCTTTTCCACATTTTGTCTGTTGTTATTGTGTTCTTGTGGCGTCTTTAAAAATAGTTAAGCAACTTTACAGCATTGTTTACTATCCTTTGGATTCCCTCTTGACTCTATTAATGCCATTCTTGTATCTTTTGACTGATATATTGTTTATTTCTCTATTGCAACCTCAAATTTGCCTTGATGGTCATCATAACTACATCCGGTTATCCCTTTGTTCCCTCGTCGTATTCGACACTTGATGAAGCTTATTCTTAGTGCAACAAATACTATTGATATGCAAATTAATGTCATTTACTATGTATATTTGTGTCTAAGCACAACAGATGAGAAGAGAGAATAGAATGTACAAAATACTTATCTTGCAATGCTTTGCCCTTTCATTACTTGGTCAAATAATATGTATCTTTGTATTTAATCACAACAAATTAGAAGGGAGAAGTGGGAACATATGAAATGCTTCTCTTGAAATGCATTGCCCTTTCATTACTTGGTTGGATAATTTTTCTGGAAGATTTTCTCCGAAAGCAGAATGGTAAAGATAAACAAAGTCGAGATCCATTCATGTGTCATGGAATTTATAGATTTTTCTTGAGAATCGTGTCCCATATGGTGCTGAAGTTGACTACCTTGATATGGTTCCAACCATACAAGCAAAAATCTCCGGAAAATCACAATTATACCCAATATTTTGCTAATTGGTCCCGCAGGCGATTTTTTAGGGTTTACCCCCAAAAATTGTGACATTTTAAAAAATTGTTGATTGTGATTTTCTACATATTTTTTGTGTTTAAATCACATCTAAAACCTTAATCAATCTCCCATCAACTTGTGAAACCCTCGAAAGCCACAAAATGACAGCAATTGTGCAACATTTTTAGGGCACAACTGCAAATGGGAGCTCACTGAGATGTGCATAGAAGGCATGACTAGTTGCAAACTTGCAGGGAGTTGGGAGGCAGTGCATTTGAGTCGGAGGTAGGTGTTTTTTTTCTATAACACTACTGCAAATACATTCTATAACTTCACACCATATAAATAGAATTTATACAAAATTCAACCAATGCATACAAATAGATGAATAATCTGTTAAATAAAATTTTCAATGTGCACATCACAAGGATACTTCAATTTAAAATTTAAATTAACAAGATAAAAAATGTTAATTCTGTTTTATTTTGGTGTGGCTTCCGTCCAAGGGATAGTATTTTACTATTTTGACAGGTGAATGGTCTATATTCTGAGGTTATATTTTAGCTTGCCATTCATACTTCATATTTTGTGTCTACTTTATCATGGTTTAATTTTATTTATATTCAGATGCTGGAATTTCTATTAATACTGCCAATTCCTTGTCACACATGGTTTAGTTTTGTGCCTACTTCTTATCTACATCGAATTTTCTATTAATACTGCCAATTCCTTGTCACACATGGTTTAATTTTGTGTCTACTTATCTACATTGAATTTCCTCATCATTCTTGATTTTCTGCATAACTAAATTGTTATTGTAAAGATTAGTTTGTCATTTGGTCCAAACAACATTTGATGGTCTATCTTTTTCTACAATAGTAGCCTTGCAAATCAGTTCTCTGAGAAAAAGTGATCCGTATTCCTAGCTAAATGGCTTGATTCAATGCTAATTTAGGCTCTCTATTATATCGTTGCTTTCTAATGTTATGTGTAGGTATCTTTGTTTCCTAATATTTTATCCTTCTTTCAAGTGGTAGTACAATTCCCCTTGGGTGCATAAAAACATCAGCTTGATGCTTATATGCAACCTAGTATTGCAATAAGATGTCCAATCTTTGTGACATCAAAATCTTGGTCACTGTGATTTTGTATGCTTATTTTGATATTATGCATATCTATCCTAAAATGTGTTTTGTGTCTATCTTCTACTTCCACTTTATATGAGTCAGTACTTTGACTAATTTTGAAGGTCTGGTTTAATAGCAAAACTTTTGAACACGACTTGATTTTGTATCTTGAATCTTTGAAAATGTATTTCATGCCCATTTGACTACCTGTTATGAGAAATGGTTTCTCTTTTATCGATTGATTAGATTTTTATTTGGATATATTTTTTGAAGTTTTCACTTGAAAATTTCTTAGCGATAAAATGTTTTTTTTTCTTTTATCCTTCTAGGATGCAAATATGTTTATTGTAGTTGTTTTGAGGTCTTACTAAGTTTTGGAAGGTTTTAGAGTTTGTTATGATAGTGTAGTCTCTCTGATTAAACACTCTCTTTTGATATTAATTATAATTTGGAATGAATTGCTTTTAGTAGTATTTTACTATCTACTCACATCATACAACAAGACTAGAGGTTTACTCACATTTCATTCAGTGAAATATTTTATTGTTAACTTAACAATACCTTTATCAACTTCATATAGAACTTACCAAAGAATCATTTACTAGCAAAGCTTACGTGCTACGCTGCATTCTTCTTTTTTATACAAAATTTTCATATGGGCAATTCATGGGCTAAACTCTCTATTTTATTTGCTCTCTCTATATCTCTATGGTATGGAAATGTCTTTAAATTTGAAAACAGTTAGTTTTTAGTTTTTGTCTTTTTTTCTACATCTTTTTATGTTTTTTAAATCCGAATTTTCCTGATTTTTATTATTTAAATCCCAATTTTTTCAAAAAATCTTAATACTTTTAGTTTGCCGATTTTTTCCCCAAAATATTGCTGCTACAGTTCCAACTTCCATCTAGTTGCAGCTAGAGGGGACCAATGCAATTGTGGCTGCGTATTTTTGCTTTACCTGAATTGGAATATTTCAATGTTACTTTGAAGTGTTGGGATTTGTTGGAAGTTACAAAGTAATAGCTAATCAATCAACTTACCTTTATTTTTATTGTCTTATATTAATGGTCTGACACTAGATTAGCTGAATGTCTCTTAGAAAGATGATATTGAGCTTAATCTTACTCCATAGATAGTTGAATTTAGATATTCTGCAAAAATATATCTGCCACAGTTGATTATTTTATTAGATCATCAACTTTGGCTTGAATTTCTGCTTAGAATGGAGTATTTCATGCTGCTACTTTGAAAACTGAAAAGCTCTCAATAAGAATTGTTTTTGTAAGTGCCTCTTTAGATATTTTTTGTTACATTATGCAGATTTCTGCTCATGCAGTACTTCACATTCTTCTTTGTGCCTTTCTTATTTGTCTTCTACTTTGGTCTCTTCCTTACAATCTTCAATAGATTCCTTTTTGCTCTCTTCTTCAGATATCTCCTCATACTCTTCCTCTGGCTTTTTATACTCTTCTTTGATATGCTATGAATTACCTTGCAACTGTCACCTATATTTCCTTGATATGCTATGAAATACCTTATAACTCAACTTTGTTTTTTTGTACCAAAGCTTTATGAACCAGTTTCTCTTATTAATATTAAAAATCTCAAAAGACCAACCAAGAATATTAATACAAATCTTAACTCATAAAATATGTAAATAAATAATAAATAGAATTTTCACTTTCAAAATATAAAAACTTATATTTGTACAAATTATTAAAATAACTATTTATTAAATAAAATTAATAATGATTAATTAATTGTTTGTTAATAATTTAATAAACGTTAAATAATAATTATACACATTGTTAGGAATTGCAGGCAGAATTATACCAGTTAAATGCAGATTATAGAATTAAACAAAGGAATTTTAATACACAGAAATTAATAGCAGCGAAAAACAACACCAAGATTTAATGTGGTTCACCCAATTTGGGCTACATCCACCAACAGTAGAATCTTTTATTATTTATTAATAACCAGCAAATGATATTACAAATTACTTGCAGCAACGTATTTCAACATTTCCACTGCTCTGTTTTACTAGCGCTTTGCTTCGTGTGCCTAAAGCACAAATCTGTCAGAAATCCGCGACCCTCTGTTTTCTATTGCTTACACGACCTGCAGCAATACACTGCCAAACCTCACGCACAGCCATCCAAAAACTGCTGATTTTCTTGTGGCTTTCTAACTTCCACAAGCGTGCTGCCTGCCCCCACATTCAACACATGAC
This sequence comes from Sequoiadendron giganteum, assembly GCA_007115665.2. Classification (NCBI taxonomy): domain Eukaryota; kingdom Viridiplantae; phylum Streptophyta; class Pinopsida; order Cupressales; family Cupressaceae; genus Sequoiadendron; species Sequoiadendron giganteum. The sequence goes on from CM021101.1 coordinate 451,686,314, forward strand.
GTTTGGAATTCCGTGAGCAGCAAATAACTGTTTGTATTTTGGGCGATTTAAACTGTCATAACTGAAATATGAATGGGCAGCTAATAATAAATTCCCTTTATTAAAATTTCTCAATTTTTGCTTCAGGGGCGCTGCCCCCCCTTGCATTCCCTCGTACAATTATTTGGGGGGAAAACACGCTGACATAAGTGGGGAAAAAATTAAGCTTCAAGTCTGATTAGGCTCCACAATACAACACATATTTTATAAATACTTACCCAATATTAACAAGAAAAGGTTAACAAATAATAAGATTTCAGTAAAGAAGCTAAAACCTAAAGATTTACCTTCCATACAACACCTGTCAAGACTCTTGCTGTCAATGTGAAAAAATATTGTTGCCTCTGAGATGGCATCTCTTTCTGTTCATTCTACAGATGCCTATATCATTTAGGAAACATAACCCTATTTCACATTGTTTCAAATTAGATGTAAATCTTGCTATATCTGTTCTTGATCACGCTTCATTGAGATTAAGAAGCACATTTCATCTCTGCAAACATTTCTTTCAGCTGATTGATAAACCCATCTAAACAAGCACAGATACGAGTTACAAAATTAAAATTAGAAAAGCCCTAGGGGATGCCGATGGAATCAATTATATTAGGTGATTTGCCACTTCGTTTAAGGTTTTTGCTTTGATTCAAAAATATTTGTATGGTCCAAATTTAACAGTGATTTTGAATTATTTTTTTGATCTTGATTTAAGTTTGCCGATTTTAAAGCTTTCTATTGAAATTTGGCAAACTCTGACTAATGAACCTGGAGTGGGGCCTTGTTGCTGTGCAAGAAATGTTAGATGAATACCCTCTTGCTGCCATGCTAGCATCCTGCAGCCTGTTATCTGCAGTCTTATTGCAGATTGAACATCCATGTCATTGCTCTGCCACACTTTTGACAGGATCTCCTCAGTGCGGGCTCTGCGTAATGTTCTAATGGAAGAAGTGCAAATACTATCCACACATTCTAATTATTGATCGTAGATCAGAAGCATGCAAAAATATTTACTTAGTAGCAACAGGAAACATCAATAACAAGATATTATGCTTCTCCTCCACCTCTGTAAACAATAACAGCAAGCTCTTATTCACACAATTGGCTCACATACTGTTAAAGCATTATAAACTTTGAGCCGTAGACAAATACATTGTAGAGGCTTGTTAAATAAACCTGAGCATTCAACAATACTTGCTACCTTCTAGGAACAACCCCACAACAACCTACAACCTACGTATAACCATGTGCTATCTTTAGCACAAGAAAAACTACACCTCTACAATGCTCACAATATTAAACCACTGTAGGCATTATTAGAAATAAAGCTACATTTGTCTAACAATTTGGAAGAGATTGGAAGAGAAGATATACATGAATAAAATAGTCAACATGTACGTATCTGTGGATCTTCACAGTGAACTCAGCTGACACATGCTTATCACTGGAAAAGTTGAGATAGTGTGAATGAAACTTACTATCCAATGACTTCAGGAAAACTAACAATCCAAATCTATGAAGAGAAAGCCTAGTGCTTCTTGATTCTGATTTGGAATGAGTGTCCATGTGAAGACATCTCAGATCTGAACAATTTTTTTTTGCGAGTGTCAGAGGTGCTATCACACACATCCTAATTGTTCAACATGCAATACTGTCATGCTTATCAAGATTCTAAGTTTATCTTTGGTTGGTTTATTTATTTCACATAACCTCATCAGATGATCACATTATCTTTTCACATAACCCAATTGTCATACCATCTTTTCTTATGATGCAAATGATTCAGTGTTTCTATCAATTATTCTCAGGATAGCATCTCACTTTCATTATTATCATATTTAGTTCCTGTTCAGTACCCATTTACCACTGCCTCATAGGCTTATTGTTTGTTCCATTGAATTAGACTTCTTGGATCATAGTTTCCTTCAGTATCATGATTTTTGTTCAATAAGTAATAACATCTCTTTCTACAAAATAGTAACTTTGCTTAGGAATTCAGATGGATTCATAAGTCTTAAGACTTACCAATCTAATAATCATAGCATAAACAAACTGACGTGTCTTATAAACTTTTTCTGACCTAGGTCTTATTCAATTAAAACCGCTAATATCATATGAGCTTAAGTGATGTTCTAATAGATGATCATTCAATTCATTAAAAAGATAGCCTTATAACAATACATTTGTCTTCATCATTACTTCTCTGTTTTAAACAAGAGTCATATGGAATATCAATAATTATTGCTTGATATAAGTTAAAACCCTTATAGTATAAGTCAGTCGATGTATCTTTGCGTGGTCATTCATTAACATTTCTTTTTGTAAGGAGTACAAATCTTCCACATATACAACTTCAAGCAATCCTTTCCTAACTAATTAAGTTTAATAACTGAGTTTCAATACACCATACACCATTCTGTTCTTATACATACATCCAACTGAAATTATTCAAATTCATTTTATACAAGTCCATATGGATGCACACAATCATATTAACAACTTCAGGGCAACTGTCAAGTACATCTGTAGACAGGAACTGTCAGGACACAGTCAACTCAGGTTCCAATTATGAATGCCTATATTCCTAATCATAAATCAAATTATGATTACAACACAGTTCTAAGTCTTGTTTCCTCCAATGTACAATTCTCAAAGTCATCTCAAATAATATTATAGATGGAGAACAATGCAAATGACTCTAGGTTACATTGACATCACTGTTACAGTCAATTCAAAATTACACTCAACACTTATCGGTCCTTAATATATCTTCTGGATTAAGGATCTTGAGACACCAATGTATCCAACCAGCATCTAGAGCCTTTAATCACATTTAGGGAGTAGTGGTGGCAAGTGAGCTCAACCTAGTACCTCCACCCAACCCCAACCCAAGGTCCAATTGGTTATGGCAACTCCCTGAAACAAATCTGAATGATCACAATAATGGATACAACACTAGACATTTACATTTCCTTATGCCATTGTTAGATTATGATTGGACAACCACAATATGTTTCTGTCCATTTCCATCAATGACATTTAGGTTTAATGATCAAACCGTGAGCATAAATTCAAACTAATTAAAAATGTGAAATAAACATGCAAAATGAAAGTTGAATTCTAATGTTCACCTTAAGATTGAGCACAATGGAAATTCAAAATAACAAACACGAAAATGTTACCAAACTCCATCTTTGCTAGTGGATTTGCTCAATGGGATTCAGAAATATCCCAGGCTAATTTTCTATGCAAAATATTTTCACTTTCACCCTTCTAGGTGCACAGGCATTCGTCAAACAGTTTATCTGAAATTTGGAAATCTGATTTGTGCTTGTAGACACTTGGCATTGTTTGGTTCAATTTCTCAAATGTAATTTTTAGATGATTCTTGCTCAATTAAACCCGGAGTATTGCAATTTGACAATAATAAAATTCATTCATTCATTGTTCATAATGCTGGAAATGAATATTACAGATATTCAAATATGGTTTCAGAGTTACAGATAAATTATATTTAAATAATTTCTGACCTGAGAAATCGCTGGAATAACTTCTCAATGTTTCCCAATTATCCATGCTAGGTAGTTCTACCTTCAGCAACTATTATCAGCATCTCATTAGCTGTGCAACACCCCTTTGAAGGAAATACGGTCAGCTAGACACATCTACAGCAGCTCACAAGAGAGGTGGACTATAGTTTTAAACCCTCGATGCTTAAGGAATTTGGGCGCAACTTTCCTTGACCTGTGGACCCCACACAACTCTACATCACTCTTGCTCAGACTTTGAAAAGTACAGCGGCTCTCCTTTAAGGCTGCAGCTTCCTTAATAGCTGTGGCTAGAATATTGTATGCCGTGATAGAAAATTTGTAAAGCTATCGGGCCTCAAAATATAAAACTGATGCCTATATCTGCAACAATTAATAAAATCCCCATTACATCATCTCTTACAAACAATTGAAATAATATGGATAGTCCTGAGCAACAGGAATAACCTTTAATAATTTAACTTTGTAATTGAGCAGTTGGAAAATCCTTTTAATAATTTAACTCTGTAATTGAGCAGCTTGTCGCAACTGAGAAATCCGTTTGGCACAAGACTTCACGGATTTTGAAAAACTCCAATCAAGACAGCTCAAGCAAGGAATCTGTATGACCTCTTCAACAACCAACTAGGGTAGAATCTTGCACTACTGAAACTAGCATCCCCTAAGGTTTCGTCCAAGGGTTTGTATTTTTCCAAAACTCTCCAATTTTATCAAAATATTCAAGCATAATAAAAAAGACTTCCAAAAGCACTTTTGTATCCATCTCCTGAATGACCTTTCAAATTTGCGGACTTTTAATATTTTAATTAAACCTCGGGAAATAAAGTGACTTTTTAAACTTCATTAAATAACCCACAAAGTCACTTTATGAAACTCATAAAATTAATTAATTAATATTACCCATAAAATAAGCTTGGTGGGATAATATTAAATAATTAAATTAAAATATTCCTTGCTTCTTGAATTTAGCCTATGGGAATAAGATAGCCTAATTGGTCCTCCAAATTACTCCTTGGAAGGGGACATTACAAATTTAGGATGTGTTTTCTTGAAATCTCTGCAGCATGGACTCTTGGAGATAGTTGATTCATTTGCATAGGGTGATGTGCTAATTTGGAGATTTTTGGTAGGGAGGATGGATGGTGGTGATTTGAAGACAGGATCTACGATGGAGATTCAATGAGAGCACTTTCCTAAGATTGAGGAGAAAATGAAGGGTTTAAATTTAATTTGTTGAAGATGAATGGGTAAGATTGCATTTACTAAAAATAGTAATTTGTTGCAACCATAAAATTCTATTTTAAAGTTGGGAGGGAAATGCATTTATTTTAGGATGGAGGAAAATAATAAAATATTTTAATTTAATTATCCATATGTTGGTTTCTCAACCTGTATTCAACAATTCCCAAAGATTTATCAAATCTTATGTGCAAAATCACTAAAGGATTGACAAACGAACGAGAGTGATCATAAACATCGACATCTATTGCACTTTAGGCTTTGCAAAATCAAGGTGGGTGCTTCTATTTCAACATTGAATGGAAAGATATGCACCAATCAGACTACAATGTCAAGTAGATGCAGATTCTCATACGTTATAACAATGATTTACAACATTTTGAGACATAGGTGACATATTCCTTGTAGCTTTACACTCGACACATGAGAGAACAAACAATAAAAAAAATAAATTACAAATAGTTGAGATTTATCGTGGTAAATTGTATTTTGGGATTGGAATGAACATCAATATGGATTAGTGCCTATTTTGGGATTATACAGTTGTAACATGCATACCACTCATTTTAACATTAAATATCTTTTGATTGAATAGTATTAAACTTAATTTGACGTGTTGATGACTAGTACGTGTGCAATTCTACTTAATTATCTATTTATGACATAAGTAATATTATTATTTTCTATGAAAGCAATAGAGCATTCATTGAATAGAGACCAATGCAAAAAGATAATTCGATGCAACAAATGTGCACAAAGAAATTCAAAATCCTTGATTATTTATTTCAAAGAAGTATTACATCATACAATGGTGACAATAACATAGTACAACATGTATTCATTTAATCCTTTTCAGAAATGACATGTTATTTTTGAGAACTTGTACAAACATGACAACACAGTTTTCCCTACTACAAACTTGAACAATACTCTAGTATCTTTCATTTTTCCAACCTCTCTTACAAACAAAGTACATCTCTTTTATAGAAGAAATGAGCATGCAAGCTCGTGGATGAGTGACACATGCCATTTTTTACAATTGACACAATGGACTCCTATGTGATAGAATGGGTGCAACAACTTTGCAAATTTCTTGAGGGCGACTTCCACAAGCTTGTTGCCAAGGCAAGGAGGTAGCAAGAGTCAAGATGAAATAGGAGGAGCTATGCCTTTCTTGGACCAACCAAGTTGATGCACTGGTTGTTGCTACTAGTCATGGCAGTGGAGAGTGAATGTGTAGGTGTTTCTCTTTTGAACTTTCGAGGGCTGTCAATAGATGATGAAGAGAACACCCAAAGCAAGTGTATCCATTTTGGATTCTTAGATGCAGAGGCGGGCATGAGTGAGGCTAATTGATCTAGATTCCATTTGGAGACAGAGAATAATCAACTTGAGCATTGATGGGTATATCTTGCAACACCTTTACATTAACCAACAATTTTGACAACAAGATAAAGACGAGATAGAAGAGATATTGCCATCTTGTAGAATGAGGCCAACGGGAAAGAATAGGATGACATTGAAAAACGAAGATCACTCTCAAAGGGCCAACACATCACCTACATCTGATGGTATGGATAGGACAATACCAAAGGCTTCAAGGAAGGAATTGGAATGGATCCTTCTCAAAATGGAGTTTGTGGAATTGGTGGGCTCCCATAGTGGAAGGAACAAAAATGTGTAACTCATGCACACCAAGTGAATACAATGTCCTCCATCGACACTCCTTATAGTAGTTTGGTTCTACCCTCAAGTGTCAAATGGACCAAACCATATTCATTCCAATTCCACCTGTTCTCAACAAAATTCTTTTCTTTACCTTTGAACTCACATAGTTTGAGGCAAGAGAACCTCGAGTAACCCCAAAAATACTAGGGCACCATAGTAATTTATCTCCGAGAACACTTTACAAAAACTAGGCCTTATGAATCAATCAATTTGAACTTATGATCTCCTTTTACAACAAAATTCTAAGGTTAATTAAGCCTTCAATCAAGTTCTTAATCTTGATTATTCTCTTAAATGATCCCATAACCAAAATAGTGCCACTTTAATCATCTACAATACCTAGAGATACTAGCACACACTTTTGAAGATTTCACAAAATTCAAGTGATGCATAGAATCAACATCACATACTAGATATCTCCGTCCATACAACACACTCCTCCTTCGATGACCACTTGTGCTCTAGAACTTTTCCACTTGGTTTGTATGGGTTGTATACCTTGCATCTAGGTGTACTTTTGTTTCCTTGATAAAATTATCAAGCCTTGACTCCAATTCTAGCGACTTATCAAATCCAACATTGCACAAAATTGGATCCACCATATCACCTAGAACAATTGATGTGACTAAAGCCAATGCAATACTATAAAAAAATGCTTTGTATTCATTTAATGATTTAACTTTGCCGCCATCATCAAGTTTTCGAGGCAACATACACTCTTCAAGGGCCTTGAAAATATTCAACTTATCCTTTGACTTCACATCAAGTCTGCTTTGAAAAGTAGAGATGTCACTCAAAAACCTTGTGAGTACTTGAGATCTCAACTGGAGCATCAGGATTAAATCTTGCATGGTCTACATATTGCCCATAATTTGCATATGTGGAATCCACATACTTAAGATATCCCTCAAAGATGTTTCGCTGTCGACATGGCTAATGTGGGGCTTTCTTAAATTGCTATAGCAAGCCCACACATCATCAAATTTGTGTGAAATGCAGGGCAAGCGATGATTCAAAAGATTACTAATAAAAATCAATAACACTTTTCTTCCCCTTCTCCCTTGCTTCAATCTTTGCATTTTGGCTCAATTCGAGCTTCTCCTTTAGGTTTGCAATTCTTAACATGAATGTATACCTATCCTACTAGGATATATCTCCTAAATTGATTGAAGAGTTGTAGGTTCTAATGCAATGCATTGAGGAGGAGTCAATAATTTTACTTTGTTATATTCTTGCCATAGCTTGATATGATCACTTTGTAGTTTGTCAAAATTTGTCTATAGCTTCTTCGTTGCTGCCTCACTAAACAATGCTATGCTCACTACTAAAGATGTTGCCTAAGGAGTAGTTATATTACTCAATCTCCTAACAATCATATTTCCGGTAAGCTCATTTATGTCTCTAGCTATTCGGGGCTTATTATTTTGAGGAGCTATTGCCCATATAGCTAAAGTTTCAATTTTGGTATTGAAACCTAATCCAAAATACAAATCATTAGCTTGATCCTTGGAGGCTAAAACATCTTCATCATTATCCTACCTTCTTACAATATCCAAAGCTATAGCAAATGTTATGTACCACCTTGGTAGGAGTAAAAGTCCACTTTCCTTGACTAATCTCCTCCCCTCCTTTGGACTCCTTTGGAGTGATTTTACTGACATCAAAATCAATTTCCTTTAGGACATTTTGAGTTGCCTCTTTGATTTCATTTTCTCTGATCAACCCTTTTTCTTCATTCATTCTTTAAAGAAAGGCCTTTTTTTTCCTTTTTTTTATCAAGAGAGCTTTGAATTCATTAGATTTGATGAATTTATATCATTAGATAAAAATTATTTGCATGCTAAGGCTCTTACTTCATGCATGACCTTACTTCCTTTTTCCAAATCAAGTAATGTTCTTTGTTGAGGGGCATCAATCAACTCAAGTATCCGAGGAGAAACAATGACTTATTGAACTTCCTTAATATCAAATTGGTTTTCCCCAACTTCAGTAATTGGGCAATCAACTAGAGGTTGCACTACTTGTTGCACTAATCCTGCTTGAGGAATTTCACCTCTTGTCCCTTTAGCTTCCATCATTGATGGCTAGCAAACTGATTGCTCCACTTGCTCTTTTTTCCATCGTTCACCCACATTAGGCCTTGTTCCCAATCTGGGAGGCACAAATCCCAAACTATCAACATGATCCAACATTGTCTGCATTCTAAGAATTGGATCCTTGATTTCTATGAATGTTCCTTTGAACCCAGCCTCACAAAGCTTTCTCTTTCTTTCTCCAACAAGAATTTTGAGCCATTTATCTTGTCTACTATGAACTTCTGCCTCAAATGTGCAATTTTGGATCAAATCTTCATCTTTTTTAAATTCATGCTCATAAGCAAATTTCTTTACTCTTTTTCTGACTTGATCAATGAAATGCTTTGGGTCAAAATCCCTTATTTTCTCTACTCTCATCTTGTACACCTATAGCTTAGACCCCAAGAGCTCTAGTCCTTCCTTTGAAGTGACAGTAAAATTTGAAAACTCTACTGTTGGTGGGAAGAAAAACCTTTTTTGTGTTGCCTTAGATGAAGCTTATCAGATTTTTCCCAAGAGCTCTAGTCCTTCCTTTGAAGTGACAGTAAAATTTGAAAACTCTATTTTTGGTGGGAAGAAAGAACCTTTTTTGTGTTCCTTAGATGAAGCTTATCAGATTTTTTCAATTTCCATATTATCTCAGGGAAGGCCACTCTATCTGGAACCCATTTAGGTAGAACATGTGGCTCAACATTTGCACCATAGACCCTGATGATTGTTGTATCTGAATGGAGAAACCAATCACCCCAAGAACTTCCTTGGGTTGTTTATCCTTAGGTCTCAAGAACTTCATAACCATATTAGATAACCTTAACCTTTGATGCCCCAATAATCCCAACTTTACATGCACAAAATGCCTCTCAAACAAGACATAATTTGATGATTTGTAGTGTGAATCCCATATATGAGTTTGTCCTTGAATAGGCATGGGATTTCCTTCAGGGGTTTGGCATCTTAATTGTATTGCTTTATCCCAAATATTTCTTGCATTATACAACAAAATGTAGCACATCATTGAGTACCACTTGAAATAAGGGGTCTTGCTATCTGTCTTAAAAGACCCTAAATCTTTGTGAATTCCCTCAAAAATAAAGGATGCATAGTCAAAATCCAATTAAGATCCCAATGCTGAATATTAGTTGCCATCATCATCAAATGAATTCGTATTGGAGGCTTGAAATCAACTCCCAACACTTGACATAGAGCATAATACGTCATTCTAAAATATATCTTCATTAAAAGGCTCCAATTTGTTTTTTGCAAACGGTGTTGGTCAACGAGAACTTCTTTTCCTATGATGGGGCAACCATATGACCCTATAGCTGGATCTATCCCTCTTGTATTATTCACCAAAGATAATTGTAACACTTGTGGGATTTAGTATGGAAACTTCTCTAATCAACTCCTTGTTCATTGTCAATAGTAGTACACCCTCATAATTATATAATGTTTAGGTTTTAGCATTGTATTTGTTAAAAATAGTGTGGATCAATTCAACATTCACAAATACCTAGGGGACCACTAGTTTCATTGTGTCGTACCTCCAAATGTTTGAAATAGGGAGATCCATTGAGTTATGATTATGATAGAATTTGAATAATTCCCACCCTTGGATTGGGATAATTGCATCCCTAATCGACATAGCTCGGTCATAAATCCTCTCAAAACTAGGCAGTTGGCTCATAAGATCTTGTTCTAAATTGCGCTTTGCCCTACCATCTTGAGACTTTATTTGATTCATTTTGTTGTATGGTGGTCTTACTTTTGGGGATTTCTTAAATTATGGAAGCACAATTTGTAATAACTGCAAGAAATACCAAATGCCCTTGAAATGTAAAACTCTAGCATTGAAAGAAAAACTCTTGCTTGCATAGAAAGAAAATTTTAAATTATGAATGTACTCGCTTTACCAACACTTTGATGCCTTCGAACTAGAACCAACAATAGAGAGCTAATGTAGTATGTCACTTATTGCACAATTCTTGCTCAATCGCCCTCTTCGCAGTTTGAAAATAATACCCGAAGCATTCAATTGCAGATTTTAAAACATGTCTTTTACCACCTTCAACATTAAATGCTCATACAAGCCAAAGATTGTATGGTGTGCCACAAGTTGTTTACTTCTTTAAATATAAACTTTTGATCATTCTTGAAGATTTAATCAATAGATAGCGGTCATCAATTGTTTAGCACAAATGATTTAAAATACCTTTTTGTCAAATTGTATTGCAAAGGAGGCATTATTTGCAATTGCAAGATGCCACTTGTCAAGGTTGCCTTCATTCATTCCATTTTGACCACAATGGAACTTTTGGCTTAATAAGAAAGTTGTACGTTGCTTAGGCCCAAACACTGCGGAGGACATGTGTTGACATATCACGACATCATAGTTTTGGAAGGAGAGCACTAGGGAGAAATCGTGCTTTGAAGAAACACTATATTGCAATGGGATGCTGACATTTGGCACAATAGAATAAAACTTGATCCACCTTCATCTACAAAAAAGGACAATTAAAGATATTTTCAACCAATGAGGACTCACCAAGTAATCATTAGGGATAAATGCTTAGCGGGGTCCATAGAGAGTTGAGAGAACCTTTGGGGTTGCATGTCAACACAATGCTATAGTGCTACTTCAAGCATATGCACCTTAAGCAAAGCCACACTATACTAAACCATGTGCGACACAATTGAAACTTTACACATGGATAGCCAATGAGGACCACAAAATCTTTTAAAATGCAACTTGCCTAAGGCATGTGACTAGGTCATCAAGGCAAAGGATTTAGCTTGTAGTCCAAATGGGAGGGCCGATAAGATAATGAGATCAAAGACTTCCTTGAAACACTTAAGTGATTGCCTACAAATTTAATAGGTCATCAATGAATTATAGATTGAGAGTATGAAAGCTTAAAATAAAAGCCAAGGGTTTTTGTGTATGGATAAATCAACACACTAAGCACAAAAACCCTAAATTTTTAATAAGACATAACACCAAGTAAGGCGGAAATTGAGATAATTATTTCATTAGATGTGACATTGGGTTAGACTAATTAAATTATGTTTATTCAATTAATTGGTGATGAACTAGAATAATTATTTAATTAATTAGTGGCAATGAAATGTTAATATGGAATAATGTTAGGACAATTTAATATATAGGTTTTTCCCCTCTTTGAGATGGAGTTGTGACTAGCAAAAACAATGCCATTGTGGGATAGAATTGGTAGGAGGATGCTCTAGTCATTTAGAGGAAATGAATTCAGGAAATGGTTAAGGGATGCCCCCTTGAGAGAGTAGGTGGGTTGATAAGACCTAGGTGTTCTCTTGAAGAACTAGGTTGAAAGGGATGAAAGAGGTTTGAGAAGATAGAAAGAAGGTGGAATGGCTAGACATGTATGAAGGTAAGGATGTTAGGAAAGGAAGAGATGATATTAGTGAAGAATACGATGAGGATGAGGATACTCATGATGATAGAATGGGTGATAAGGATGATGGATTTTATGAGGAATCGATATGATGAAAATTGGATCCAAGTATATGTTGAATTTATAGCAAGCAAGTGGTATTTGTTGTAGCACTTAACATTATGCACGAGGGTAGAAGGACCAAGGTGTCAATGTGTCAAGTGTGTGAGAGATCGATATTAAGTAGGCATATGATTTAATGAACCATAATATAGAAGATGATGACGACGGTCATGATTTGCCCCAAGGATTGACTCATATTTGCAAGTGGCAAAATAAACACAAGCAAGCGAGCGAGCAAGAAAGCAAGACCAAATGAATAAATTGACAAGCAAATAGACAAGATGTTGCCTCTAATTAAACTAAAAACCATTGGTTTATTGGTTTGATGATGATGACAACATTGTTGATGTGGGAACAATATATCTTGAGAACAATGCGAGGATGGGGAACGATATGTCTCAATGATGATAATTGGCTGATTTAAACATGGTTTGGATTTCAACAAGATTTAGGATGAAATGTATGGATGCTTTTTGGATATGTGCTCTGTTGCTTGGCTAGATTTGGCAAGATTGTTCTATGATGCTATTGGTGTGTTTAGACGAGGAGGAGCTTTGGTGTTTTATGATGCTATTGAGTGCTTGTGTGGATTAGATTTAGACAATATTGGCCAAATGGATTGGATATGGATATTAGGAAGTGTATCATAATTGTGAAGGTGTGAGTGTTTGGATTATAGGATTGCGGATCTTGTGTTTGGCTTGGATGTACTGCAAAGTATGCTTAGGATTGATTGAATTTCTAATTGCTAATGAGAAAACCCATTCTAGCACTAAGGATGAAGGTGTCGGGTGGATAGAAGGATGGTATTATTAGTGGTGATAATGGATGGATTGGTTGAATTTCTAATTGCTAATGAGGAAACCCATTCTAGCACCAAGGATGAAGGTGTTGGGTGGATAGAAGGATGGTATTATCAGTGGTGATAATGGATGGAAGGATGGGACTAGAGATGGAAAGGGGGAGGGATGTAGGATGCATTTTTCGAGGGCTACATTACATATGAATTATATTCTCCTACTCTAGGTATGTTGCTCATATAGGATACTATGCTTGGACACATTGGGATAGGTATGAATGGATGGGATAATACGATAGTATGATATGGACGACTAGCTAATGATTGCAAAGGATGAATGGGATGAGTGTGTGGAGGAAGCTTGCCCCCAAGTGTAGGGTACACATGTGACAGATTTATGCATGATGTCCACAAAGTTGGATTTAATCATGGTACATGCCCAAGGTGCCATAGGAATGGTTTTTGTTGTTGGACACTTTGTCTCTTTGTTTTTTATTTTTTTGTTTTTTTTGCATTTTTGATTTTTGATTCAAGCATCTACTTTGATGATACTATCCCATTTTGTTTAGTTGTTATAAGTGGATCATGCTATTGTTGTTGCTTTCGACATCTATTGTTTCGAGTTTTGAAGATTGTTAGGTTGGCTTCTCTTGTTGTCAAGTTTTGTGGAGTGGGAGCTAGGTTGGATGAAGGATGTATGTTCATGCAAAAAGTTTGGATGAAAGGGAGTGATGGAGGCATGCTGGATAATGGATTGGGATAGGTAAGAGGGGTGGATGGAAGGATAGAAATATGAAGGCGTGCAATGTCATGGGATGAACGAGTCCTCACACCATGCTAAGTTTGGTGATGGGTTTTTTTGTTAGATGTGATGGTGGATTTTCAATTTTGGCATTTTGGGCTTTGTTGGCTGAAGAGATCTTGGATTCTTATGTTCTTGGATTTGGGGATTTTAGATTTTGGGGTATTTGTTTTGCTAGATTTTGGGACTCAAGTGAGTTTTGTGGTTTGGTTTTGTTGTATCTTTGGTTGAATATTTGGATTGCTTGAATTTAGGATTGTCAAGTTTTGGGGTCCAAGTGGATTGCCAGTTTTTGGGCTTCAAGGATAACAAACCATTGGCTTTTGGCTTTAGATTCATGGACTTTTTCTTTGAGGTTCTTGGATTTTGGAACTGATCTGAACTTTGGAGTTTGGGATTTTTGGTTATTGGGATTCGAGGTTTTTAGATTTTGAATAGTGGGGTTAGGCATATGGGACTTTTTGATCCATGTAGAATTTTGTGTGCCTTTGAAATGCTTGGTGTTAAGACTATTTGGGTGCAAGCATTTTAGGCTTTTGGAAGGGTTTCTTGTGATTCACTAATGCATCCAAGTCTATTTCAAAGCTCGTTTAATAGTCATTGAGGGAGATATGATCTGGAAGTCCCATGAAGGTGGTGATAAATTCATCATTATGCAAGATGTTGAATGGTGTGTGATTTCGTTGATCCAAGGTGATGGATGAAGTGTTGGTGTGAATAAGGCCTTGTACCTAGCTAATTCCTAGTAGGGGGACTTATTCACATGTTAAGTTTACTTAGGTCCTAGGTGTCCTTCTAGAAGTCTTAGTTGTCTAGATAAGATCTTATCATATCTTATCTTTTTGACTTTTTTGTCAAGTTAGTTGTCTCATAACATAGGATTAAGAGATGTCACAATCTTGTCCAATCCTATCTCTCACCTTGCCTTTATAAGCAAGGCCTCTAATGTACATATTCAATCAATCTTGCATCCATAATCAAGCAAACTATTCTTGCCATTTTCTCTCTTGTGGAGGATATTTTGGTCTTGCAACTGTTCTTGGGGTGTTGGGAGTTTGCCACTAACTCCTACATGGTGTCAAAGCTCTACTGTTGCAGGTTCCTTCCCATATTTGAGGGTGATTTGTGCCTGAGCTTTTGTTGGATGCAGTTTGGGGTGGAATGGACCTCACGGTGGAGTCCAAAAGGCCCCAAAATCCCTATGTCCTCTTGATGGATTTGCAACTCAACTCACAAGAGAACAAGCCAAGTTGGCACACATGGGAAAATTGAAGTCTTCCAAATCACAGTCTCTTCTTGCAAAAGATCGAAAGGTTTTAGGTGGCAAAGGTAAGAAGCAAAATAAGGACCCCAAGTCTAATGAGCAAGGTAAAGATTCACCTTCACAAAGTGCTCCCGAGTCCACTTCCTCTCCCAAAGTGGAATCATCTAGAAAGAAGTTGAAATGTGCATATTGCAAAAGGCCAGGACATGATGATCATAGGTGTTATGATAAGAAGATTGATGAGCTCATCCACCTCCTTCAAAAGAATCGCATTTTGTTGCCCTCATCAATGTCTTCTTCTTCTTCAACATCTCAATTCGCAATAACTTCATCATCATAGTCGAGACTACAAGAGTTACAAATAAACTACACAAAATGAAAGGACAAGCACTCCTGGCTTATACGAATCTTGAATATGGAAGATGGCTTCTTGATTTAGGGGCATCTCATCATATGGCATAATCTATGTGAATATTCTCTTCTTTTGGGCCTTGTAATTCACCTAATATTTTGATGGGTAACAACACATATATGAAGGTGTGTGGGAAGGGTTCTATAGATAGAGGAGAAGGCACTTTTAATGATCTACTTTGTGTTCCTTGTCATCTAATCTGCTTTCTGTTTATCAAATTACCCATAGTGGACAATGTAAAACAATTGAGCTCACTCTTGATAGAGTATACATATGGGACTTGGAGACTAGAGAGATCATTGCTATAGGGATGGTTGATCATTCATCTCGTTTTTATTACTTTTCCCATTTCTCTTTTACTAATGATAATGTTCCTGGGACTGATATTCATGCTCATTCATCAAGTATGAATTGTGTTTGTGAGGAGAAGTTTGGTCATCTGAACCTTAGTATTCTAGAGACTAGTGCCGAGCTTCCTAATCCTCCACCTCTTACTTCTTCAACTTCTAGTGCTTCTATTCAACAAGATGATCCTAGTTTTTCATATCTTGCTTTGTGGGATGAGTATTTGACAAGGATTTCTAACTTGTTTGTGGAGTCTCATATTGTAGATTTGGAGGACACACTTGAGGGGGTTTCTCTCCTCTTTGATGACAGTTTTGACACAATTGTTATTCCATCTTCCTTGTCTTTGGAGTTTGACATTCATGAGTTTCCTCATTCCCTTGATTTGTCATGGTTCTTGGTTGTTTGATCATGATTATGTTTTGGCTTTTTCAAGCTTGGAGACTCCTCATCAGTTTTCAAAGACATTCATTTTTGACACTTCATCCGTCCTTTCAATTGGACATGGAGTGGCTTCTTCATCAACCTATGGATTGTTTCTTCCTAAGGGAAGATGTGTTGCTTGCAAGCATTGGATCGTCTTTTGTTTTTTCAAGCATTCCTCATCAGTATTGGAGCTTCTTCATTATGGGGGGATATTTTGTCTCTCTCTTTCCCTCTTATGGGGGGGTCATTAATTGTATATTCATGATGGATGTAGTCCTTGGGGTGTATCATTGAGTCCTCCATTTATCATCCTTGGTTGTATCTTTTGTCTCTTTTGGAGAGGAGTTTTGTCCCACTGGGTTTTCTCCATTTGTGAGAGATTGCATTATAAATGGGTATCTAACATGGCCTAGTAGCCGAGACCCATAATAATCATTTTCATGTTTTGCATCTTTGCATAATAACCTGCTTTCTAAGTTGCACTTAAGGGGGGTGTTGGTGTGAATGAGGTCTTGTACCTAGCTAATTCCTAGTAGGGGGACTTATTCACATGTTAAGTTTACTTAGGTCCTAGGTGTCCTAGAAGTCTTAGTTGTCTAGATAAGATCTTATCATATCTTATCTTTTTGACTTTTTTGTCAAGTTAGTTTGTATCATACCATGGGATTAAGACACGTGTCACAATCTTGTCCAATCCTATCTCTCACCTTTCCTACATGAAGAAGGTGGATGGTTAGGTTTAGTGATGGGGTCAATAAAAGGATTGGTGTTGGGGTCAATGAAAGGATTTGTGGTGGGGGTGATAGGGTTGATGAAAGGATTGGTGGTAGCAAGTTCCACGGTAGAACGAGAAGAGGGGATTGCTTTGGCATTTGGAAAATTTAGCTTAGTGCTGGGGGGAGTAACATCCTTATTTTTCTTAATGGGAGATTTATATCCAATGCCTTGGAATCAGAGTTACAAAATTTGGACTCGATGCAGATTCAATAAACTGATTTTTGACTTAGACTCGACTTAGTGCCTAGACTCGAAAATTAAAAAATCCATGAAATATAGAGATTTTTAAGGATTTAAAACTTGTATTGCGCACCCTTTAATATATAAACCTTAAAAAACAATAAATTAATCAAAAATAAGCTACTTTGATCAGATACAAAAGTATACATTGATCAAATTGGTATGAAAGCAGATTTTAGTTGAAGGAAACAACATTTTAAGATATATATTATAAATATTGTCAAGTGTATACGAAACTCATGGATTATGAAATACATTACATAAGTGTATGTAGGTTGAATGACATTCATGATTGTATACAAGTCTATTGCTTAGAGGGGCATGCATCACGTGTCCCAACATCCATAGCTATACCTTGATGATGATGGTATCTATCTTTGAGTGATACCAACATCCAAAGGGTATGCTTGTGCTCTATCCTCTACTATGGCTACTACCTCTTCCTCTAGATCCACCTAATCAACTGATGCACGGTCATCTTTGTTGAAGATAGGTTCCTCAACCTTTGTGATCCAATTTGATTGTGGATCCACCGTCTCTAAAGTGATGGGAGATAAGCCTATGTCAAAAATTTGTTGGGGACAAAGGTGAAGTTTGAAATGCACATAAACAAGATCATTCAACCTGTGCACCGAGCTGCATTTCTTGGAGTGAATCTACTCAAACATGCTAAAATTGTACTTGGATATTGAAGCATTGCTTGGTTGGCACAAGACATGAGTTGCAATCCTTTGAAGATTTGGCATCTTAACACCAAATCTTTCCCAACATGCATTTTAAATGAGAACAAAAAACTCAATCTCATTGTCCAACTTTGAATTTCAATATTAACATAAAAAAGAGAATTTTATAAATTTTAAACTTAAATTATGCCCTTAATAGACTTACTTGTTTGCAATGTCGTTCAAGTTGTCTTGCATATATCTCATGCAAAGAGGTCCCCTTTTGCAAGTTTATAGATTTCAATCTCAAATAGTAACTTTGCTTTGAGCTGACGATTAAGTACCGTTCCCTCTATGATTGTGTAGAGTCCAATCAAACTTTCTCATCGGCCTTGAAATTTGGATGAAATTGGAATGTCGAATTTAGGAAAAAGGTAGTTGCATGTAGGGGCTTTTGAAGTTGAAGGCGCCATCATTGATCAATGATGTTCCATATGGGACGATACTTATCCTCAAACTCAACATAAATAGATCTGATGGCCTCCTTGGCCCTATCGATGCCCACAAATATATAGCTCATTGCTAGCTTCTCTCCATTTTCAAATCAAAGGAAAACAATGAAGGCTTTGTGAACTGCAATTATTATTAACTATTAATACAAATAAGTGTGAACAAAAATAAACAAATAGAATGAAAATGAAAAAAAAGATAGGATGGAAATGTCAAATGTGAACCAACCTCTACATTCTCCTTTCTTGGAAGCCAAAATCCATGCTCATCAAAAGCCAATCAACCACATCAACCCTAGCATTGTCTACCTTCAACATAATTTGTTGTATTATCTGTAACTATTTAAACAAGATTTTCCTCACTGACCTTGGTCAACACTCCCTCCAAAACCTCACAAAGGAATTGGGTCATAGTAGCATATACATGAAGGATGAACACAGTCCCAAAATAGAAGTTTGCACCCACATCTTAAGAAAGGTGTGGCATTCCCCACTATTTCATTTGCTAGGTATGTGTAGTAATTATACTTGGCATGGCAATTTGCAATTTGGTAGCTTTCATATGTTGGACCTTTAGGGATCTTCTTATTGTGCCTTTGCAACATCAATTGGATAATGCATAACAGCAACCATTAACCCTCTTGACATATAACTTGTCATCACTAAGTCATCAGTCCATTTTGAAATAATTCTGATTTGTCAAGTCATGAGATTCCCCATTTGGCAATACAACCTCCAACATGGGCCTTTCTCTACCTCTCACTTTCCTCTATTTTTGTGCACTTTTTTTGTGTTCTTCTAAGCCTTTAGTGCACTTTTCTTTTGTGTGTATTGCTTACATTGGGCACAATCCCTGCTCAAAGCTTTCTTGCAAATGTATGCTATATAATGTTTACCTTGTAATGTGCAATATATACCTTCATATGCTAACTAGTATGTGGAGTTTCACCATAGACAAATGATTTACAACTCCTTCAATTGAATGCATAACAATATAGTGTACATCTGCCATATTTGCTCCAATTGACAACATAAAAAGGACAAACTTGTTTGTTAAAACATTACATCTTTGTCTATGGCAACCTACAATATGAGCCCTTGCAAGAATATCTCTGCATGTACACCAAGAAGTTTGTGCGTACCCATAGGTCCATATAGCCCAGGCACAGTCAAATACTTCTTCCTGTTTGGAGAACTTTGAAAACTGGTGACAATTGTCGTGCAAAGCTGTCTTGTACTTATGTTATTGTAACTCATGCACTCATGTCCGTAGAGTATGCCACCAATCCTTACATAAAGATTACAATATAATATGTTCATGGAAACAACCATAAAGGGAAATTACATAAACAATAAAGCTATTACACTCTGTTGGTCAAAATGACCTTATTACATGAAAAAGAAAAGAACCAGGAAGAAACTAACAAAGTTGTACCGAACCCATTGGATTAACTGTTACCAATTTCTTTGTGTGATATCACATATCAACTATTGCTTGCATGAGGATCCTGAGTTCCATTTGTTATTGTTCTGTCCATCAAGACCAAATGCCATTACATACTATTGTGTTAAAGGTTGCTGTTTGGTGTGTGAACTGCTTGATTAACTTCTTCAAATACTCAACATGAACAACAAATGTGCATGCTGTATAAATTCTTGTTGATTTTTAGCTGGGAATCATTGGGACCTTGGTTAAGCTGACACACACAATGTTTAGATTGCACATAAGGATAAGATATGAATTCCCTTTAGCTAGTGCAGTCCTGCCTTCATATGCATATCTTGGTTCCTCATATAATGTATTATTGAGCCAAGTGCATGTAGGTTGCTTCTGAAAGATGCTCTCTTGTAGCAATTCTCTGATATGGTAGCAGAAATTTGCAAAATTAAAGTCTATCAGAACAAGTTTGTGACCCTATGTGTTATATTGATACTTATCCATATCCCCACTTCATGTGGAGAAATTTACAGATGTATGGATGAGATGAAATCTGGCTCCTAGGAGTAGATGAACAAATGGGAACTACCTTATTAGGTCTACCAGATTGGTAACAAATGATGTAGTACCCAATGGTGAGTGTGCAATGATGCTTATATGTTATGGGGTTAGATGCTTGATATAGCAATTAGGTCGCTCTCCTACGACGTTTTGGTATTTACGAATCTGAAAACATCTAGTCAACTAGTAGGCTTGTGTATAGGAAGTTAGGAACCCATTTCGTGAGAACCTTGGTAGCTCTAATTGACTATGCAGGCATATGCTTGGCTAGTGCTTTAGGATTGACTTTGCCCACCCATTTTCATGATTTCTGAATGGGTGATGCCACTAGAGCTTATTGATTGATAATATGGTGAGACACGTTCTGTATGGTGGCTCATACCTTTTCCACTAAGTCCTGTTGACCAGCTAACTTTCTTTCTGCTATGACCTCGGAGTTTGCTTATAATGCACTTTCCTGGTTTAATATCTACTCAATTCCTTGTTTACCACATTTTGGCTGGTAGATGTAATGTGATACAAATCTTCAAAATCCTGTTCTTTAATATGGATTGGCTCGACATATGTTGGTCCTTGCATAGGATCTAGTGGAACAATTACTCACTTCTCCCCATTCTCAGAACTCATTGAGCTCCATTGAACCATACATGCACCTACTCCAAGAGCATGAGACTATGTTTTACTTTTGCCATGTTGATAACCTCAAAATCTAGCCAAATGTTGACTTCTTCAATACTAACTTCCACATCTTTAAGCATAACCATGGTGCCTCATTCATATTATTTTCCACGAGTGTGGCAAATGTACTGAAATGTGTTGTCCCATGGTTACCCATGCATCGTGTGTAAGTACATTGATTTAAGATCCTATGTCGATAATCACATTCTTCCAACAGATACCCATTTATTTCTTAAGCTAGTAGTAATTTGGTATCATACATTCTCTAAAGTGTGCGCAGGGCCTTTTGTAGTTCTGGGTTTGAGTCAAATAATTTGTTTGAATTGCTAGAAGCAAGTTTCTCTAGGAATTGTTTTAGCGGGGCTGATACTACACCCTGCCACAAGAGTCATGAACTGTTAGTCTTGATATATGAGTCTCCTCTTCTGTGTACATGCTGTTCTGTAATCTGGCATGTAGAATTTTGTGGTGCTTTTAGTTGCTCTATGGGATCAGCTCTTGGTTTCCATTCTTTGATTGGAAATTCCTTTCATTCAAAAGACATTTCTTTTGTGTGTGCCCCATGTCTTGGGACCGATTGATTTGTGCCATATGTTCTACTATTGCCCTGGTGAACCAACTTGTTTGTTGCAAAACATGCTTCCCTATGTTACTAGTAGTATGGATTATTTGTGTGGCCTTCTTGCATGATTCAAGTGATTGAATGAGTGTTGGACAATTTTGTTTTGTGGGTTGCATCACAATATCTTTTGTAGTATGGCCATTCTCACTGCCCTTAAATCATGCAAATCCGTGACCATGGCCATCAACTTTGCTTCCTTCATGACTTGGACAACCGCCATTCTGTCCTTGACATCTTGGTGCATTCTACTATTGAGGCGCACATTATGGCTGAAATCATTGTCGTTGAGGTGCATTCTGGTTTTGTGGTGCGGATTGTAGTTGAGCATATTGTTGTTAAGGCATATACTGCTGTTGGATAGGTGCAGGTCGTACACTAGCAATGAGAACTTGCTTTTCCTTTAGCATTGTGCAGATCTTGAATGACCTGGTAAGAATTGTTGTCATTGTTGAATTCTCATGGACTTCACATCTGTTTTTTAGTGTAATGCCTTGGTACTTTTTGTAGGAAGGCATAGGAGGGTGTGCCTTGATGCTTATGACAAATTGCACTTTTGGAATGTGCAGAAAGTGTTGAGCAACACTATCGCCTAAGCTCTCACCACCAAATAGTTGACTATTATATGCCCTTTTGAACAACACTTAGACACCATAGTCCTCACTTAGCTTCTTGTGTGCCTAGTAACTGTTTCATGGACATGGGCAAGGGTTTCCCACAAGAATGAGGGATCAAGCAAACACCTTTTCTTAGTCTTTTGGATTCCTAAACTTGTTTCAAAGGGTATTAATGGTTCTGAATAATGTCATTTTATCTTAGTATCCTTCTATTTTATTAGTGGTACCCTGGATGTGTGTCAAGGAGGTTTTTTTTGTCATGTAGTAATTCAACTTGCATATCTCATTTAAGTATGCCTTATTGCCATTTTTGTAGCCTTTTTAATTTTGTTTTGTAACCATTCCTTTTTAAGACCTTAGTAAGATGTTTCTCCTGCAATATTCTGTAGTCTGTATCCATAATTCTTAGTGCTCTAGTGAAGAGAATGTTGAGAACAACTTTTTGGGGCTGATGTTGATGCAAGCCAGCTCTAATGTATACATTTGAGTGTCTTCTTTTCATTGATTTGTTGTGGGAGTGATCAATTTCGTTTTCATGATTAAGAAATCTAGGAAAGGAAGTCTTCTTTCCTCTTACACCTCCACTATGAATTGAATGTGTTAGGATAAAACATTATTGAGGTGGACTGGGAAGGCATATAGAGTATCTCTGCCATGTGGTCAGTTGACATTGTTGCCACCTATGTACTGATGTCACCATGTAGATTTAGGATGGAAGGGGTCAATAGAGTCTTTCTCAAGTTTCTCCATGAATAAATTAATTACAATGGGGTAGAGTGGGGATTCCATGGCAATAACTTCTGTCTTTTTGTAAAACCCCTGAGAAACTAAAATGTGTTGAACTTAAATAATTCCAGGGCATGCTTTATAATATTTTATCAGAAAGGATATACCTAGTCAGGGCATCGTGCTGTATAGAAAAGACATCTTCAAAATCCTAGTATCACAGGTGAAACAGTAGATGTTCTGTGTTAAGGATATTTATCAGCACTGTTTCTGATTCATGGTTGAGCACATGGACTGGATGGAGTGACAGATGAGAGAATAGCCACAGAAATCTAAAAAATAGACAGTTTAAATAAAAATTCTGGAATACTTGACTATTGCCTCCCTGAACAGCATCAATGGACTGGAGACACTGGAGTTGCTGGACATATCTATGTCAGCAGCGGGTCATGCAGAACAGGTGATTTCATAATAACCACTTTCAGATGCTGTTCCATGCTACATTGGCAACCCCAGCAGCTTTAGGAGAACAATTGACCTTCCTGGCAGCACCACCATCCTGAAATGAAGTTGTCTGGAATCCTGGATAACTGCATTAACATGTCTTGGCATAAATTACTGTCTGAATTTCAACTGATATCTACCGTTATCAGTCAATTCTGAGTTTGAAGTCTTCCTCATTATAACTTGAATTCTTTGTTTATCTGTATTTTGTTTATTTTTAGACTTGTAGCAGCTTAGTACTATAAAAAAGACTATTTTTCTTTTCAGAAAAAAATTGCATATAAAGACTAAAGAAAATCTGCATTAATATCTTGAAAAGAGACTTATTGGCCCACAGTAGATCTGCACCAAGGGATTTCTCTCTTCTTCCAAATAAGTTTTGTTTGTCTGAAATAATTCATTTTTTATAGTTCTGTTTTTGTTTTCTGTACTTGGTGTTGTCCTTTTGTCATAACAGGACTGGTGTTTGTTTCCTATATTATCTCAAATCTCTATTTCATCCAAATTAATGGTATATCCATTTGTCAAATTTTAAGCTTTATAAATTTTCCATGGATTTGTGCTTAGTTTTTTTATCAGCCGGGCACAGTGTTGAAATTGTTTCCATTCAATGTTAATGTAACTATTCTATTTCTTCTGAATTAGTTTCTTGTTTACCTTTGACCCAATGTTTTGCATTAAAAGATTTTTTTTTTTGCAGGAACAACAATTATGTTCTCAGAATAGATTATTCCCAGATCATTATCGCCTAATAAAGAATGCTCTAGTGTTCAAGAGTACAGGTGGTCCTGTCAAAAGGGCTGATGCATACCGTTATTTTAAAATTGATTCTAGCAAAGTGGACAAAGTGTATGATTTCCTGTCAAGAATGGGCTGGATCCAGGGTGAGGAATCAGCCACTATCTGATTCTTTAATAATAAATATTATATATATATATATATTTGCATTACTTGTAATCTCTTCCTGTGTGTCCTAATTCTGTTTGAATTGTTTGATCTGTTGATTAATAATAATTTGAAGATTTTGCATGTTCACAGAACCTAAGGTGCATACACGTAACAGATGAAATTGCTATTGAATAACTACTTAAATTTCCATCCTTTTGACCTGATGAAAGTGTAGGACAGGAGCATCAGGGAACAAACAAAAAGTTCATGCTGAGCAGCTTTTCCGAAATTTCAGTGTTGTCTGGTCCTCTTAACTTTTCTTTGCCGAGGAAGGTTATTACCAGTCAATAATTTCAGCATATTACCCCAAATGTGGCTGGAAATAAGAATACAAGTTCTACCATCTTTTTGATTTTGTAATCATAAGACAACAGAGCTTGAAAAGCAAGGAAAATGAAGAATATTGCACATTTTCAAGCTGCTGCTGTCATGTCCAGGGTAGCAGACATACACCTAATACTTTAATGGCTGTCAATCTATTGGGCTAGTGCAATTTAAAAATCCGCAGGAGGCTTTTTAGAGGGGATGCCTTTAGTTTTTTGCTCGAAGTACTATATTCTATATTTATTGAAACATGTTTCAACAGTAAGGAAAGAAAAGTTTTCAAATCACAAAAAGTTTTCCATATTGTCTTTAAGTTCAACTTTCATACATGTGGGTCTTTTACCAAACAGAGTGATTATTATGAGGAGGTATAAGTTGTCACATTCTAGACTTTTCTTGCTGTTTTATCGGCTGAAGAATCGATTGGTCTTTCCATCTGGGATCCTCATTATGTTTCACCCTGATCCACAGGGAAGTAGAATGAAAGAAGCCTACTCTATGAAGATAAAACGTTAATAAAATTTACTTGTCAAAAAACAATAATCAGATTTCCCCCAGAGAGTACTATTAACAATTGTCCTAGTTGTTGTAAGAGGATTCAACCATGTAGGGGAATGACAAGGTACCATCTGTGAAACGAGAAAGCTGCATGGCAGATAGGAGGGAATGTTGTATTTGTTTCGCTCATTGATGTTGCTCAATGTGAAATAGTGAATGCAGACTTTGAAACCTTGAGTATGTTTTCTTCATTTGTAAGGAAACATGCATTCTTAATGAATACTCGTGTCAAGCATATTGCTCGCTATTTTATAACTGTGGTAAGCAAGATAAATTTATGAACCACGTATGCACTAAATTGTGTCTTTGTATGAAGCTAGACAGTGCTATTTCTGAATAAGGACGTGTGCTTCCCACACGTCATCTAGATGCATATCATTGATTGTAAGTGTAGTTATGGACATTTAAACTGGAGCAAGCATGTAAAATTCGTTCCCATATTCATTAAATGAGTATGCACTAAATTGCTCTTGTATAGAACAATAAAATAAGGTTGGAATGTTATTCCAGTACCATTGCTTGAGAGAGTGGTGCAGTGTAAATAATGAAGATATGTTGGAGGCAAGTTTTCAACCTTAAAAAAGGTCTGGATGGTCCAAGAGACACAAATGCAGTTGAAGTAGGGTAAGGGATTGGCACCAGCATTTGACATTGCTCGGTTTGTTTTTGCTCAAAGTTTTCTATCGGCTGGCTTGCTTTTGATCTGAGTTTTGAATGATGTGATATGTTGTAAGTTGCACTCATAATGGATCCACAATTACTTTTATGTTTGATTACCAGAAATAATGTTATAGCAATTACAATGTTCAGGAGGATTTATAAATATAGAAGTTCTTTTTGTATCTTAGTATGTTCACAAATATTGAGCCATATTTATAATCCATATCGTAATGTGCACGTTGAAGGGATGCGCCTTAAAATGGCATCCCATGGCACAAGCGTTTGAAATTGGTTGGTTTGTTTTTTGCTCGAGTTTTCCATTGTCTAGCTTGCTTTTGATCCGAGTTTTGAAGAATGTTAAATATTGTAAGTTGCTCTCGTAATGTATTCACAATTACTTTTACGTTTTTTGATTACCAGAAATAAATATTATAGCAATTACAATGTTAAAAGAGTATTTAAAATATATAAAAGCACTTTTTGTCTCTTAGTATGTTCACAAATATTGAACCATATTTATAATCAATATCGTAACATGCACATTAAAATTTTGTCAAAACCAATGTCTTTGACACTAATCAATATCGTAACGTGCACATTTAAATTGTCAAAACCAATGTCTTTGACATTACAGTAGTCAAATTTACATGATAACTAGTTATGATATTTCTTGATCGTGGATTAATTTTTACGATACTCTTATCCCTAAGATTTGTCGGGATAAATTAAAAAGGTGCTGCATGCAGGACTACAGCTAAAAAAGTAGCAACATGCATGAAAGTATAGTAGCAAAAATTGTTCTTGAATTTGCAAACCAAAGGATAAGATTTTAAAATAAAAATTGTGATTTAATCATCAAGAAAAAAGGGAGGATTGGCAATATACAGTAAAAAATCTGCCAAAAAATGCGATTTAATTATGATTGTTGATTTAATTGCAAATTCTCTAGTCAAAATTGTTGATCGTGAGTTTAAAAAGAATTGCATTTTTTCAGCAGAAAAATTGTTTTCCAAGGGATTTCTAATTTATTGTGATTTTTTGACAGTTTCATTACTATGCAGTATGCATTAAACGGGCCATTCAGGATATTGTAGAGAACTAGAATGAAAGCGATATTCAAAACCTAGTAGCATTACCTAGGAAAAACCATGGTTAATCAAAACTAATCGTGTCTTGAGGTTGCATCTATGTTAGTTTGAATTGACTAACTATTGTTAAAAAAAAATGCCCCCATTGCCTTTAAACCTTGGTTTTTTCGGTAATAGCTTATTTTCTCATTTAAATCTTGAATGGATGAACAAAAGAATTTTAATGACATCCATGAGACCAAGGAGTCTAAGGGACCAAGAGCTACATCCTTAATATATTTTCAAGTTCTTTTTGATGTTGACTATTCTACTATGAATTTTGATCAAGAAATTAACTATTTTGTGAAGCCTTGCCTTTCAAATAACTTATTGAGATTAACCACCTTCAATTTTTTTCATATTGAATACAAATATCCTCATGCATTGTGCACTCCATGATGAAGTGCTGTTTAGTTTTAACCACCCCTTTGTTGCAGAAAATGCAAGTTCTTTTTTCCCAATCTTCTTTGGGAGTTGTCTATCTACCAGTCTCACATCTAAGATGATGTGAACCAGTCCTCAATAGTGCAACTAAAAGCTTAGTCTTTTCATTAATTGCAACTTGCAAATAGGCTTTGTCACATTCTCATTTACGGTTTTCTTTGACATAAAGTGTTTTGTTTTCAACCAATTTGTTTTATTCATATAGTAGGCTTAAATTTTTTTAACACATTTTTTTAAATTTCCTTGTTAGTTTTAGGACATTCTTGCAAATTAATGTCTCTTTTTCTCATCCACTTGTTTTGCTTCATCCATGTCTTCTTCCTATATTCTAATTCCTCCTCAACCACCAATTTTGGACCAATCCATATTTTCAATCATTTTTAACTAACTTAGCAATCAAATTATTGCCGATGCCTCCATTTGGAATGTTTTTGCTTTAGCCAAAAATATATCATAGGGGATTATTGCCGACTTTGAGACTACTAGTGATTAGATATTTTTGGATTCTTTCTATTTGTCTCCACTTGTGATTTGACATGCTACCCCCTTAGTGGAAAAATGATGTGACCAACAAACCAAAAAGGGTTTTATTGGTTTCCAATCCCATAGTTCCACTATCTTACACATGTTTGTAGAAGTGGGTGAGAACCTCTCCATTGTATTTGTTTTGTTTTACATGTCTCTTAGTTGAGTATTGTGAAAATCAATTCCTAGGTACTTGTATTCTTCCACTATTTGCAATGAGCTTCCATCAAGCATAAATAACCTATCGCTTCTTTTTCAATGAAAAAACAACTTTGGTCTTGTTGGTGTTTGCTTGCATCACCACCTCTTGGCAAAAGAGTTTTAAAGCCTTAAACAAGGGTTTTTTTAGTGCCCAATCTTTGCCAGTTGGCAAATAGTTTATATCGGCTAATTCAAAATTGACGAATACATTGCAACTAATGGGGTGGTCAAATCGCTTGGAATTTATGAATTATCGGTCCAATGTGTTTTAATTTGCCATTCATTTATTTTATGAGGCATATGTAATTAATATTTTTTCCATAACAAACTAACGTTTCCAATGGTCTAATTAATATTTTCACTTGGAATCTCGGAGGCATGTATTAAATCATTCACATATTCACCAATACTATTAAAGTGACATTGTGCATTTAGGAAACGTTTTGTCAATAACATTAAATGTTCACTGCGTGTAAGGACCTATTTCACCAATAAATTTATAAATAATTGCATATAAGGACCCATTTCACCAATATCATTAAAAAGTTACATTTGATGACACATTTCACCAATTACATTAAAACATATTTGTGTATCTAGATCCATTTTGCCAATACTACGATAACTCCATGTTAACCGCAGGTTGATAATCACCTTGAAAATTAAAACGTGATTTGTCGAGGTTTGATTCATCCAACATCTAAATGTATTGTTGTATAATCACACAAGACTTGTCAAATTTTTACTATACTATTTAAGAATCTCGTGGAATTCACCAAATATGGATTGATATAAATACAATCAAAACTATTTTATTTATTACACATTTTGTTCAGTTCTGAACTTGTGAATTCTCGATTCAGAACTTGGATCATAGACAAATTACAAACTTATAACTACATGCATTGTTGTATTAGTGAATAACAAGTCAATGAAATCCTAAAGATAAGCGATCTTTTCTTCATAGTGTTATAAGATTGTTGATCTCTTTGTCATTCTTGCTTCAATCTTAAAGATGATATTGAGTAGTAATGGGATCTATATTCTATGATTCCTTCTTAAATAAAAAGACATTTTTGACAACTTTTTTTCATAAGATGTCGAGTAGGAACAAGAGTGAGACTCTTCAGGGTGGTGAAGGGAGGTCATTAAAACACCCAAAACGTAGAGTTACCATAAAGTCGTACTTTGACAATGTTTTCGATCCATCAGATCAAGATGAAACTAAATCAACTCTTGCACCAAATATTAACGAAGAAGGCAATACCTTAGAGGAAGAGCATAATGAGTTAATTGAGTCAGATGAAGATGATAATAACACAAGATATTCCAAGGGATACACAGGGTAGCTAGAATGAGTTAATTGACACATATGACAATGATGATGCCATAGATGTTGCGAGAAAGAGGAAAAGAAAAACCAAATAAAAAATAGGGCACGAGTGGAATATGAATTTTTAGATTGATTGGGTGTTAGTGCCCATTCATTGAACTAATGGAGAATGCAAACAAAGATGAACCTCCAACAAAATGTAAGTGTAAGATTTGTAGTTGGAAATATAAAAGGGACAATAAGTTGCAACTAAAATTTGACACTATAAAAAACATTGGTAAATTTATGAAAAACAAATTATAGATAGAAAGGAAAAATCAATAGTAAGATGGAAATCAAATGAAAGTCTTCATGTTAATCATGTCCTGGAATATGATGAGCATATGCAAAGAATGGTGAAGCTTTTTGAACGTGGAGGTTCAATTGAAGCTCAATTTGGAAAGATAATAGTAGGAGCACAATTGACAAAAAATGTTCAACGAAGTGTTGTTTTTTCATATTTTGTTTAGATGGCGTCCTATGACAGACTACCCAAAATATAGTAATTTATTCTTTTTTGGGTGTTCCTAACTTTCCTAGCACACATTAGTCAATAAACTCTGGATGGGATTTGGACAAATTGTTTTGTTGAGGTAAGAAAAAATAGGAAAAAACAAGAGTCAATCTTCATTGTATTATCTTTAGATGAAGTTACTGTGATTTGTATTTCTTGGATATTATCTATAGGTAAAGTTTATGTAAATAAAATCAGACAAACAATCATAGACGAAAAGGAGAAATCAATAGTAAAATAGAAATCAAAAGAAGAATGTCTTCATGTTAAGCATGCCCTGAAATATGCTGAGTATATGCAAAGAATGGTGAAGCTTTCTGAATGTGGAGGTTCGATTGAAACTCAATTTGGAAAGATAATTGTAGGCACACAACTGGCAAAGACTGCTTAGTTAAGTGTTGTCTTTCATATTTTGTCCAGAGGGCGTCTTCTGACAATCTGCTCATAATATAATATTTTTTTGGGTGTTCCTAACTTTCCTAGCACACATTGGTTAATAAAATCTAGATGGGATTGGATAAATTGTCTTGTTGAGGAGGAAAAACAACATTTATAGGAAAAAGTAAAAGAGTCAACCTTTATTGCATTATTTTTAGATAAAGTTATTGCGAAAGATAATACTTCTTGGATATGTGTGGATGTGTATACTGTACACAAACATGTATGCCAACCTCATCTACTCCGTGTTCATAAAATGAAGGAGAGTTCAACATTGCAAAATCTATTTGAACTAGCTAAGAAATCTTTGAATGAAATTGGAGGTACGGATGATTTTACAATTGCCAAAAAGTTGTGTGTAGGAACTGATGGAGCTTTATAATGCAAGGTCATAGGAATGGTCTTTGCGTAAAGTTACAAACTACTTGTTCACCATACATGATTATCATTCACTGCATGACCCACATAATGAATTTAACATTTAAAATTGTAAATAAGATTCCTTCAATATCAAAAGTTGAAAACCTAGTCTATCAACTCTGCTCATACTTCTACTAAAGTCGCAAATGATTTGTCGAATTTCAAAATTTTGTTGAAAGAATAGCAATAGTAAACAAGTTTTTTAAGGATGTTGATACCTGATGGATCTCCTTGCATGGACCAACACAATGAGTTTTTTAGAATATTAATCTTTTATTGGAGTAATGTATGAACATTGCCACATAATAGACAAAGATCCTGACCTCTTACATAGGTTAAGTAATATAGAGACACTCTTAACTTTATTTGGTCTTCTTATGCTAGATGAAACGAACAATCTTGTGAAAAAAATCCAAAAAAGAATAGTAATATTTATGAATATAATAAACTACGTAGAATGGCATGCAATACCATCGATAGTCTATATCTATCAGATTGTCCATTTGGAAGTCCAAAATTTATAAGCTGGTAGTTAATGATAGATTCCAACAATCTTGATAATTTTTTACAGCTTAATATAAGTGGGGAGTTATGTGTTTTTGTATGTGGATTTGAGATATCAATGCACTATTGTACGATGATTAGGTGCTCTACTAGAGAAGTACCTGTTACAAATGAAAATTCTAATGATATTGTTAAATCTATAAGTACTACCTTAAAATCTATTACAATCTCTTTCCTCAAATATTATAGAATGATTCCCTCGAGATGAACTACTTGAAACCATGTTTATTGTGTATCCTCAATTTTGAGTCCAAGACCATCATCAACCAATTTTTTTTCATACAAATGTAATTACCTTGGTTGAACATTTTTTTGAAAAGTTCATAATACAATGGACAAAAAATAGAAGGAATTATAAATGTAACTAAGCCTATAGACCAATCTGGTCGTTTTACAACAATGTTGATTGAACAACGTGACTCCTTTGAGAATCCCATGCAATTGGAATCAATAACAAGATATTGGGTATTTTGAGGTCAAAGTGAAATATTGTGTGATTCATTACCAAAATATTTCAAACTTGTTGATTTATGTCAAACCATGATATTGGGGTCGATGGAAGATGAGAGATTTTTCAGTGCATTGGAGTTTTTGAAATCAAATATATGAAACAAACTAGACATAAATTTGGAAAATTGCTTTTAAGGATGTATACAACTAGGTATGATATTTGAATTTTTCTTATTGAAAGGGCTCTCACAATTTGGAAGTCCATATGTAAAAGAAGAGGGTTATGCGACACTTCAAATGTTATTGGCAGTGACACAAATGACAGTGACACAATGAATGTTAAACTTGAGATGTAGTTAAGCGGATGTATGTAGGGCGAAGAAAACAAAGATCAAACTTAGAGTCAAGATGACTCTTAATCTCATTTTCATAGTGAGGATTAGGAAATGAATTGAAAAATTCAAGGGATTTAGAAGTTACTAGGTATTTATATTGCATTTCATGAATCATATTCCAAACTATCGTTAATAATACTTTATATTGTATACCATGAATTAGATTGAATAAATTGACGTACTATTAGTTTCCAATCTTCCAATATAAAATCTAAATTTTAAACGTTGTTTTCAAATTGGTTAATCAGTTATTAAACACAATTTTCAATTTCCATTAATTAATTAATTATTATTAATAATTTCATATTTTTATTATGTCATACTGATAAGTTTTACATGCACTCAATGATTCAACTCAATTCTTAATAACAACAATAACATATATACCATTAATAATTGTTTAATGTGTATCTAGTAGTAGAAACCATAGTTTTCTTTGATTTGAGCAAATAAATAATAAATATAATTTGAACACATTAATGAATTTGAGTTTTGTATTGATTTTCCAATGAAGGAATACATAGAGGCAATACAAAATCTTGTTGAAAAACAACTCTGCATAGGGTTGAGCTGGATATTCATATTATCAAATCATTCTATCAACTTTTCTAGTGTGCTCCATTGTTCATTTGATGGAAGTGAAATTTGTTCTATTTGATAGTATTTGACTTGTTAACAAATTGTAATTAAAATTGGAACTTGACTTGAATGTTTCAATCAAAGTTGCATTCAAGGTTATTAGTGGTTTGTGGAATCCAAAAGGCTTGCCTCATCTTGGTTCTCAGGAAACCGGTCCAAATCAATCTTCCTTATATCCTCCATCTTCTTTCTAAAAGAATCCTTTCTAGTGAATCACTTTGTAGTGTCAAAATCCATGGGAAAACCAAGCTTTGTCAAGTTTTCTACCTTTTAATCTAGTTTTTTTTTTTTTTTTGTAGACTGATCCAAAAATCGCTCTGTTTCACATATTCTAAAAAATTGTTGAATGATGGTTGACGCCTTTATTGAGGCATCAATCCGGTCATGAATTTCTTTGGATTTCAATTCATTGTCATTGGCTTTGTAGACTATTTAAAAATATTGATTTGCAATTTTCTCTCTTGAAATCATATTTCTATTGTCAACTACGTAGTTTTGAGCTTTCTATTATGTATTGTTAGAGAATCAATCAATTGAAACATTTCACACAAATGATTAATCCTCTGCATTATTTCCTCCTAGATGTTATGTTTCATATGTTGTCATTGATGTCAAAGGAGTAATGTCAAGGAGTATTGTCCATGATGTCAAAAAGTGCCCACTAATGTGAAAGGAGTAATGCTAGATGTACAATGAGAATTAAATGTAATCATACTGTTAAATCAGAGCATTTTGAGATCAACGAAGAAGATTGCTTGTAGTGTGTTGCAATATCTTGTTTGTATCTATTCATGTTGATAGAAGTAATTAAAAAGTTTGATCTGAAATGTTTGAGGTCAATTACCTAGGTAGAGCAATTTTTCTGGCAACATGTTCATGATCTGTATTTATTCTTGGATGCGATTTTTGGTCTGCGGTTTGAAAGGAGAGTATTTCTACACATGTTTTATCTTATTCCAGAGTCCGAAATTTATGTTCAACAAGCAAAAAGTTTGAAGTGACAAAGGGGTCATTGTGCTAGTTAATTAACCAGTTGATGTTCTGGAACTATGCGATAGGGGCTTGTAGTGTGTGACCTTTGGAGACAACGTGGGAAGATGAAATAGGTCTAGTTTAAGGTCCTTTAAGGAAGTGCACAACATCATGTTCTTTTGGAGGCAACAAATTTGATTTTGGACCTACCCACTACATGTTTCATGTAAATTAGAATGTAGATCCACCTTAGCCGACTTGGCTAATTGCAGATTGTTTTAAGGGATTCCTAGCCGACATGAAATGATGTTAATGTAATGAGATGTATAGAATCATCATAGTTTTAGATCGCATTGGATGTGAATGCGTATGTGTGTGAACTTGTGCGAGAAAGTATAAATTTAGATGATAAAATGGGAGTTCCATCTCTCAATCATTGTGCACCATAATCAGAAGATTAAAAAGTGTGTAGGAAAGTGTCTGAGGTAAGAACAAATCAATTGTAAGCTATATAATCAACATTGAAGTTATGCAAGCTTTATCTTTGTAATCTGATAGGACATGTGTCTTGTTGAGTTGGTGCTTAGATCTTTGTTTTGAGGAGTGGTGTCTCTAGTAGGTTGGTGCCTATAAATACAATAGAGGATTGGTGTCTTCGATAGGTTGGTGCCTACTTCATGATTGTAACTTATTCATTATTTCTATGAGGTTGGATTTGGATAGTAGCTCCAAGCAACTCTTCTCACCGTATTTTTTCCCATTCCAGGTTTCCACGTATATTTGGTGTTTATTGTGTGGATGTGTGTATTTGTATTGTTTGATTGATTCTAGTTGTTTTGATTTGTGCTTGGAGAAGTTACCAACAATAATTCATGTTGAATTAAAGAGTTTTAAATACATTTGATATGTTGATTCACCCCCCTTAGTATATTTTGTACCCTTTAATTGGTATCAAAGCTAAGTTCCTTTGAAGAAGCTTAACAACTTGAGGTATATCTAGGATGGCACACTTAGTGGCTCATTAAGGTTGTCTTCAAATAAGGAACCACTCTTTGATGGATCAAATTATGATTTTTTAGAAAGTAATGATGGAAACATATTTGATGGCACTAGGGTTTGAGGTTTGGCAATAAATTGTGGATGGATATGAGATCCCTGAAAGTCCCCCAAGGGATTAGGATGGAAACAAGGCTTGTGAGAATAATGCTAAAACAAGGAATGCTATTTTATGTGGATCGTTTGACTTTGAGTTTGTAAAGATAATTTATTGTAGGAAAACGAAAGAAGTGTGGAATAAGTTACACAACATCTATGAAGGTGATGAAAAGGCCAAAAAAACAAAGCTTCAAACTCATAGATGCTATTTTGAAAGCTTGCAAGTGAAGGAAGAGAAAATAATTGCCACATTCCTACTCCAGGTTGATAAGTTTGTCAATTCTATTAGATTTCTTGGTGAAGAATTAAAAGAAAGTATAATTGTGAAAAAGATACTCAAATCCCTTCCTAGAAAGTTTGATGCAAAATTTTCTACTGTTAAAGAAGCTAAAGATCTGAATACTCTAATTATGGATGAATTACATGAAATTATGACTGCCTATGAAATGAGAATTGAGAATGATAATTCTGTAAGAAAAGAGGTTGCATTCAAGTTGTCCAAGAAGAAAGATGATCTAGATTTAGAAGATGGATTAGATCTGGAAGAAACAAATTTTCTCAGAAAGCTACAGAGAGGTCCTGAAAAGTATAAAGGTAAGTTGCATTTCAAATGTTCTAATTGTAGTGAAGTAGGAAATTTCATGGCTAAGTGTCCATATAAGGAATCTAACAATGATGAAAGGAAGTCATCTCAAAAGGGAAAACATATTAAAAAAAATTAGAAAAGTTTCTTTATCAATGAGGAAAGCTACTCATCTGATGATGATGACCAAGGTCCCTCCGAGAATGAAGGAGAAAGGGCTATTTTCATGGCTATGGAAACCTCCGAAGATGTAGAAATAAAGTCCAAAACTGAAGATAATGCAGAAGTAGACCTTGTAGAAGAATTATTATGTTCCGATAAGGAAATCAAAAGATTGAAAAAAATAATTGCAAAAGAAGTGAAATCTAAAGAAAAATTATTTTAGAATCTTGGGGAGGTAGAGAAAATGGTCATTGATATAAACATTCAAGTGGAAGAGGCAAAGAGAATTGAAAAAATTCTAACAAAAAGACTGCTATCAAGAGACAAGGATTGTGAAAAACTTGAAGCAAACATTGTATCACTGAGGTAAGATTTTGAAAATGTAAATCATCAGTTGAAGTCAAGTTTTGAGAAGATCACTAAAACATTGGATCGGATAATAGAAATCTACAGATCATGAAATATCAAAAAAAGGTCTTGGTTTTACTGATTAATAGAAGAATAAGGTGATCGAACAACCTATGAAGTCTATTGTTGAGAATCTGGAAAGGAATGGCTCCAAAAGTTCAAAGTTTAAAAAATTTGCAACAATCAATGAAAGAAAGATGTTGAATGGAAAATTCATTCAAGTGCACAGACAAAAAAATATCTAGAAGACAAATTTCAAGAGGAAAAAGATACAATACGAGGTTCTATCATTCTACTTGTAAATCGCAGAAACTTACTAATATTACCTTCAATAAGCAATTCAATTCTTGAAATAATTAAATAGTACAAGATGATTATTAAATGGTGCTAAAAAGAAATAATTAAATCACTTCAGCATTATTTCAATGGAATTTCCTTTTTTAATGAGTCAATATGTATATCAACACAAGGCTGCGCCTTTACAAAATTTAGCCATGTAGGCTTACACAAACTTAACTCAATAGGTATACATGTAAATTCAAATGTTGTAATTAAAATTAAGGAAACACTAAGATTCATAAATGCATCCACAAAAGAACCATAACTATAGTGAATTTCATGAGTGGAAAACCCTCTTAGTGATGAAAAACCACTCGTAAAAATGCCTCACTGACAGAATCTTATTGGCTAAAAAATCTCACTGGAAAAGACTCACTAGCTATAGAACCTCATTGGTTACAAGGTGCCTCACTGGCAATGATCATACTGTCTCATTGACATGACCATTTACAACTTCATTGCATATTTCTGAATAATAAAACAATCAACTGCAGGGGATCACTCTGTTTCTTTCTTAAACATTTATCTCCTTAATACTTTCACATTTCTTATCCTAAGATTCATAAAAATTGGAATCTTAAACATATAACATGTTAGATACTAACCCCACTATTCTGCATACAATTTACAAGATATTCATTTAAAAACTCTGATTTACAACTTCAAAAGATATGTCTTTGTAAAGCATCAGATAATAAACAATAACAGATGTATTGCTACCACTTGCCACCAAACAAAACCATCAAATAACCCTTTCAACTATTCTCATAACTACCTGTTCGGTCCCTATTGTGACTATCTTTTATCACCTTTTAATATGCATTTTAACTCATAAATGGATGACACAAAACAACCCCTATAGAAAAGGGTTGCATACATAACCCCAAATCATAAGATATCATTTTTGAAGGCCGCTACAATATACGATCAATGAATTAAATAAAGAAGGTATAGATCATGTATGTATGCAAATACATATATAAGCTAGAGAATATATGAGTATACGTTCTTATAAGTACACATAGTCCCTATACATACTTACTTGTTTTCTTCAACCCGCATATAAATAATGTCATCAAAAGTATAAATAATGTCTTCAACTATGTATCACTTCTCATTCTAACTAATATTCAATCATATATATATGTATACATGTCACATAGAAAGAATAAATATAGCATCTCATAAGTTTATTTAAGTTTCAAGCATTCACTAATGTAACAACCTAACCCTTACGTAAAATAAAAAATTCTTAATTTTACACCAACAAGTAGAAGTAACGAGTAATAAAACCATTGCAATAATGTTTTTCTTTTCTTTTATTGATAATTTCAAACAAGGTACAATATATTTCAACAATAAATCCTTTTCTTTTCAAATATACATCGGAGTAATAAATCATACATAACTCACAAAGCTTTTGAACAAATAGTAGTAAGATGGTCTAGGTTCCTTTCCTTTCAAATCTTGGTTCTTATGTCGCTTGTTGTGGAGGAGAAGCATCACTTAGGCACTTTTCCACCTACCGCAAACTCTTAATGCGATCCCTCGCACATCTATCATTCGATAGATGGCCCTTCTCTTCGATGAAGAAATTAGTAGAGCAACCGATAATGACAACCAACTGAGTATAGTGTTGTGTCTAACATAACTAGAACCTTGTGATTCACACAATCTTGAACTAGCATGTAATACAGGATCACGGTGAACTAATAGTGTAGTCTCAAGCATCACACAGTCTAAGTGGAGTCTCGTACATTGCACTACTTTGGCCAAAGTGTTTTAATTTATTAAACAACTGAGAGTCATCTATCACATACACTACTTAGGGCCGATTTGACTTAAGGCTATCTTACACTACGCATAGGTATTATCCTTCGTTGGATAATTTGTCATCCTAGACTAACCTACAACAATCTATTCTACTAGAAAAAATTATGATTAACAAGTAAGCCAACAAACACCCTCCTATACTAGATTATCTCATCCTAGGAGTAACACTAGCTTTCCTAGTTAACTTAATAACTTAGTTGGGTGTACCTCAAGTGAATCATGCATTCATACAAGCCTAATAAACAATATCTAATGCAAACAACATTCCCCTATTATGGTTATCTTACAAACAATTTTTGACAAAGATAAAATGCATCATTTTTCCTTTCTTAGAAGACAAACATATTCACTTCCTATGCACAGACAAAAAATACATTTCAAACAACACAACAAATCTTTGCAAAAGAATAGTAGAAGAATATCCCATGCTTATTTACGCTTATCCAAAATTGATGATAGGTTGCTTCCACTTCCAACTCAATCGAGTTTCTTGAATTAAGTTCCCAATCCCTTAGAAGATGATAAATTCCTCAAAAATTCCCTTTTTCTCACTCACATAAATTACTAGTAGAAATAACGTATTCCTTGGGTAGAATACGTTTATCTCATAATAATAAAAACTCACAGAAATGTGAACACTGATGTAAACTGTGGTCACTCAGCAAATGAATAACGATTGTATAAAATGTCACTCAGAATATGACTAATGGCTGTATAAAATGTCACTCATAAAATACGATATGATGAATAAGGCAAACTCAAGTCAAATTATGAAAGCTACTGCAAAATGGTGAATAAATGTATGTATGAATGAATTGGGCGACTATATATTGTGAACCCAACCTCCAACATTTCCTACATCCATGGCATGAGAATTGACACCTCTGCCATTTGAAATATTCAATTGGAGGTGGCACCATTTCTAGCCAGTGCTCAACATTCAACAAGGTGAGTCGACCTTCCTTTCTACCAGAAGTATGAAGACTAATTCCAAAAAGCACATGGAAATATTTACAAATCAACATCTAAAATTTTTTCTTACAGAGGTGGTGTCAAACTCATGATATGGTGGATAATTTATAATTCAGAGAAGAAGTCAATTGCATTTTACTTACACATACACAAAATCGATTAGTTTCAAGGCCGAGTCGAAGAAACTCAGTTATTGTGTTGAATTTATTCTTGTTTCACATTCTTGACATGGTCAAAAGATTTAAACGCCTTCATGATTTTCTTCCCACGTTTCACTTATAGGTGATGCGATTTCACATAGTGCCATATGTGATTCAAATTCAAATATTTTACCAAAGCTCAATACACGAATGAAGTCATTTAATTAATTTTCCAATTTGATTTTCCAAAGTTCAAATGATGTGGTTAAGAAATATTTTGATTCCAAAGCTGAAGTGGTAAATATTTAATTGATTAAGAAATAATTTGATTTCCAAAGTTGAGAGATCAATATTAAATCAATTAGGAAATAATTCGATATCCAAAGATGAGGATGCATGAAATATATATTTTATTATATATATATTTTTATATTTCATAAATAATATACATATATATATATTTTAAATATCTTGGTATAATATATATATATATATATATATATATATATATATATATATATATATATATATGTGTGTGTGTGTGTGTGTGTGTGTGTGTGTGTGTGTGTGTGTGTGTGTGTGTGTGTGTGTGTGTGTGTGTATTAATTTTACTATAATATATATATATATATATATATATATATCCCATTTGCATATATATCATGAAACAATCAACATACATCCGATATATTTATATATATATGTGTGTGTGTGTAAATTCATAAGGCAATAATAATATTATTATTAATATCCACATAATACAGGATGTGTGCATATATATATATATATATACCTGTATATACCTCTATGTACACGTATGTGTAGGTATACCATATTGATGCATCCGCATGAGCATATCCATCTACTAAAATACACTTGTATTGATACGTATATACATATGGATATGCATATATACTATATATGTACATATGCCCACTTTCGATTCACTTACATCCATTATATTACAATCATTAAGATTGTAATATCACAAGACAGGTACACAGATAAACATCACTCATAAATGCATACAAAAGTAAACAAGACTCCTAATACAATATACAAGCTATGGATGACTTACCTATAACCCACAAAAATTGACTCAGTTCACTCAATCTAAGGTGATGTGTGTGTATTATCAGGCAGTTTTACTTTATTGGTTACTCGACCAAGCTCCTCTCTCGAGTGATACTTCCCCTCTGGCTATAGGAATGGTTCATATACCTGCATCCATTGACATATGCTCATGACAACCAAATGTTTGTAACATAAGTAGTATACATAAACATCTCAAAAGTTAGAATATTCACAATTCAATAACCTTATATGTAATATTTCAGCAAGGATAACATCAATAGAAGCAACATTAAATGAGACAATCATCAAATGTGAAAACACTCATTGATAACAAGGAACAACATATTTTATTCAACCTCAGAATTCTCATTACAATGATTTTACCTTATGCAGTGCTAGTAAATAGTAGCTATACAATTGGGGTGTAACATACTCCCCCCCTTATGAATCATCGTCCCCGATGACCTAAGGTATTATTAAAAGAATAAAAAGCTAACACTACATTATTCTACATTCTTAAAAGCTTCAAGAATTTATGGATTTTTTTTTTGAATTTTTGCATAATCCTCCCACATAGCCGAGTCTTTTGCGTACTAGTCCCATTGGACTTTGCACTGTGAGATTTTTCTATTCCATAAGCAAAGCTTACATGTTTCTAGCACCTTGACGAGCTTGAGAGTTACTACTCCAGGATCCCTTACCTGTAAAGTAGTCTAATCAATTACATGATTATCTCCTAGTATATACTTTTTAAGGTAGGACACATGTAAGACATTATGCATTTTGGTAAGAGTTGGTGGAAAAGTGATTCAATAGGCTATAGGGTTTACTTCTTCTAGAAATTCGAAGGGTTCAACATAGAGTGGAGCTAACTTAGAAGAATTTCCAAAATTAATGGAGCTTTTGTGAGGCTTCACTCGCAAAAGTACTTTGTCACCTAAAGCAAAAGTACAAGGCACTTTCTTAGCATCCGCACAACTTTTTTGTCGACTGTTAGCTTCTGCTAACCTTTGCTTGATAATCTCAACTTGCTCATCCATTTCTGCTAAAATTTTTGGTCCAAGACTTACTCGATCCTCAAGTTTACCCCAAATTATCAGAGTTCCAGACTTTCAACCATACAAAGCTTCGAAAGGAGCCATCTTAATTGCTGAATGATATGAGTTATTGTAAGAAAATTTGACTAAAGGAAAATAATCTTCCCACTTGTATTGTTGATCCATGCAATACACCCTAAGTAGGTCTTCCATTACTTGGTTTACCCTTTCAGTTTTCCCATCCGTTTTCGGATGATATGCAGAGCTAATATTTAATTGAGTTCCAAGTGCAAAAAACAAGGTTTTCCAAAATATAGAAGTGATTCATGCATCCCTATCAAAAATACTATTCTTAGGTCTCCCATGCAATCTAAACACTTCCTACACAAAATTACTTGCTATGACTGGTGCTCCATCAGTTAATTTTCATGGTATAAAATGTGCCACTTTTGTAAGCCTATCAACTACCACCAGTATGGCATTGTGCTTATTCCTTTACATAGGTAGTCCTTGCATGAAATCCATACTTATAACTTGCCATTTCCTTTCTGGTATGTCGTGTGGGTATAAAAAACCCATAGGATGATGATGCTCCGCTTTCACCCTTTGGCACTCAAGACACTCGACCACAAAACTAGCAACATCTACTTTCATTCCCTTTCAAAAGTATACTATTTTTACGTCAACCATTATTTTTGTCACTCCTGGATGTTCGGAATATGGTGCTTCGTGTATCTCCTTCCATACCATATTTCTCAATTCTTTCACATTAGGTACATACATTCTTCCCTTGTACCTAAGTAATCCACTAGGTTCAAATTGAAAACCTTCATACCTAGAATCTTGAGGATTATCCATGAGTGCTTGGTTAATCTATAAGTAGTACTCATCCTCTTTGCACTTCTGGAGTACTTGCCCTTTGAAATCGGTTCGGATTGCTACTATCAAAGCAATGTGGTGTCTTCGACTTAATGCATCGGTAACCCGATTTTCTTTTTCCCTTGATATAACTGATATTAAAATCATAGTCAACTATTTTCCCAAGCAAATAGTGCCTCCACATTTGTAATGCATGAACTACGTCTGAAAACTCTAAATCATGTGAAG
The DNA here is from genome assembly GCA_007115665.2 of Sequoiadendron giganteum. Classification (NCBI taxonomy): domain Eukaryota; kingdom Viridiplantae; phylum Streptophyta; class Pinopsida; order Cupressales; family Cupressaceae; genus Sequoiadendron; species Sequoiadendron giganteum. The sequence goes on from CM021101.1 coordinate 451,729,207, forward strand.
CATAATTCATTTCACATGGCTTTATCTTTCTAGATTCATATGAAATCACTTGTTCATCTTGCATCGATACACCTCCTAACCCTTCTCCGCATGCATTAATGATAACCATGAAACTTCCTTCATGATCTGGTACTTTCAGGATTGGTGTGGTGGTTAGTTTCTATTTTCAGTGGTAGTCTTGGTAATTCTTCAGGAAACACATCTAAACATTCCCTCAAAATTGGGTACTTCTCCATAACTGATTCTCTAGTTTCTTCTATTTCCCCATTCTCTAACTCTTGTAGAATTTGGTACTCGGAATTTTCACTATCATAGCAAAGCTCTTCAACATTTACAACAAAATTTGTACATCCTTTCTTCTTAGCTCTCATAAGTTGCATTGCTGTAATCCGTCGAATCTTTACCTCTCTAGGTATTCCTTGCAATTTTACTTGATTTCGATAGTCATCTAGACACTCAACAGTCTTGGTATGACAATCTACTATGGATCTATGCTTCCATAACCAATTCATCCCTAGGATTACATCATATGATCCTAGTGGTGCGACATAAAGGTTGGCTTCAGTAGTAAAACAAGGTAGTTCTATCCTAGCTTTGAAAAGACATTGGTCCACCTTTGCTCTTGTCTTGTTTGCATATTCTACATTCCATGACATTTCCATGTGCCTTGCCTTCCTAGATAATTGTTTTTCGATTCTAGGTGAAATGAAATTTTCAATAGCACTAGTATCAATTAGAATAGAAATAGGTAAGCCAAACATAATACCCGGTGTTTCGATCGGTGTTACTTGGTAATCAACTTGTCCATTGTCTATAGCAACATGTATCCTCTTTTGAAACATGGCCTGCTAAGTGGCCAATGAGTTTCCATATTATTGTGAACCATAAGTTTTGTTAGGGCATTCCCTTGCATAGTGATTCCCTTTTCATATAAAACATCCTACTCTTGGTCCTCTTTTCTCCATGGCTTTTCTAGACTTGCTAGTACCTTAATTAGCCTTACTATTGTTACCCATGCTGAAATCATTCCTTTTTTGATCTCTTCTAAAATATTTTCCATTATAACGAGATCTTTCCCTTTTCGCTTCACAACATTATGCACAAATTCCTATTTCTTAGGAAGTGTTTTGATGGGTACTTCCACATCTCTCTTTTGATCTTTTCTTTCTTGCCAGTTGGAATCTGCCTTAATATTTTTTTCTTGCTTGATAGATTTTTCGTATACAAGCTCCATTGTTGGACAATGCATATCAACCTCTCCTCCAATTCTGCTGTTCAATCCCATTATGAATTTCTTGATTCAGAAACACTTATCCTTGTGGTAAATCGAGACATAATGCAAAAGTCGAGTGAAATTCTCCCAATATTCATGAACTGCCATGTTACCTTGTATTAATCCTTGAAATTTTGAGAGTTTTTAATCATAGAAAAGTTGTGGTAACCACCTTTTTTCGGAAAATTTCCACAAATTCTCCCCAGGTTAGTTTCCATGAACTTATACTAAGTTCCAAATTTTCATTCATCCACCAGTTAGAGGCTTCACCAGCTAACTGATTGCACCCCATGTTTCTTTGGTCACTTCATCATAGTTTCGTATCTTGAAATATTTTTCCATTTGAACAAGCCATACTTCAGCTTTGTAACCCCCAACACTACCATGAAACTTAGGTGGGAATATTTTCTTTATATCCCTTGACAATTAGGTAGACACAATCTTCTTGTTTCTTCCCAAAGAGGTTGTTGGTGACTTTTCTTTATCATGGTTAGGGTTTTCACCTTGCCCATGTGAAGAACTTTCTCCTTCTAGGTTATTGACGGGTATTTCATTCTCTACCATATCCTTAGATTTTTATTGTTCAAGATTTGTTAGCCTTACTATAATTTGGTCAAGCCTAGCTTCCATTCCCGCAATTTCAATCTCCTGACTTATTTCGGGATTGGTTCTTGTCCTCTCATACATTCTCATCATGCTTAAAATTATTGGTTTAACCTGAATTTTTTGATCCGTGTTAGGCTACTTATGTTACAAATTAATTTATGGAAAGCATAAAAAAAATAGACATTTATATGAACACAAGAATTCCATAGATGATCAAGTATACACTTTTTTTGATAAACATAGTTTTATTCATAACATGAGGATTTCAAAATCCTATCGATTACATTGATCAGCTATTCAAGTAGTCAAGGGGAGAGTATCCTTTCGATTCACTCTCAGACACATAGCTTAAATGAGTGTAACCTACAGACTGAGATAATTTTTGTTCTATATCTGTTTGATCCCTCATCTATCCATATCTATCCCAAAATGGATAATAACCTTCAGATTTATCATCCGATACATAGTTATGGGAAGTAATGTCAATATGGTGTTCATTAACAAAATGGTCTACATTTTTTACATACATTTGTTCATGAGACCATTTCTTGACTGGCGGTGTCCTTGGTGTATATCCCTAAAACTCTTTACTCGAAGAAATTGATATTACTTCTACCAATGGTAGAACCGTAGGATCCCTAAAGATGAATGCAGGACTTGCACTTTCTTTTGATGGCATGTCCCTGGAAAGTGGTAATGATTCTTAATTTTTAGGTGAGATGGTTGGTAGGTAATTGTACATAGCCTCCATCTTCATCTTCCTCTTCACATCGCTGATCTGAGAAAGTTAATGCCTAAAAGTTCTAGCATCGATCAACCAGATAGAATTATCATAGTTGGTTCCTTCAATGTTTCTAACGATGGCCTCTTTTTCCTTCTTGGCCTTGAGGTAACGTTCATTTCTGACTGCGGACTTTCGAGCCATTAATCTAAGATGCACCATCTTGACACAAGAATTTTTTACAACATTAGATAATGTTGGAAATGAAAAATGACGAGCTCATAGGTTCCAGAGTTAAACCTGGTAGCTATGATACCACATGTAATGACCTAACCCTTATGTAAAATAAAAATTTCTTAATTTTACACCAATAAGTAGAAGTAACGAGTAATAAATCCATTACAATAAAAAAATTATTTTCTTTTATTGATAATTTCAAACAAGGTGCAATATATTTCAGCAAGAAATACTTTTCTTTTCAAATATACATTAGAGTAAGATAGCATACAAATATATACATAGCTCATGAAGCTTTTGAACAAATAGTAGTAAGATGGTTTAGGTTCCTTTCCTTTCAAATCTTGGTTCTTCTACCACCTACTGTGGAGGAGAAGCATCACTCAAGTGCTTTTTCACCAGCCACATACTCTTAATGCAGTCCCTCACACATCTATCATTCAATAGATGGCTCTTCCCTTCGATGAAGAGATTGGTAGAGTAACTGATAACGACAACCAACTGAGCATAGTGTTGTGTCCAACATAACTAGAACCTTATGATTCCCACAATCTCAAACTAGCATGTAATACACGATCATAGTGAATTGAAACTATAGTCTCAAACATCACACAGTCTAAGTGGAGTCTCGTACATTGCACTACTTTGGCCAAAGTGTTTTGATTCAGTAAATGATTGAGAGTCATCTATCACATACACTACTCAGGGCCGATTTGACTTAAGGCTATCTCACACTATGCATAGGTATTGTCCTTCGTTGGATAATCGATCATCCTAGACTAACCTACAAAAATATATTCTACTAGAAAAGATTATGATTAACAAGTAATCCAACAAGCACCCTCCTATACTAGATTATCTCATCCTAGGAGTAACACTAGCTTTCCTAGTTAACTTAATAACTTAGCTGGGTGTACCTCAAGTGACTTGTATTCATACAAGCCTAATAAATAATATCTAATGCAAAAAACATTCCCCTATTATGGAGATCTTAAAAACAATGTTTAACAAAGCTAAAATGCATCATTTTCCCTTTCTTATAAGACAAAAATATTCACTTCTTATGCACAGACAGAAAATACATTTCAAACAACATAACAAATCTTTGCAAAAGAATAATAGAATAATATCCCATGCTTGTTTACGCTTATCCCAAATTGATGATAGACTGCTTCCACTTCCAACTCAATCTAGTTTTTTGAATTAAGTTCCCAATCCCTCAAAAGATGATAAATTCCTCAAAAATTCCCTCTTTCTCACTCACATAAATTACTAGTAGAGATAACGTATTGCTTGGGTAGAATATGTTTCTCTCAGAATAATGGAAACTCACAGAAATGTGAACACTGATGTAAACTATGGCCACTCAACAAATGAATAATGGTTGTATAAAATGTCACTCAAAATATGACTAATGGCTGTATAAAATGTCCTTCAAAAAATAAGCATACGATGAATAAGGAAAACTCAAGTCAAATTACAAAAGTTGTTGTAGAATGGTGAATAAATGTATGAATGAATGAATTGGGTGACTATATATAGTGAACCCAACCTCCAACATTTCCTACAACCATGGCATGAGAATTGACACCTCTGCCACTTGAAATATTCAACTGGAGGTGGCATCATTTCTCGCCAGTACTCAACATTTAGCAAGTTGAGTCGACCTTCCTTTCTACCAAAAGTATGAAGACTAATTCCAAAAAGCACATGGAAACATTTACAAATCAACTACAGAATTTTCTTACAGAGGTTGTGTTAAAGTCATGCTATGGAAGGTAATTTGTAATTCAAAGAAGAAGTCAATTATATTTTACTTACACATACCCAACATCAACTAGATTCAAGGCCGAGTCGAAGAAACTCATTTATTGTGTTGAATTTATTCTTGTTTCACATTCTTGACATGGTCAAAATATTTAAACGCCTTCATGATTTTTTTCCTGCGTTTCACTTACAGGAATAGTGTCGTATGTGATTCAAATTCAAATATTTTACCAAAGCTCAATACATGAATGAAGTCATTCGATTTATTTTCCAATTGATTTTCCAAAGTGCAAATGATATGATTTAGAAATATTTTGATTCCAAAGGTGAAGTGATAAATATTTAATCGATTAAGAAATAATTCGATTTCCAAAGTTGAGAGATCAATATTAAATCAATTACAAAATAATTCGATTTCCAAATATGAGGCTATATAAAATAATATATTTTATTATATATATTTAGTTCATAAATAATATACATATATATATATTTTAAATACCTTGGTATAATATATATATGTGTGTATTAATTTTACTATAATATATATATATATTTATCCCATTTATATATATATCGTGAGCCAGTCAGCATACATCTGATATATATATACATATATGTATATATATATATAGACATATATGTATATATATATATACATATATATATAAATTCGTAAGGCGATAATAATAATAATACTATTAATATCCACAATACAAGATGTGTGCATACATACATATATACTTGTATATACCTCTATGTACATGTATGCGTATATATATCGTATCGATGCATTCGTATGAGCATATCCATTTTCCAATAAACACTTGTATTGATATGTATATACATATGGATAGATGTACATACTATATATATGTATATATGTCCACTTTCAACTCACTTACATCTATTAAGTTACAATCATTAAGATCGTAATATCACAAGATAGATACATAGATAAACATCACTCATAAATGCATACATAAGTAAACATGACTCCTAATACAACATACAAGCTATGTATGACTTACCAATTAACCCACACAAAATGACTTAGTTCACTCAATCTAAGGTGATGTGTGTGTATGTTCAGATAGTTTTACTTTATTGGTTAATTGACCAAGCTCCTCTCCTGAGTGATACTTCCCCTCTGCCTGGAGAAATGGTTTATATACTTGCATCCATTGACATATGCTCACGATAGTCAAATATTCATAACATAAGCAATATACATAAACATCTCAAAAGTTAGAATATTCACAATTCAATAACCTTATATGCAATATTTCACCAAGGATAACATCAATAGAAGCAACATTAAATGAGACAATCATTGAATGTGAAAACACTCATATTGATAACAAGGAACAAAATATTTTATTCAACCTCAGAATTCTCATTACAATCATTTTACCCTATACACTGGTACTAGTAAAAAGTAGCTATACAATTGGGGTGTAACAACTAATCAATGAATTCTTTCAGAAACACATTTTTACTCCAAAGTTCATTATACTAGTTTGCATGTCCATCTAAATTTACATATCCAACGAAATGAAATAATCCATAAGAAAACAAGTTGTTTATATTTAATCCCACAATTTACTCAAATCAATCAATTTATCTACATTCTAAGTGAAAATAATAAATATATGTCTTTCCATTTGCATACGAAATTTCTAATAATCATTTTTAATTAATAATTTCCAACTTAATCGGTTTATCTAAGAAAATATTTATGTTTATATTTATAATATGCACCCTTATCTTTAATTGATATATTTATTTTCTTCACAATATTCCAACAAAGTAAATCTTGCTCATATATATATAAATTCATATAATCATATAAATAGAAAAATTGTTTTACAACAGTGATTAACTTTGATCATATTAGAGATGTTTACCCAACAACATATGACAACTTAATATATAGTGATTTACATAGTATATATATATATATATATATTCAAACTCAAATATCCATATAATTAAAAATCACGAGTGCATATATGCGAGTTTTAAAAAACTTTAAAAACGAAGTATATTAAAATACAACCATGGAGGATTGAGAGGACCATCGGCCTCCCATGGGGAGCACTGCCTATGGAAGGTTGTTTTTCTTCCATAGTGCCTTCCCACAGGCAACCGTGGCTACACATAATATCTTTTAAACTATATATATTTTTAAACATTTCCATTCAACAAAAAAAACAACGATTTAGAAAATAAAGATTTTATCTGAAATGAAATCCATATTTATAGTGTATCTAGTTTATTAATATATTTTTTGTTAATGTATACCCTATATGTATACATACATACATACATACATACATAAGTGAAGTAAAGGTATACAACCATGAATCTTTATTTTTATACAGAAAAATAAATGATTTCACCATCAAAATGCATCACTACAATTCACTACGAATAAAATCAATTTAATATCAAAATTGAGATTTATCCTTTCACCCAGAAACAAAGATTATTCTAAACAATTGCTCACACACAACTACGATTAATCAAAATGAAAATTGCATAAAAAGCTGGTAAAACACTATCCTTTTTTATTCTCTTCTTGTTCTTTTATCTTTTCACCGTTCTTCTACTTTATCCAATTTTTCCAACTCTATTGTTCCTGTTATGTTTCAGTTATTGTTTTGCAGATTGAAAATAGAGAATGAAACTTGTGTTCTGAAAGAAACTTTTGTTGTTGAGAGAATAAGAGATTATTCTCTTTTATTATTATTATTTTTTTCCATCTTTGTTTTACTTTGTTTTTGTGTTTTATTTTCTAAATTTAAGTTATTTTCTTCTATTTTTCTATTGTTTTCTATCTCATTTTTTTTTTTTTCAAAAATCTTGCTTTCTTGTCCATGATTTATTTCAAATTTATCCAATAAAACTAATTTTTAATAGAAAACATGATTTATTAGCCATGCATTACAATTATCCACAAAACAATAAATAATAATAATTTAATCTTCAAATAAAATCAAAAAGTAAAATAAATTAAAACTATTTCTTTTTTTTCTATGTGAATTTAATTTTTACCACCAATTAATTAAATAACCAACTATAAAGTAAGAAGCAATATAATATGATTAATTAAATGAAATTCTAATGCAACTATATGATTTCTAAGTGTTTGAGTGCATTTTTTTTTTCACCACAAGTCGCCACTAGTCGGCTAGACACCTATCCTTGTTGAGAGTATATTCTTGTTACATGCATGAGTCAAAATTTGGTCAACGATCATTAAAATAGTAATATTAAATTATAAATTAATTATTGAAAATAGGGGTCATGACATCCTTCGCCCCTTAAAGAAACATTGTCTCGATGATCAACTTAACTAAAATTATTCATACCTCTTTAATTCTATTTTACCTTTATGTCAAAATCAACCCCTAACAATTGTGTTGCTGCTCCACACACCTGTTTGTTCATAATTGCAAAAATTCCTCTGTCTAACATTCATTCACTTATAGAAATTGTAAGCATGTCATTGTTCATCAAATCAACTTGATTCTATACTTTACACCGAATAAATACGTGCAAGCTAATTCATTTCCTTCATAAAATCTTATTCATATTCCAGACATTTACATAAAAAATAACACTTGTGTTCATTTTGTCAACTTGCCTACTCGCATGAGACATCAGAATAATTGCCCTTATGATGAAAAACAAGCATCCCATACTACTTGTTATCATCATTGGAAAATTAAAAAATCTCAACAACAATTTACAACAAGCTCTTCATAAAAAGATCATTTCATGATTAGAAGATAAAAAATGAGAAGTCCATCAAATTCCAATATTGATACATCCATTTACCAACAAATTAACTCTTAATCTATATTGGAAAGCAAATATACAAAATGCACAATTTCTACTTTTTATCAAATACAATCATAATCTTCATAGAAAGAAGTACAAATTCATGCTACATCCATTTTTTGAAAGATTCATATATATTCTATTTGTATTACTATAACCAATTGGTTATTCCCAAGCTATCACTCAAAAATCAAAAACATGGTTAAGGTGCTTTTTCCACCCAACCATGAACACAACACTTCCCCAGGGTTCTCCCTAACTCGAAGAATACTTAGTCCTGTATGAGGCACCTAGAACCTATATTAAAAGGGCAGGAGAGAGACTCTCGATGCATGCCTGATGCCTTATATGCATTCAACACTAGAATGGAAATATTTCTTGCATACAAGATGTGACAAAGAAGCATATAACATAAAATCTAGGCATTCATTATCCATCTATTTCAATGGTACAATATAGCTTTGGCCAAAGCATTTATACAAAAAGTGGTTGATCTCGAAAAAGAAGATCACCTTCTCTGTTAACCCACATTTGACATCCTATCCCAAAAGGTAAGCTTAAATATTATCACACACAAAAAATTCAACAAGAATAATATATCTCAAATCACATAAAAAATACCATTCAGATAACATGATAGTGCATAACACGCACCCGTACACATAGAATGATTAATTAACAAAAAAATACATGAACCCTTTGTGCATAACTCACACAGGGTATGAATACATAATTTACTTATAGTGCCTCACTTGCACAAAATATGGTATATGCATCACACACAATTAACATTTCTCGTTCAAGTTTACGTACAATAAATATGGCAAGTGCATCTCTTGTACAATTGCATCGCTTACACAATAGTATAGTTACAATGATCATTACTCAGCCCAATAAACACAATGACTATAAAAAGTTTATCTTACACACATATTAGGAATGCAATCATTACTCGAGGCTTTATTCACACAAAGGAGTCAATGAATTGCTCTACTGCATTACTCGCACAAGGACATCAAAGATAGGAATATGCATTTTGCACGTTAGTATATATATATTTTCTACTAATTTACTAATGAGGTAAATATTTATCTATTTGAGCTGTGTGCTGATCCTACTCGACCTTTCATTGCACATGCTTTGGGGTAATTAAATACCTTGATAATATTTCATATTCGAGCGGCTTCCTCGCTCCTCATTTTGGAGTTTAATAAAATATAGTAATCAGTATAAGGTACACACATGGCCTAAAGGTTAATATAAGCATATATCTATAATAATGCATCTTCCATAGATTAAATCAAACACACCAATCACATACAATACCCCTTATTAAAGTGCAGTCACATTATTCCATTTGAAGAGAATTTTAACCATCCAAACACACTAACGGATCTAATCCAACTCATCTTAGACATGAGTAACACGAGTCAATTATCATAATGGTCACCTATCATCCTCAAGTTGGGAGCTTCCAACTATGAATGAAAAATCTGAAGCAACTCAATTTCAAGGTTGGCAATACAACGTTATCATATTCATAGACACTACATGTTTGCATCAACTACGAATCCACCATCTCTTGCATCAAGAATCAACCGAAAAAGTTCCTTCAACCCCATTTTTAATACACAAATACACACCCCAAAACTAGTCCATTCTTTGTGTTCTACTCCCTTATACATTCCATTAGAGCCTTCAAGGCATGATGGAGAAAATAACATAACATAATACAAGACTAGTAGTCAAAATATTCAAGTATAGCCATTGATAAATACAAATAATGACAAGATATCAAGCAAAAATAAAATCATCAAAGCATAAAGTGAGCTCAGTAATCAAACATATTCATAAGAATTGCAAGGTAAAACTCTTGATGGCTATACTTAGGCATAATTAAAAATAAAATATTTCATCCTGGCCCTCAAAATATTGAAATTTTCTCCCAGTAAAATCAAATATTAAAATATTAAAATCCACAGTTTTCACATTATACGTAGGGGGCACAACACTACACTTCACCTTAATCAGAGATGAGTAGGAGAATATGCAAGGTCACTTCAACAAACAAGTCTCTTAAAAATCTAATTGCATTCATAATGGAAGATTATCCTAAACAACTACTTGTATTGTACTTCATATCGATCAACACAAATACCATTGAATTTTCCCAAAACATTTATGGGTTCTAAAACCAAGATCTCATTTTATTTACTTTTGGATTCTTACATCCTTATTCCATATAGAAGTTCTTGTTTTTCCAAAACATAAAAGTTTACATATCATTCTTAGATAAGGGAAACTCTTCTAGTTCCTCTTCCTCCTTAGATTCGAGGGTTACAATTTTGGAGGTTGGGCTTAGTTTAATCTTTTCTTCAGTCAAATGGTTGCACTTTGACCACATCCAATAGGAAAATCCCTATGGGCCGAGGGTTTACTTTTGGTCCTCTTGTTCATTTCTACTTATTCTTTTTCTTCTTCACGAGGTGAATATGCTTAAGCACTTCCACCAATTTCTTCAAGTCCTCTCTTTTATTATACTTCACCCCCTTTTCCTTGGGTTCTTTAAGTTGTTCTCTTTCATCTGTTGACCTAGGCCTCCCATTATGTTTGGTTTTGTTGACTCACCCTCGTGTTCTTGATGTTCCCTCCATTCTGATATAAGGAATAACATAGTATTACTATCATATCCTATATACAATCTCACAATGAGCCCTAGGGTCCAAGAGTTGAACCCAAATGCCTCGATACCAAATGCAAAGCACGAAAACTTACTAATATTAACCTTCGATAAAAAAATCAATTCTCGAAATAATTAAATAGTATAAGATTATTATTAAATGGTGCTAAAAAGAAATAATTAAATATCTTCACCATTATTTCAATGGAATTTGACTCTTTAATGAGTCAATATGTATATCAACACAAGGTTGTGCCTTTACAAAATTTAGCTATGTAGGCTTATACAAAGTTAACACAATAGCTATACATGTAAATTCAAATGTTGTAATGCAAATTAAGGAAACAAAAAGATTCATAAATGCATCCACAAAAGAACCATAACACAATGAATTTTATGAGTGGAAAACCCTCCTAGGGATGAAAAACCACTCATGAAAATGCCTCACAGGCAAAGCCTTATTGGCTACAAAATATCACTGGCAAAGCGTCGCTGGCTAGAAAACCTCACTGGTTACAAGGTGCCTCACTGGCAATGATCATACTGTCTCACTGACATGACCATTTATAACTTCATTACATATTTATGAATAACAAAGCAATCAACTACAGGGGATCACTTTGTTTCTTTATTAAAAAATTATCTCCTTAATACTTTCACATTTCTTATCCTACGATTCATAATAACTAGAATATTAAACATATAAAACAAGTCAGATACTAACCCCACTATTCTGCATACAGTTTACAAGATATTCATTTGAAAATTCTGATTTACAACTTCAAAAGATGTCTTTGTAAAGCATCAAATAATAAAAAATAACATATGGATTGCTACCACTTGCCATCAAACAAAACTATCAAATAACCCTTTCAATCGTTCTCATAACTATTTATTTGGTCCTTAATGTGACTATCTTTTATCACCTTTTAATCTGCAATTTAACTCATAAATGGATGACACAAAACAACCCCTATAGTAAAGGATTGCATACATAACCCCAAATAATAAGATATAATCCTGAAGGCCGCTACAATATACAAGCAATGAATTAAATAAAGAAGGTATAGCTCATGTACGTATGCAAATACATATATAAGCTAGACAATATATGAGTATACGTTCTTATAAGTACACATAGTCCCTATACATAGTCCCTATACATAGTTACTTGTTTTCTTCAACCCACATATAAATAATGTCATCACAAGTATAAATAATATCTTCAACTATGTATCACTTCTCATTCTAACTAAAATTCAATCATATATATGTATATATACGACATAGAAAGAATAAATATAGCATCTCACAAGTTTATTTAGGTTTCAAGCATTCACTAATCAATGAGCTCTTTCAAAAACACATTTTTACTCCAAAGTTCGTTATACTGGTTTACATGTCCATCTAAATTTACATATCCAACAAAATGATATATTCCATAAGAAAAACACGTTGTTTATATTTAATCCCACAATTTACTCAAATCAAACAATATACCTACATTCCAACTAAAAATAGCAAATAAATGTCTTTCCATTTGCATACAAAATTTCTAATATCATTTTTTAATTAAAAATTTCCAACTTAACCGGTTTATCTAAGAAAAGATTTATGTTTATATTTATAATATGTACCCTTATCTTAATTGATATATTTATTTTCTTCACAACATTTCAGCAAAGTAAATCATGCCCATATATATATATAATATAAACAAAAAAATCATTTTACAACAGTGATTAAATCTGATCATATTAGAGATTTTTACATAGCAACATATGACAGTTTAATAAACAGTGATTTATATATATATATATATTTCAAACTCAAATATCCATATAATTAAAAAACACGGGCGCATATATGCGAGTTTTTAAAAAATTGAGATTTACCCTTTCACCCAAAAATGAAGATTATTCCAAACAATTACTCACACACAAGTGAGATTAATCACAATGGAAATGGCATAAAAACTTGGTAAAATGCTATCATTTTTTATTATCTTCTTATTCTTCTATCTTTTCACCATTCTTCTTCTACTTTGCCCAATTTTTCCAACTCTATTGTTCCTTTTCATTATTGTTTTACAGATTGAAAATAGAGAATGAAACTTTTGTTGTTGAGAGAATAAAGATTATTGTCTTTTATTATTATTATTATTTTTTTCCATCTTTGTTTTGCTTGGTTTTTTTGTTTTATTTTCTAAATTTAAGTTCTTTTTCTTCTATTTTTTTAAATTTTTCTATTGTTTTCTATCCCATTGTTTTGTTTTCAAAAATATTGCTTTCTTTTCCATGATTTATTTAAAATTTATCCAGTAAAACTAATTTTTAATAGAAAACATGATTTACTAGTCATGCATCGCAATTATCCACAAAACAATAAATAATAATAATTTAATCTTCAAATAAACTCAAGAAGTAAAATAAATTAAAACTATTTCTTTTATTTTCTATGTGCATTTAATTTTTACCACCAATTAATTAAATAACCAACTATAAAATAAGAAGCAATATAATAGGATTAGTTAAATGAAATTCTAAAGCAACTATATGATTTCTAAGTGTTTGTGTGCAAATTGTTTTTCACCACAAGTTGTCACTAATCGACTAGAGACCTATCCCTACTAAGAGTATATTCTTGTTACGCACATGAGTCAAAGTTTGGTCAACAATCATTCAAAAAGTAATATTAAATTATAAATTAATTATTGAAAATAGGGGTCGTGACACTTCTTTTGGTTACTATTTTAATTGAAATCATTTTGGCTATAAGGTTGTGAATTGTAGAAAGGCTTTGGTAAGAAGAATTGATTTTGTAAGCAAAAATGAAATTACACCTTTGAGTAATTTTAATATTGTTTGTCACAAATACAACAATTTTGGACATATTTCTAGAAACTGTAGAAGAAATTTTGTGATTTCTCCTATACTAGATACAAAAGGAGACAAGTCAAAATGTAAAAATAATGAAGTAGATACAATTTGGAAGAAGAAATCTAAGGATTGGAGATCAAAGAAATCCATGGTGGGTTAGACTGCTCTACATGCTCAAAAGGAGAAGAACCTATGGATCATTGATAGTGGATGTTCAAGTCACATGACCAGAGACAAGAGAAAGTTTATGCACTTCAAGAAGTTTGATGGAGGTTTTGCAACCCTTGGTAAAAATTTTGTTTTCAAATTTACCAATAAGGGTATTTTGAGTCTTCATGATGGAAAGACAAAAGCTCATGGTGTTCTATATATGGAAGGATTGAAACATAATCTTTTGGGTGTAATTCAAATGTGCGACAAAGGCTACAAGCTTTCATTTGGTGGTAGAGGTTGTGAAATCAGAAAGATCGATACTAGAGAGTTAGTTGGGGAAAGTAGGACTGATAGTGATGTATACAATCTAAGTGAGGTAAAAAAACACAATTGTTTTTGTAATACAAAGAGAGGAGAGTTGGCTTTGAAATAGAAGTTTGGGACACATCAATTTTGATGATCATGTGAGGATTAGTTTAAACTAAATGGTGAGAGACATGCCAAATATCGAAAGGCCCTAGTCTACTAGTTGCAAACCATGCCATGAAGGAAAACAAAAAAGGACCAAATTTTCTACTAAGGAATATTCTACAACAAAGCCCTTAAATTTGATTCATAATAATTTATGTGGACCGCTAAGGAAAAGAGCATACAAGGTGATAGGTATTTTATGATGCTTATTGATGATTACTCTAGAATGACTTGGATTACTTTTCTAAAAGAAAAATCAGAAGCTTTTGAGAATTTTAAAGCATTTAAGGCTATGGTTGAGAATGAAATCAAAAGAACAATCAAGTGTTTGAGATTAGAAAAAGGTGGAGAATTCACTTCTGACTAGTATGATGAATTTTATGAGTTGCATGGGATCCAAAGACAATTTTTAGCTCCTAGAATTTTGTAACAAAATGAAGTAGCTGAAAGGAAGAACCATATCGTATAGGAGATGTCTAGAAGAATGTTTTAAGTCAACAAAAGTTGTTAGACATGTATTGGAGAGAAGTAATTCAAACTGTAATGTATATTTTGAATAGAGCTCAAATCAGACCAAAGATTGCTAAAACACCATATAAACTGTGGAAAGGGAGACCAACTCCAGTTAGACATCTCAAGATATTTGGAAGCAAGTTATACATTAAATAGGATGAATAACACTTGGATAATTTTGATTCTAGATTTGATGGAGTTATTTTTGTTGGGTATTCTATGATAAGAAAGGTATATAGATGTTATAACAAAAATTAAAAAGGATTGTGGAAAGTATCAATGTAAGTTTAGATGAAACAATATAGTCTATTGATATTTCAAATGAGGAAGATAATGAAGATCCAATCCATAACAGTGATGAAGACTCAGAAGTTGATTTTGAGAATACAGTTACAAAGACTTCATCTAGGTATGTTTAGAGAACCATTCTAAAGATCGAATCATAGGAGATAAGGATAGTGAGGTTCAAACTTAGAGAAGAATTGAGAAAAAAATGAAAAATGTACACTTTTCATTACTACAAAAAATTAAACCAAGTTTCTATGCAGAAGTAATCAAAGAGAAAGGTTGGTTAGATGATATGGAGGAAGAATTGACTCAAATTAAGAAAAATGAAACTTGGGAATTAGTTCTGAGACCCAAAGACAAAAATATCATTGGTACCAATGGGTCTTTAGAAAAAAGTTGAATGAAGATGGAAACGTGATCTAGAACAAGGAAAAACTTGTATGTAAAGGATATGCTCAGGTTGAAGGAATTGATTTTGAAGGTACATTTGCTTCGGTTGCAAGGTTGAAAGAAATAAAAATGTTTTTGGCTTTATTCGCATTCAATTATGTTAAGTTATGTAAGATGGATGTGAAGCCTACACTTTTGAATGGATAGTTAGAAGAAGTCTACATAGAGAAACTAGAAGGATTCCAATGTTCAAATAATCTAGATTTTGTGTGCAGATTGAAGAAAGCACTTTATGGACTCAAATAGGCTCCTCGAGCATGGTACTCTAGATTGGATAGATATCTGCAACAAGAATATTTTTGGAGAGGCAATGCAAATAGTCATTTATACATAAAAACAAAAGGTGATCAATTTTTGGTTGTTTTTTATGTCGACGACATTATCTTTGGAGGAAGCCGTGATGCTATGTGTAAATTTGTTTGAGACGCAATACAAAGTGAGTTTTAAATATCAATTCTTGGTGAATTATCCTTCTTTCTTTGTTTTTAGATTTTTCAATCAGACAAAGAACATTAATTTCTCAAAAAAAGTACATAAAAGAAATATTAAGCAATTTTAAAGAGGAAGAATGCAAACTGATGAGTACACCTATGGTTATTAGGTGTAAATTGAGTAAGGATGATGAATCTTGCTCTAGAAAACTAGACTTTGTATAGAACGATTGGTAGTTTTTTGTATGTGATTGCATCTAGACTAGATATAATGTAAGCTATTGGGATGGTAGCTAGATTTTAGGTAGCACCTAAGGAAAATTATGTCAAGGCGATAAAAAGGATATTCAAATATCTGAAGGCTACAATAGATTTTGGATTGTGATATCCTAAGAGTGAAAAATTCACACTAACTGCATACACAGATGTTGATTGGGCGGGAAGCATAGATGGCTGGAAGAGTACAAGTGGTGGAGCTTTCTTTCTTGGTGATAGTATTCTATCCTAGTTAAGCAAGAAGCAAGATTTAATATCTCTATCTACACCAAAGGTGTGATACGTTGCAACAACTTGATGTTGCACTCAAGTATTATGGATGAAAAAGAAATTGAAGGAAATGAAGATCAAGGATAAATTTAAGAACCCCTCCTCGGAAAAGGTATAAAAACCTGATGAATCTTGTACAATTCTCAAAAAAATATTAACTTTATTGGATTTTTTTTCTTTTTTTGAGAAAAAATAAAAAATTCAATTGGCAAATCTTTTGTAGTCACTAGAAGTTTGTAGAAAATCTTGGTGAATTATAATTTTTTTAAACCAATAAAATATTTTCATTGGTGATTAAAACCTGTTTTCAAACCAATAAAATATTTTCATTAGCAAAATAAACCTATTTTCAAACAAAAAAAATATTTCTATTAACAAATTAAACCTATTTTCAAACCAAAAAGATATTTTTGTTGGTGAATAAAACTATACTCAAATCAAAAAATATTTTCATTAGAAATTCAACCTGTTTACAAATCATTAAAATATTTTCATTGGCGGGGTGGGGGTCCTAGCTCGATTGGCTAAAGCATCATGTTGCAGGCAAGAGGTCACGAGGTATAGTCTTCCCCCAAACCCGTGGTACCAGAGGGCGTGTCGCGCCAGCATCACCGGTCATGTGAAAATTTTTTACCAGGCGCACTGCAGTTTATAGGGGGACGGATACGCAATCGATTCCTGCAGTATAATAAAATAAAAAAAAAAAAAAATTTCATTGGCAAACTAAACCTATTTTAAAACCAGTTAAAAATTTTCATTTGCGAATTAAACTGGCATGCCAATAAAAATCATAGCATGGGTGACAGAAATATCAAATGCTATATATTTTTCAATTCTAGGATAAATTTTCCACGCACCCAAATTCCTAAATAAAGTCTCCAGAATGGAGATAAGTGTCAACATATTATAAGTTCTGATAAGAAGTGAGCCACTAAACGAAGTACTATGTCTGAAGCTAGATGTTAGTGAAACTTAATGACTAGTAGCTACAAGTTATATTATTTAATTAGTTAATATAACATTAATATACTCATAAAATTAAGATTACACTGGCAGTAACTATGAGTTATATTATTATGCAACTTAACTATTTGATGAATGTTCGATGGACGATTGTAGTTGCATTTTAGAAGGAAATATCTGAAGCAGTAGACTTGCGAATTCAAACCTCCAAAATAATCCTAGAACCACTAGATTTATAAATATCAATTTTTGATCTTTTATTTAGGTGTGTTATTAATTATTAAATAACTTAAAGTCATGAGTCAATTTTTGTGTGGTGCAGTCACGGATGGAGTGTTAAAAAAGAACAACCCAAATCGTGTAGCTTATAGTCAACATAGTGGAAATAACACAAGAAAGTGATTTCCAAATATTATCCTTTATTGAATTGGAAATTTTACATGTAACATATGCCTCATGGGTGAATAACCAGGGCTCACAGGCCTGCCACAAGGGCATTCCACATTACAACTAGCTAAAGGCCTTATTACAGTCCCTCAAAGGGTTAATACGAAAATTTAACTATCAATCTATTTATATTTGAATGAACTACTTTCCAAATTAATAAAAATTCTTATAAATATGGTTCTCCAACTCCAACAAAGGTTTGCATCGGCCACAAGGTTCCTAAACCCGATGAATGAACAATTGTGAATATCAGCCTCAAAATATGAAAAGATAATCCTTCGTGAAATGAAATGACTTGTGAATATCCAAGATAGATCCCATTAGACCCAAGATTCTTGTAGAATGATCCATTAGGCTCTACACATTCTAGAATAGGTCCGCACTAAGAAATCTATATTAGGTTGGATCTAAATGCTTTGACTAGTAATAACAGTGAAATTTTCATAGTGATAACTTTTGGTAGATGAATGAAAATGATCTAAAATTTGGATATGTGATAGATGTCGATGTGTAGATACTATATCTGGATCCACGAGCTGAGAAATGATAATATAGTGAAATGTGAAATGAAATATTAAAATTTCTACTGAATACAATGCAAGAAAATAAATGTTTTTGGATGATACAAGATTTCTTTACAACCAAGGATGCTCTTGCATCATTGTGAAATAATATTGTCACATCAACATGTGTCTTGTGGTGAATTAAATGCTCAAGTGTTGATTATTGATGTCTTCATTCTACATATACTTCACCAACTTGATGTTCTTCATATCATTTATAACATATTTACTTTTTCTCTTCTCTATGCCCAATTTCATTGTGATATTATGGAGTCTTCATGATGTTTCATGCTACCCAAATATTTTTGGGAGAAAAGAATCAACATTGCATAAGATAAAAAAAAGTTGGGTATGGTTTTCACTATTCCTTGTGTGCTTATTGAGGAGGCTATAAGAACAATTTTGGGTAGGGAATGGATTCAAAGCGACCCCCATACTCTATTTTTTGAGGTAGCTTCTGCTTTCTTTTGATGAGAAATGGTGCCTCAAATGTACTGGTGTTCAGGCCTCTGCATTTTCAAACAAAAAGTTGAATATCACCAAGACAAAGTTACTAGTCTGATCGAAATCAGGTTGGTGGGAAATGGTTTGTTATTTAACTCGTTAGATTTCAAGTTTTCCTAAATTAAGACACGGGGTTCTAAAGTTTCATAACCTCCCAACTTAGCGACATTGAGGTTCTCTTTATTATTGACGTGTCAAGGGTTTTGAGAATTCATAACCTCTGAGAGAGGTTCTAAAGTTTATTTTTTGAGCGACATAGTGATCCCTTTGCTGTCGATGAGTCACGGGGTTTGGGAAATTCATAACATCCAATAGAGGTTTTGAAGTTCAGTTTTCTAGCCACATAGCGACATTGTACATGCTTTGGCTTGCTAGCGGTGACTTGGATGTCACGAAGGTAGTGGGGACCATAGTGGAGTGTTGATATTTTTGTTCGATGGTTGTGGTTATATTAATCAAATAGTGCTCATTTATTTCGTGCTCCTTTGTGGTGAGGACCGAAAAAATCTTTTGAAGCGAGTGGAATTGACTGAGTGTTTGACACTTGCTGGCTTGATCAACAATGTCAATTAATTGGTGCCCGCTAGCCTCATGCCTCTTGTGGTGGGTCTCAAGTGACTCTCATGGGGTGTACGAGCTTCAGACACGTGTCGTGGTGGACCCGACCAGTACCAAGTTGTTATGTGGTACAATGGTTGTCTCGGTAACTTATGAAGAGTACTTAGGTGGGACTCGATGGATGCTGAGGTGGATAGTGGTGATATGATGTCATGTTGGCAGTTGAATATTTAAGTTTTTTCTCAGAGACTTGTTGTGAATATTATAGATTCCCATCTAGATTCTTTGGAGTTACACAAGCGGTGTATGCGTGTCTTGGTGGACCTTGACCACAACAAGCGGTATATGAAGGAGAAGTCAAGCTGCCAGGTTGGAGAGCGGTGATTGGTTGTTGAATATTGTAACCATTTGTCTATGGAAGTTGAACCGAGTCATTTCTTGTTGGTTGAGAATGAATGTTATAAAATGTTGAATGTTTTGCAATGTAGTGAGAGGCGAGATCAAAGTAGGGTTATGCAGTTGAATTCTCTCCAGATGGAACAAGATCTAAACTCTGTAAAGGCCATGAGCTTTAATTGTTTTGTAACTGGTTTTTGTTGTTGAATAATACAATGGAAATCTGGGCTTTTTGAGTGTGGTTGTTTTTACCCAAAAGAGTTTTCCCCATGTATATTTGTGTGTTTGTTTCTTGTGTTTCATCTTTCATGGTTGTTGGTTATGTGTGTTGAATCTGTTAATGGTGTTGTTTGGAATTGGTTTAATTAGCATTCATTTTTTGGATGTTGTGGTCAATTTGTTGATATATGGTTGTCATTGATGTCAACACTATTAGCATTAATATCTTTAAGACTGTATATGTCGAGGATATTGAGAAAATTGCAATAAAATATGTTATAGGTTGTCTATGAAGTAGTGAAGATTAGCATGGTAGAAATTTCAGTATGTTGATAACTAGATGTTGTGGATTAAAGGGTTTTTTCTCAAGCCTATCTAGTTTCTACTTCAAAAGTTTTAGAGGTGCGCATTAAGATTTGAGCAATTTACAAGTTTTTGTGTTATGTCAGCTATTCTG
The DNA here is from genome assembly GCA_007115665.2 of Sequoiadendron giganteum. Taxonomy (NCBI): domain Eukaryota; kingdom Viridiplantae; phylum Streptophyta; class Pinopsida; order Cupressales; family Cupressaceae; genus Sequoiadendron; species Sequoiadendron giganteum. The sequence continues at coordinate 451,750,175 of CM021101.1, forward strand.
TTACTGCAAATGGTGTTCATGGAAGAAGATAATATGATTCTGGTAATCCGAGTTGTTGTGTATGTTCCTGAGGTATTCATGGATGTTTCTAGATCATGTTCTATCTATGTTGCATGTCCACATTGATCATTATGCTCGCGATCCGATATTTTCTCTTGCGTGTTCATGTTTTTCATGTTCATCACCGACAAGGTGTTTGAAGTGTGTTGTGGATCTTTGAGGAAGAATATTTGAAGGTGTTTTTTGTTCGAGGATATTTTTTGAGGTCTCTACTATGTTGTGGCTGACCTTGGTTGATGCTCATTGATAATATTTATTGTTTTGGGCTGACAGTTTGTATTCATTCTATTATTGTGTTGAAGCCGACATAAAGCAATGCAAATTCTTGTTGTGGATATATATAAGTGGTTGTTTCTTCATTTGAGAAGTATGTGAAGTGTGTGTATGTGAAATGTGCAAGTGCTATGTGTGAAAAAGGTTTAGATCATTCAAAGGTAGAGCAAAGTGTGAAGAAGAGTGAAAGAAAGTAAAGAAGTGTTCATGTGCTTAATCGAAACTGTACTCAGGAATTAGTAGATGCTACTTTCTCAGTTCAAATTCTTCAGATGGATTTAATCTGAATATTTTATGTAAGACAGTGAGTCTTCCTTTGATCAGTGAGCTCTAGGTAGTGTACCTAAATGCATGTGTATTCCTCATATATTATTCTTACACTTTTAATTGGGTATAACTTGTGGATTAACCTCCAACGCGATTTTTCCCCTAACAAGGTTTCCACACAAAAATCTTGGTGTTATGTGTGTTTTTGATGTGTTGTTGATTCATGCTTTCATTGTTATTAATAAGATCTAAGAATAAAGGTTAATACATTTAATAATATTGAAATTATGTGACAACTGATTCACCCCCCTCTCAGTTGTTTTCCCTTGTGTTGCCAAAAATTGGTAGCAGAGCAAGTTCCTTAGAAGAAGTTTAACAACTTGAGGTGATCCGGGATGGCGACATACAAGTAGATAGTTCGAGATTTGATGGAACAAATTATTCTCTATGGAAGACTCAAATGGAGTGTCATTTGAGATGCATTGGTGAATCCTACTAGAAAATTTCATGCAATAGGCATGTTATTCCTCTGAATGCTCCTACTACTACTACTGAGATTAGGGATGTTGAATATAACATTAGGGCTAAGGAAGCATTGTTGAGTACTTTGACTGATTCTGAGATGAAAAATGTTATGGATCTAAGAACTGCTTATGAGATTTGGAAAAAGTTGGAAAATTTATATGAAGGCGATGCTAATGTGAAGATGACTAAGCTACATTGTCTGAAAGGAAAATATGAACTATTGAAGATGGGTAATGATGAGAATATTGCTACTTTCATGCAAAGAGTGAATGAAATTGTGTGTGGTATCAAATGTGCTAGTGGATAGGTGGATGAATAAGAGATTGTTGCTAAAGTTCTTAGATCCTTGCTTGATGCATACAAAATTAAAGCTACAACCATTGAGGAGCTCCGAACTATGACAAATATAACCAAAGATATGTTGGTTGAAAAAATTACTGATTTTGAGTTGAGTGAATTCAGTGATGCCCTTCCTAAGATAGAATCTTCATTTGAAGCTACTACTTTCGGGAGAGACAAGTAGAGATATGATCCAGGTGAAAGTTCTTCTAAAAAGGTATTTAGATATGAGGAATAAATGAGACAGATTGAAGAAGAAGAAAGAGAATTGAATGAGCTTGAAGCACTTATTGTCAAAAGGGAAGCCAAAGGAGAAGGTAAGTATAAAGGAAAGTTTCCTATTAAATATTTTTCTTGTAACAAGATAGGTCATTTTGCATCAAGGTGTCTAGAAAGAGTTCCTAAGCCAAGACCTTACAATCCTAAATTTCAAAAGAAATGTTACTATGTTGCTGATGAAGGTGTGACAAATGATGAATTTGACAAAGGGAATGTAAGTGAAGATGAGTTTGTATTTATTGCTATCAAAGAAAATAATTTTGTGTCTACTAAATCTGCTAGTTGTACAAATGTGGAGAAATCTCTAGCTACTCGAGTTGAAGAAAAATATGAATGGGTAATTGACAGTGGATGTTCACATCACATGATAGGTGATAAAAGTATATTTGTAACCCTGGAGAAGTATGATGGTGGTGTTGTAATATTTTGTGATAACAATGGTGGTATAATTTATGGTAGAGGATGCATTTCTTTGGATGGTAAGAATAATACTGATGAAGTTTTTTATGTTGAAGATTTGAAGCATAATCTTCTAAGTGTTGTACAAATGGTTGATAAGGGATACAATCTTCAATTCAAAGATGAAAAATGTAGAATACTGGCAAGTTATGGAAATGTGATTGCTTTGGGTACTCAAACAAAAGGTAACATTTTCATTTGAATGCTAGTAGTAAAAGTTGTTTGATTGCTCAAGTTGATGAAAGTTGGTTGTGGCATAGAAGAATGTGTCATGTAAACTTTGACAATATTATCAAGATAAGTTCCTCACAGGCTGTGAGAGATCTTCCTAAGTTGGTGAATCCTACTAATACCATATGAAAGGAATGTCATATGGGAAAATAAACTAGAATTTCATTTCACAACAAACAACATTGTTCAAATGAATTTTTGGAGCTTGTGCATACTGAATTATGTGGTCCTGCTAGAATCAAAAGTCTACAAGGTTATAGGTACTTACAGCTGCTTATTGATGATTACTATAGGATTATGTGGGCTACTTTATTAAGGGAGAAATATGAAGCTCTAGAAAAGTTAAATATCTTTAAGGCTATGGTTGAGACAAAGACAGGTCTGAAGATTATGTGTCTGAGATTAGATATAGGTAGTGAATTTACTTCTGGTGAGTTTAATTCTTTTTGTGAAGAACATGGGATAAAGAGACAATTATTTGCACCGTAGACCCCTCAATAGAATGGAGTTGTGGAAAGGAAGAATAGGACAATTCAAAATTCTGCTAGAACTATGATGTTGGAAGGAAATGTCTCTCATATCCATTGCAGAGAAGATATGAGTACTGATGTTTATATTCTTAATCGGGTATAAATCAAAGGTAATATTGGTAAGACTCCTTTTGAGCTATGGTTTGGTCATAAGCCTACTGTTAGATATTTCAAAATCTATGGGAGTAAATGATATATTAGGAAAGATGAAGATCTAGGAAATTTTGATGCTAGAAGTGATGAAGGACTCTTTCTTGGTTATTCTACTAAGAGAAAGGCCTACCGGTGCTACAAAAAGAGATTGAAGAAAATGGTTGAAAGTGCAAATGTTAAGGTTGATGAAGACATTGCTAGACCCTGTAGAACCTATGGATATGATTTTGATGATCAGAATGACAATACAAATAAGATTCAGACTTCAAATCAAGTTCAAATTGTTCCGGTAAATCAAGAAGATCAAGAAGGAGAGACCAATGAAAGTACAAAAGAGAGACCTCAAGAGCCTAAAATTCAAGAACACTCTAAGAATCCAAGGTATGTGAGATTAAATCATTCAAAAAATCAGATTATAGGAGATAAGATCAAAGGTGTCTAGACTAGGAGAAGAATTGTAGAAGAATACTATTTAATTTCAAAGGTTGAGCCAAGTAATGTCAATGAAGCATGAAAAGATGAAAATTGGATTGAAGCAATGAAAGAAGAACTAAAGTAAATTGAGAAGAATAATACATGGATTCTTGTTCCTAGACCTAAAGACAAAAATACAATTGGAACTAAATGGGTCTTTAGAAACAAACTAAATGAACAAGGTGGAGTTATTAGAAACAAAGCAAGACTGGTATGCAAGGGATACTCTCAGATGGAAGGAATTGAATTTGAAGAAACCTTTGCTCTTGTTGCTAGAATTGAGGTTGTGAGATTGTTTCTTGCTTATGCTGCTTACAAAAACTACAAAGTTTATCAGATGGATGTCAAGTCAACATTTCTAAATGGTGAATTAGAGGAAGAGGTGTATATTGAGCAACTTGATGGATTTCAATTGACTAATCAAGGGTATATGGTTTGTCAGTTGAAGAAAGCATTGTATGGACTCAAGCAAGCCCCTAGAGCTTGGTATGCTAGATTGGATAAATAATTGTTGAAGCTTGGATTTAACAAAGGTATTGCTGATAGTAATCTATATTTCAAGATTGATGATGATAAAGATTTGTTTGTGGAAGTATTTGTTGATGATATCATTTTTGGATGAGATGATGGTTTGTGCATGAAGTTTGCTAATGAGATGCATAATGATTTTGAGATATCAATGATTGGAGAGTTAAAATTATTTTTTGGATTACAAATTACTCAGGTAGGTAAAGGGATCTTTATATCTCAGTCCAAGTATGTGAGAGAAATGCTAAAAAAGTTTGGTATGGAAGATTCAAAACCAATCGATACACCCATGGTGATCGGATGTAAGTTGACACAAGATGATGATTCTCCGAAGGAAAATCAGACTAGATACATATCAATGATTGGTGGATTGTTGTATTTAACTCAAACTAGACTTGATATCATGAATTTTGTATGCATTGTTGCTAGATTTCAAGTCGATCCTAAGGAATCTAATGTGACTGCTGTGAAGAGAATTTTCAGATACTTGAAGGGAACAGTTGATTTTGGCCTATGGTATCCTAAAGATGATGATCTAACTTTAAGTGCATTTACTAATGTTGATTGGGTAGGAGATGTGAATGATAGGAAAACTATTGGTGGACCATTTTTCTTGGGAAAGAAGTTGATTTCATGGTTAAGCAAAAATCAAAATGTCGTTTCCTTGTCTACTGCAGAGGCATAATATATTGCTACTGCTAAAAATTGTACTCAAGGATTGTGGATGAAACAAATGCTGAAAGATATCAGAGTTGTGTATGATGAATCTATTGCCATATTTTGTGATAACTCAAGTTCTATAAACATTTCTAAGAATCCGGTGCTGCATTCAAAGACCTAGCATATATCTATCAAGTACCACTTTTTGAGAGATAAGGTGAGTGATAAGGAAGTCAGACTAGAGTATGTGCCTACTAAGGAATATATTGCAGAAATCTTTACTAAATTTTTTCCTAAAGATACTTTTGAGTATCTCAGAGGGAAGTTGGGGGTGATTACCCCTCCTAATCAAAACTAATATTCATAGTCTTTGCATCAATCTATGCATTCATAGTCATATCTTGATTCAGATTGATGTTGTGGTGGCTGCTACTCAGGGGGAGTAGTTAGATGATTCAGATATGTGGTTCAAAGCTTGTGTAACTTTTCCATTGATTCCAAAGGGGGAGAACATTAATGTGAAAAACTCTTGGAGAACTAAGGGGGAGAAGAGCAATGTGTAAAGGGAAGATTGTTGGAAGAAGAATTAGTTGCGTTGATGGTGTGTTTTTCACATCATGTGTTTCCATCAATGCTAAAGGGGGAGATTTTCGGATGTTGTGGTTGAGTTTCTAATATGTGGTTGTCATTGATGTCAACACTATTAGCATTAATGTCTTTAAGACTGTATATGTCGAGGATATTGAGAAAATTGCAATAAAATATGTTACAGGTTGTTTATGAAGCAGTGAAGATCAATATGGTAGAAAGTTTGGTACGTTGAGAACTAGATGTTGTGGATTAAAGGGTTTTTTATCAAGCCTATCTATTTTATACTCTAAAAGTTTCAGAGGTGTGCATGAATATTTGAGCAAGTTATAAGTTTTTGTGTTCTGTCAGCTATTCTATTACTGCAAATGGTTTTCATGGAAGATAATGTGATTCTAGTAATATGATTTGTTGTGTATGTTCTTGAGGTATTCATGGAAATTTCTAGATCATGTTCTATTTGTGTTGCACGTCCACATTGATCATTGTGCTCGCAATCCAATATTTTCTCTTGCGTGTTCATGTTTTTCATGTTCATGGACGATAAGGTGTTTGAAGCATGTTGTGGATCTTCGAGGAAGAACATTTGAAGGTGTTTTGTGTTCGAGGACATTGTTTTAGGTCTCTACTATGTTGTGGCCAACCTTGGTTGATGTGCATTGATAATCTTTATTGTTTTGGGCTGACAATTTGCATTCCTTCTATTATTGTGTTGAAGTTGACATAAAGCAATGTAAATTCTTGTTGCGGATATATATAAGTGGTTGTTTCTTCATTTGAGAAGTATGTGAAGGGTGTGTATGAAAAATGTGTGAAATCTATGTGCAAAAAAGGGTTAGATCATTTGAAGGCAGAGCAGAGTGTGAAGAAGAGTGAAAGAAAGTAAAGAAGTGTTCATGTGCTTAACCTGAACTGTACTTAGGCATTAGTAGATGCTACTTTCTCAATTCAAATTATTTAGATGGATTTAATATGAATATTTTCTATAAGACAGTGAGTCCTTTGAGTAGTGAGCTCTAGGAAGTGTGCCTAAATGCATGTGCATTCCTCACATATTCTTCTTATACTTTTAACAGGTTATAACTTGTGGATTAACCTCCACTGTGGTTTTCCCCCTAACAGGGTTTCCACACAAAAATATTGGTGTTATGTGTGTTTTTGATGTGTTGTTGATTCATGCTTTCACTATTATTAATCAAATATAAGAATAAAGGTTAATAAGTTTAATTAGATTGAAATTTTGTGACAACTGATTCAACCCCCCTCTCAGTTGTCTGCCCTTGTGTTGCCAACATCATTTTTCTTTAAGGGTCAATGTGGGAAATGAACTATGTTTGATTCCGCCTTGTGGCATAGTAGTTCATGTCTTTGAGGCAATCTGATAAAATAAAATCTACCAAAGGAACTTCTGATTTTGGATGTTTCTTTCCGAGATGACCCATATTTCCCAACAAGTGGTATTAGAGCCTTCTTCTAGAATTTTCTTTTTGCTTGCATGTGCAGGTTTGTGAGTTAAATGTAATTGAATGCATGTTGCATGTACTTGCATGAAAACACATGTGGCTTGCATGTAATTTCATGTTGATGCATGCATGAATTCCTGGTGTTTTTGGTTTTGGGCATTCCTTTTGTGGATATTTCTTAGTGTGTCAGGCTTGAGAAAATATGAAGGAATCGACTGATGGATCGATCCTTTGATGATTATAAATTATTTCTCTTTTTTGTTTGATTTCCTAGAGACAACACACAGTATGAAGGATGGGGAAGATGGAGAAACTTGAGTTGGTCATATTGAAATGATGTGACCTGAAGCTTGTGAGTTGGCAACAATATAACCCTAATGCATGGGGTGGAATATTATTGTCTCTATGGTTGTGTTGCAACAAGCTTTCACATTTGGTGTCTGTGTGAGAGGCTCCCTAGTGATATGGAGAAGTTTGGGTTATTGTTCAATCATGGAGTAATGTGCTTATGTTGGGTGATTTTTCTTGGTATTGGAAGACACCATTTTTTTGGTACCCCGATTGCATGTAGGCTATGGAGTTGATCATTGTATGGTCAAGAAGCTTCTAAAATAGCTTGTCTCTCTTGAATGCATGTGCATGTTGGTGGTTTTGGAGTTGGCTTGATATGGGATTGGAGTTCCTAAACTGTTGTTTCCTTTCAAAAATGTGTTTTTCTTGCATCACTCAGATTCATGTTCTTTGGATTTGAGGATTTTATAGATTCTCATTTAAAGAATCTATGGTTATGCATATCCATGATAATCCAATTTCTGGTTTAACTGTTACGGTGTTTCAGATGTGAAGTGGATATGGGTGTGCATGAGTGTTCTCAAACACAATGGTTTTGTAGGTTTTACATGTTCAAGAAAAATTGTGGTTTTGTGGAGCTTCTATTAAACTATTTTCTAGACCCTAACTTGTTGGGGGTGGTGCTAATGAGATAGTTACAGTTCTTCATGCATGCTTTGTGCATGGTGTGAGGAGATGTGATTCCATCTCTACATGGGAGTGTTGTTACATGATTAGTCACTCAAAATTATTGTGTTGATGCTTGGTGGTTTCCGAGATTATGGTGCTTGTTGTGGACATGATTGGAAAATCAGGTTTGAACTTGATCTAGTGTTTGAGTCATGTCTACATGGTAAATTCTCTTTGAGATATTAATTTTGTAGTTTCTAGTGTGATGATGGGTTTTGCATGTTTCTATTTAATGGATCTATGGGTTGTGCAATGTTGTGGGTTGTCTTTACCTACATGTTTGTTGTGGGACAACTCGAAAGTGGACCATCTATATCCATGAGGTTGATTCAGAGTTGGTGCAAACTTTTTATTTGGCCTTGTCTGTGATCACTTGTGCATTGGTGTGGTTTCTTTGAGATGAGAGGATGAATGGTGTTGAGTACCTGAATAGTTGGTTACGGGGACCTGTAGCATGTGTATCACAATGTCATGGATAGCTTGGATACACTATTTTGTGTAAGCTTTTGACAGTGATGAGAATATATGCTTGGTTTGGAGATCTTGGTGCCTCTTGGTATTGTTGTTAGATGGACATGTTGTTGTGTGGACCTAAAGGGTTTTCAAATTGGCAGTTTTTTTTGGTCATGATGCTTGGAGATCTCGGTTGTCAAGGTACAGTGGGAGTTTTTAGCAATGACTATGCATTCATCACTTAGTGGTGAATAGTCTTCTTTAGTGTTGCAAATGTTACTAGGACTCTTAGATCCTGTTGTTGTAGAAGCATTCTTTCACATTTTCATGGACACTATTTGAAGATGTGCAAAATATAAGAACCATGGAGAATTCTTGGAGTCTTTCGTCGAGGTTTTGGTGGTGCTTGATAGGTGATGTGGTTTAGAGCTTGATTGTTTTATGTCATGGTATACTCTTGATTATGCATTAGAGTTTTGGGATAATTTTTTGCTCTTGAGGCCATGTTATGTTCACTTGGAGAATGATATCTCCTAAGGGGTATTTTTAGATCATGATGTCATGATAAGTTCCTGATCCAGATGATTGGAGTGTTGTCAGTGGTCTGGTAATTCTTTGTGTATTGGGTGCATTGGTCACATGCTTGAGAGCTTCATGATGGTGCAATGATGTATTTGGAGTTTAGCATGAGATGATTGGTTGCAAGTGCTCATGGATACATGAAGAATAAGGTGAGGTTGCATTTATCTTGAGAGGAAATAAGTGTAGTTGATGGTTACTCTTGATGAATATTTTAGCAGATAGTTTGAGGAGCCTACACCTTGGTTAGACGTGAGTTCAACATAGAAAAATGAGGATATTTCTCTTGGATAATTCATGATGAATTGGTTACCCTGGAGGAGCATTCTCATTCCCCACTCTTGGTCTACTTGACACATTATCATTTGAAAGGTATTTCCCATTATTTCTTTCAAATGTCTTCATTCTTTGATTCTCTTGGAATGATTTGATTCATGATGTTTGGATTTGGATACTCATTTGAGGATTAGTTTAGCATGTATATTTATGCTTTCTTTCATGGACATGGATATTGAACTGCTATTAGATTATTCTGAAGGATTCATTGTGAGATATGGATATCATGGTTATCTCCTTATGCATTGTGATTACATTCATTGATGTTGAGTTTAGGAGATGCATTGGGAATATTTTCGAAATGGGAAATGAAATAGTTTGATCTTCTTGGAGATGCTTACATCCATATAATTACATGATATATATGTTGTGTTTGATCTTGGAGATTGAATGGTTGGGTGTTGTCGTGCTATTATCTTTGGGGTATTGTGAAGAAGATCATACTTGACATAGTTGTCATTAAGAGGTGTATGTAGGAGGTTTTTTCTACATGTATTTGATGTGCATAGTTGCTCTCTTTGGTCTTGGTTATCTTCTTGGATGTTTGTTTTCACACTACATTGGTTTGAGATTTGGTCGGAGCTGTAGTGATCACTAGCTTGTGGTCATGTGTTTTCACTCATGTTCTTGGGTGATGAAATGGAGGTTCTTACTCTCTTTCTTTTGTTGGGTGTGGAGAACTTGGGAGAGCTATGGAGAATTATTGTGAGATCTATTATTAAATGCTATTTAATTATAGGTTTTCCATATCATTGTGAATGATTCATTGAAACTACATGTTTACACTCTATATTATGTTATTAGTAGACTTGGTAAGCTTTGATCTTGTCGAGTTTGAAATTACCCATGCAGTGGGAGTTCCAAGATGTGTTTTGTCTTCTTCGACTGGTTGGAACATGGAGCTTATATTTATTGTTGATGGATTGGTTATGGAGTGGCATGAGTCTATGTTATGGATTGGATGGAGTAGCACTTGTTGTGTGTGCTATTTTTCAGTTGCGTGGGTGGATCAGTTGGATGGGTGTAGTCAGTGTTTTGGTTGTTTTTCTAGCTGGTGTTCTATCTTTATTTTCTGGAGGATGGATTCACAAATGTGTTCTAGTTTGGAGCTTTGAAGTGGATATTACTTCTGTATTGCATGTGAGAATAATGAAATGGTGGTAGTGTGTTGAAACCATTTCTGTCAGTTATTTTTGATGGTGGTGTCTTAGATTAGACTGGTGAGTTTATGCCATGGCTTATTTCTTTTCTTTGGAGGATGATTGGAACTGTAGCCTAAGATGGTGGACATTATAGATGTTTTTGCAGGTGTCCTAGGTGATAAAAGGATCCATGCATTGATTGGTAGGTAGTGCATTCTTTGGTAAGTGGGAGAATGTTGAGAAATGGTGCCTCAAATGTACTATTGTTCAAGCCTCTACATTGTCAAACAAATAGTTGAATATCACTAGGAAAAAGTTACTAGTTTGATCGAAATCATGTTGGCGAGAAATGGTTTGTTAGTTAAATAGTTGGATTTCAAGTTTTCCTAACTTAAGTCACGGGGTTCTAAAGTTTCATAACCTATGGAATTAGCGATGTTGAGGTTCTCTTTGTTATCGTCATGTCCTGGGTTTTGAGAAATTCATAACCTCTGAGAGAGGTTCTGAAGTTCAATTTTTGAGCGACATAGCAATCCCTTTACTATCGATGAGTCGCGGGTTTTGGGAAATTCATAACCTCCGATAGAGATTCTGAAGTTCAGTTTTCTAGTGACACAATGACATTGTATGGGCTTTGGCTTGTCAACGGTGGCTTGAATGTCATGGAGGTAGTGGGGACCACGATGGAGTGTTGATATTATTGATCAACGGTTTCGGTTATATTAATCCAATGGTGCTCATTTATTGCACACTCCTTTGTGGTGAGGATCGATAGACTCTTGTGAAGTGAGCATAATTGATTGAGAATTTGACACCTATCGTCTTGATCAACGATGCTCGCTAGCTCTATGCCTCTTGTTATGGATCTTGAGTGACCCGTTGGGTGTGCAGTCTTTAGACACATGTCGTGGTTGACCCAACCAGTGTCAAGTTGTTATGTGGTACAATGGTTGTCTCAGTAACTTATGAAGAGTACTTAGGCGAGAATCGATGGATGTTGAGGTGGATAGTGGTGATTGCATGATGTCATGTTGGCACTTGAATATTTAAGTCTTTTCTGGGAGACTTGTTGCAAATATTGTAGATTCCCATCTAGATTCTTCGAAATTACACAAGCGGTGTACATGTGTCTTGGTGGACCCTGACCACAACAAGTGGTATATGAAGGAGAAGTCAAACTGCTAGGTTGGAGAGCGGTGATTGGTTATTGACTATTGTAACTATTTGTTTGTGGTAGTTGAATCAAACTGTTTCCTATTTGTTGAGAATGAATGTTATAAATTTTTGAATGTTCAAAAATGTTAGTGAGAGGCGAGATCAAAGTAGGGTTATGCTATCGGATTCTCTCCAGATGGAACAAGATGTGAACTCTATAAAGGCCATGAGCCTGAATTGTTTTGTAATTGGTTTTTATCGCTGAATAATACAATGGTGATCTAGGCTTTTGGAGTGTGGGATTTTTTACCTGAAAGGGTTTTCCCCACATATATCTCTGTGTTTGTGTATTCTATTTCATCATTCATGGTTTTTGGTTCTATTTGTTGAATCTATTAATGGTGTTGTTTGGAATTGGTTTAATTAGCATTCATTTTTCTTTAAGGGTCAATGTGGGAAATGAACTATGTCTAATTCTGCCTTGTGGTATAATAGTTTGTGTCTTTGAGGCAATCTAATAAAATAAAATATTTTGAAGGAACTTCTGATCTTGGATGTTTCTTTTTGAGATGACCCATATTTCCCAACATCTTTTCCAATTGCATGGACATTATGTTGGATAAAGAGTTGGTGAAGATGTTGACAATATGTTATTTTCAACATTTCATTTAATCTCTTTCCCTGTATGAGTTGGCACTTGAGCATTATAATATTGAATTTGGGTTAGCTCCTATTGGTGGTATCTTTCTCAAAGTTGAACTAGCTTCTTCTACAGTTCAAGCTCTTGCCCTAGTTGTTATGAGGTATGGTATGGTCTATGATACAAAAATGAATCATTTTTGAGTCTGGAGTTTTGGAGGAAGGATTTGGGTGATGCCATTTTCTTCTCTACTCTTACTTTATTCAATTCAATTCACCTCCTTCTTAAACACCTGGTTTAGGGCCTCCATGAACCATCATGGTCCTCCTTTTCCAATCTCCTTTGCTAATGGTAATAATTTTTTTGTAATGAATTATGTCTATATTTTATTTTATTTTGCTATGTAAATAAGGCATAATAGAGTCATACCCCATAAAATAAAATCCAATTTTTTAAATGCATGCCCTTGCCACAAGGGGTGCAACCAACCAAAAAACAAAACTTTAGCACATAAATGTGTTGTCCACTTCAATTTGCATAGAGGAATTCAAACTTTGTTTATTGTTTTCCTTTTTCATAGAGGATCTTAGCAATATTCGATGCATTCTAGGGGTGAATTTTTCCTCTTTACCTTTGTCGATCCATGCTCATCCTAGGAGGAACCCACAATGTTTTGATCTTCCCTACTTGAAGAGGGTGTTCTCCTCAAGTCATCTGACCTTCCTCAAATCGTGTCTATATTTTTTATTCAACTCTTGTAATATATATTTTATGGCTGGTTTTTATCATGTTTAGTGCCTTTTTGGTTGGCTATGTACTTCAACTAATTAAATACTTTTCATAGCTCCATTCTAGTAAATTATTTTTGCTTTGTTCAATATAAAAAATTATATATATATATATATATATAGTGGCTTTTATGATTGAAAAGACATTTGTAATTTTTGTATGGTTCATTTGTTTAATTTTTGACATATATCTTCAATATTACTCTTAATTGTCAAGAAAATAGTATGCGAATAAAAATCATAGTATACTCCAAAAAATTATTATTATTTAATAAGTTAATATATTAAGAAAATTAAGTTAATGTACAAAAATATTTCACTGTTTGACATGGACAAATTTTCAACATATTCATGTTATGATTAGAAGAGAGAAAAAAATATTGTGACTTATTAATGGATATTGATAATGATTAAGCTATGAAAAACCATTTAATTATCTATCTTTTCAATGCTTTGAAGTACTCTGCCTAAAGCCAAGATACAAAATGTCAATCCAAAAACATTTGCAATGGCTCTCCCATGTGCCGAAGAAGTGCAAATGCAACAATTAGCAATTTGGCTCAATTTTCAATTAACTTTAATTATTCTTCCGATAGAATTAAATTTAAAACATGTAAATCAAGGTAAGATAACAAGATGATGATCTGTGAGCTGATTGTGTAATATATTTTGTATTAAATGTTTTAACTATTGGCTCGTGCTTCACCATAGTTGGATGCATAACCAAGGTCCAAAATTTTCTATAAATTTAGCTCGAATTATTGATGAAGTTCATCATAATATTGATTAAAGCTTTGGATCAATTTTTTTTATGGAATTCGATACACCAATTTGTCTAACCAATCCTTGATGACAATTAGCCTGCCAAGGAGAAATTACTAGCCAAAGACTTACACAGATGTTAAAGTTACACATTAGATGGACTATAGTATTTATTAAGATGGTGTTGGGCTTCAAATTTGTGGAAGTTGTAGATAGATATTAGGTGAACATCGATATTTCTTCACGGTTTGTGGCTTCTTTACTAGACATTGGAGTTTTGTATGTTGATGTGTTATTCCTAGTGAGTCTGATGGTTCGACATGATTATCGAGGAAGCCTAGGGAATGTTTTGGCTATTATTAATATTGGAGTGGGAATACCTACATCAAGGGATATTCCATGCTTCTTAAATGAAGGAGCCAGTGTAACTCGACATCATTTTGTGTCAAATTTATGCAATGCCTCTTTAATGGGACATCACCAATTGGTCACCATGGGATATGATTTTTTGAGGAATGAAGTTTTGTCATAATTTTGATAAATGTATGTGAATATTGCATTCTACTACTAGTAGGATTATGTTACTCAGTAACTTTCTTATGCATATTTTGCAAGAATCTTTATATGAGCTACATTATCAAAGACATAAATGTTGACATGTATATAATTATATTATTTTTGGTAAAATAAGTTTTATATAATAAATCAATAATTATCTTATCATTTTATTTTTATTGATTTCCATAATTCTGTGGGATTATTGTTCATTAAAGAAAATGTGGTTGCAGAACCATGGATTAACACCATATGTACGTAGGAATTTTTTAAAAGATTCAAAATCAAGTTCCTCTTCTAATCTAGAGCAAGCAAAATGATTCATTTGATAACTTGATATTGAGAATGGAAAAAAGTATGACACATGTTTTCTTTTTATTGATTTCTATAATTTCATGAGATTATTATTCATTGAAGAAAATGTGGTTGCGAAACCACAAATTAACGTCAAATGTTCATTCAAAGTGAGTGAAATGTATTGATTTGATAACTTGATATTGAAAATTACACGATGTATTATACATGATGATGTCATGAATCCATTTACCAATCAAAATCATATTTGTAATAGATTTTATATTGTTTGAGTGGCGTGCTTGTCATCTTGAGGTACAGTCTATATGCAGTCAGACGCTAATCAAAATAAACATTGTAAGTGGCTCTCACACGATTAAAGTTGGTTACTTGGTTAGCGAAAAAAATAAATTATATATCACATGAATCACGAGTAAATAGGGATGGTGAGATCATAAATGAACCATAAATAAGGATGGTGAACTTAATCAAAATCATTCTTAAAAGTCCTTAAAATGGATTTACTTTTGATGAGTTCTAAATTTTGATAAGCATTTTCATTTTGCAAGGTTAATAAGGAATAAGATGATATTGTGGTATTATTGAGGATACTCTAAATTCTCCTACCTCTAGTTATGTTGTTATAAAGTAAAAGAAAGACCAATTTCCTTCAATTTTAGAATGGGTGGAATTGGAAAGAAGTTGATCTGGTTCACTTGGATCTTGAGCCAAGTTTTGAACCAGGATGAGGAGTTCTAATGGAAATAAGTACTTTCACAGAGAGCGTGTCGACATAAGTATTTTAATCTTGTTTGCATTGAAATTCATTGAATTTTCATACCCCATTTTGATAGAGGCCTTCAAAGAGGAAAAATGGACTTTCAAATTCTTTTTGTGTTATCCTGGTGCCTTGGAGTTACCCAAAGAGGGTGAGAGTATATTTACTACCCCTTATCTTTTGCATAATTCCAACTGGTAAACAAAATAGGTACATTTTATATATTCACTCTTCCCTTTTCCCAGCATGGTAGGAAATCCCTATGGATTTTCAAAGTAATTTTGGGCTATTCTGGTGGGTCAGACTAAGCATATTATGCAATATATTTTGTATTAAATATTTTAACTATCACCTCATTCTTCACCATAGTGGGATGTAGAACTAGGGTAATTTTTTTCTATAAATGCAGAACCATAGTGGTGGCTTGGAGCTATCATGTGTAATCCCAAGATCCCAAGCATGGTTGGCAAGCCCCACAGTTTGAGAAAATGATCTGCATCCCATAACACCATTACCAACTTGGAATAAATTGGGTCTGATGTAAAGTGATATATTTCATCTATACAAGAGTTTGCATGCTCTACTCTTCTTTAAAAAGATATCTAACATTGTAATTCAATTGTAATAAAATAAATGGTTGTGTTATTCTTTGCTTTCATTTACAATAAATAATTATTTTGTGTGTTTAGTGTCTATTCAAATTACAATTAATTAGAATTAATGTTACTAGCACTTGTACCTAAAGGAGGTTCAAAGATTACACAAATATAAAACTATATGTATGTTAATATGTTACAAAGTATGTGTTTGTGTATGGATAGTCTGCAAGTTGAAAGTTCTAGTTGCATATGGCTAGATTAAACAATTAATAAGAAGTGCTAAATAATAGAATGAAATAAGCTGACAATTCTAGATTTTTCCTTTAAGAAATTATGTATTATCTATTTATGAAATATTTGCATGTAGATTTAAAACATAAGGCAATACAAATGAAAAATTAAAGTTGCCATTAAATTGACAAAAAAATTAAAAATGGAAATAGAATGTTGTTAAATAAATATTTATCAAGCTTTTATGTAATAAGTGAGATTTTAGAGGCTTTAACCTTTTACTTGATATTTTGGAGGCTTTTACCATTAAATGGCAATTGGTTTACTATTAAACAATACTCTTGCTAGGTTTTGGTAAAATGTTGTCACTCTTGCTAGGGTTTGCACTTTGCTAGAATGCTACTTTAAGTTTATATGTGAATTTAGGTTCAAAAGATCTAACAAACCCTACACTTTATTTTTATTTTATTTTTACCTTATCCCTCAGTTCCCAGTGTCATTAGTTATTTTATTAAGTCCTTTTCAACATTAAGTTACCGGCCCCTTGATTCTCTCCTAGCACCCACTTAAGAAGAATATTTTGCATTTGCTTAATTGAATGGCTTAAGTGAGCCCACACTTAATATATGGTTCCCATTGCTTATTACGCCTTTCCAATAATCCACACTAAATTTTATTATGGAATGGAACACCCACACAACTAAAGAAAGGTTGATACTTGAATCCTTTTTGGTGGTTTCCTTTCAGTATGATTCTGCTATTCTATAGATAGTTTTATAAATGTTAAGTTAATTGCTACAAAGTCATAGAAAGGGGATAAGTGTCAATGCCATGCTTTTTAAAGGGATTCCATGGGTCCATGAGATGATTCAAAAAGATATATATGTGACTTACAAAACCGTGGAATAAGGACACATGGACTCATCTCAATGTATCCAATGGTTTTTCTATTGAGGGATAGGATTGTGAGCATAAAAATGATGACATGTGGCAGATTTTGTAGGTCCACAAGATGATTCAAAGAAGATCTATATGTGAGTCACACAACCATGAAATAAGGACACATGGAATTATCTCAATGTCTCCAATGGTTTTTCTATTGAAGGATAGGATTGTGAATAATAAAATGATGACATGTGACACAATCTCACAAGGAGTCTATATCCTAGCACACTTAGAGTTTAAAAAAACTTCAAAACACATTTTTATATCATAAGTTACTTGACCATTCGATGAATTTTTAATGGATGGTTGTAGTTGAATTTCAGAATGAATTGCATAGAGCGCTAGGCTTGTGAACTCAAACCTCTGGAATTTCCCTATAACTATTAGATTTACAAAGATCAATGGTTGAGAATTTATTTGAAATGAAACATTTGAATAATGTTGCCTCTCACTGAAAGTGATCAATTAATAGACGGTGCAGAAATGTGGGACAACTATTGAATTTATTTCTAAGTTTCTGTACAAAATTATAATGTACTAATTATTTAGTCCAGAGGTAACACACTTCATTCACTTTAATATTTGAGAAAAAGAAAAAAAATAAGTGGAATTTCTATTGCTAAGTGATTTTATTTTTAAGTGAGAGGGTTAACACAAAGGGAGATTGATCATTATAGTACACCAAGGAGATTCTAGGTTTTAACACGGCTAGTACATGCCTATGAGTGTCATTGTATTCATTTTTTCAAGAATCAAAATTTAGATAAGTGAAAGACAAAAGTCCTAAATTTCATCATTTGTTAATTTTTCAATCTTGGTGTTTAGGGTTTCAAGAACTTGAGAGACTTAAGTAAAATTAAGGAATTAAGAGGGAATTCACATTGTACAAGAATTTCTACCACCACTACCAAACCATTTGTTGGGAAAGGAAAATAAAAATAAAAATCAAATAGAAAAATAGATTATGTTGGAGTGCTTAAAACCCCAGGTTTCATGGATGAAAATATGATATTTATGATCTTAAAATCTATGGTAGGCATACCTCAAAAATTATATTTTCATGTGAGAATAAGGTTGCAAATAAAATGCAAATTCAAAATAGTCAAGAAATGCTAATTAGTAGTTTCAATTCACCGTGGGTAGTTGAGTTAGGGTGCATGATATTACATGGGGTTTTCCATTTCCCAAAATTTATCATGGTCTAAGTCCATAATTATGATGATAAAAAAGAGTAATTATTAATAAAGATAGAAAAGAAACAATGTTATCCATTACTGCAAAATAATTTGGAAATGTGTTGGGGTTTACAACAGAAGAATTTGGAAATGTCCACATTGACCTAGAAAAGCTTGCTAGTGATTCGATGAAGGGGAGAAAAATAATATTTTAATTAAAATAGTTTAGGATAGTCATAGTAACTTATTCAAAAATAATCACAAGTCTCCTTATGATTTGGGGATTTTAAAACCATGGGTTCAATACACTATTTCCATGCTCGCATTTTTCCTCAGATTGGATAACAATCAAGAAGTGGGTGCAAACCTCCTTGAAATGGTATTTAATATCCACTATGTTAAGCGAACTACCAAATATAAATTTCTTGAGAACATTTTAGAATCAATGCATAACCAATTTTTAATGATAAAGGAGGTTCCACTAATATATTTAGGTTTAGAACCTAGTTGTGCAATTTTTTTCTATTCAAATTCAGTGGAATGTTTCTAACCAACAAGCTTCAGGTTCAACCCTATACTAATTTGAGGAAAAAAATGTCTCCAGTATATGATTGGACCACTAATATAAGTATGCATGATTCTCAGAGGAACTACAATCATTTTGTAGACTATTTTTTTCTCCATTGTATCAAGCAACTAAAAATACTCCAATACCTAGATTTCCTATGTCTTGGATGATTGGTACTTAATGGAAGAATATAATGTGCTAAGATTTAATGGATTAGGAGTAGAGCCATACAAACTTCTAATACATGTGATAGAAAGGTTTTTTGAATTTGGAATATGTATGAAAAATGGAGTGTACTAATCAAATATACTTTTTCAGTCAATAAAAGATCATATTTCCTTCTTTACGTTTTTAATGTAGAGGTTTCACATTCAAGAGAACAACATTTAGTGTTATACACGATCTTTTGATATTTTTTTCAATTTGATATTGTCTCTCATTAGCACTATGATCCATGTGACACCATTAAATCAAGGATTGTGGAAATTAAGAATGTTGCAACTATATTTCAACACCAAAGTAAACTCTTGCTTGAAAACCTGGGAAACAAGGATTCTTGGGACGAGGTCAAAATATCAATGGAGAAAAATATTGCTGAGAAAGGTAAAAACTTGAAAAATTGTTAGGAAAAATTATGGCATTGGACCAATAGAGAGAAGTAGAGAAGAAAATTAGGAGGTACTATAATTTTTATGAAAAAGTGATATACCATCTACTAAAGTAAAAATATCAGATTCTCTAAAAATGACTTGAAAAGAAAAAAATGGTCATAATAAAAAATTATTACCTTTTGGTCTATGAGGAAATATCTAGGTGAACCAAAAACTAGTGCAAGGTTTTTAGAGATCGAAGAAAATTTGAGTTTAACAATTTGTGGAATAAATATAACATCCCTATGAACATGAAGAAATTGATGATGAATTTGATGATGATAGGGTAGGATAAAGTGTACAATATGCAAGAAAAGTCAAATATAGTTTAAGACCACAAAACAAAAATATACTTCAGGAGCAACCATAGCTGAAAAAATAGGTTATGAAGTTGGTGGTTTGAGGTCCGAAGGACAAGGAATTTGGAAAATAATAGAGGCAGGCCATAAAAAACCTAGTAATTTGTAAGGCATTGGAGCTGATAAAATAGCCCAAGGGCATACAAGCATAGCCAAAACATTTCATTTTGTTACAACTTCAAATACTAATCTTCATGGTCAAATATAATCACATCCAAGACATTCCCATGGTGGAGAATCTAGTGTAACTAGCACTGCCACTAGTGGCGATGGTATGAGTAGTAGTACTAGTATTGGTCAATATGTGCTACAAAAATAAATTACACACAAGAGGCCAACACTATAAGATACTACACAAAAACCTAGCAATCGAGGCATTCTAAAGAAGTAAAGGATTATTATAGGTCCAAGTCCAACTACCAATACTAGTACCACTACCTTAATTTCCATTGTAAATAGTTATTTCAAGGCACTTCTCCAGTTAGTTTGACTACAACAAATATGGCTAATCCCCAACCTCAATCTCGGTCTCAAATAATTGGAGATGTTCCCATCACTACAAGTACTCCTTCACCATTCAAGTATTCCATTATTTTTGTGTCCCTAGGTTTTGATTACAATGATGCATTTAAAAAGAAATTAGAAATGTATAAAAAAGAAAGGAATCAACTAATAGAGAATTCATCTACTATAACTTCAGAGCCTGCAACAACTAGGGTATTACCCATATTTGACCCAAATAAATAAATCATGGAGTACATGTTTGTTGTTCCCATGGTTCAAAATAAACCAAAGAATTAGATGGATCACTCTGAATTTTAGGCAAAAAATTTCTAATTGAATATTTTAGATACAATTTTTTTGATAAAATTAATGTATCAAAGAACAATGAATCGATGTATACATCATTGTTAAAGTAAGAGAGAGAAAAAAAGGTTGCATATTAAAATATAAAAGTTACAGACACGCCTATAAAATGAGAAAGAAAAAAGGAAAGTAGTAGATAACAAGAGCAATGAATTAGAAATAAAAATAAAAATTTGCCTCTACATCTACAAGAAAAGAGGATAAACAAATAGAGGTGGAATTAAATGAATTGAAACAAAAGTTAGATGAGAGAAAAAATATGATGATGAAAAATACACTTCAAAAAAATTAAAACAAAACTTGGCAAAAGAAAACATTTGGAACAAAAATTGGAGGAAGAGAGAAAAAACAGTGAAATTTTGGTGGCAGAGCCGACATAAGCAAAAAATGAAATAAAATCTTGTCAAAATAAGTTAACTACATTTTGTAGAAAAATAATGAGGCATATGAAACAAAAAAATTGGGAGGAAATAATGTAGAGGATAGATCATTTGTGTGAATTGTTTCAATTGATTGATGATCCGATAGTACATAATAGGAAGCTCAAGAAATATGTAATGGACAACAAAGATGTGATTTCAACAAAGAAAATTACAAATTAAATTTTACAAACAGTCTACAAAGCTAGTGATAATGAATTGAAATCAAAAGGAATAAATGACTAGATTGATGCCTCAATGAAAGTGTTATCTATCATTCAAAAGTGTTTGAGAATATGTGAAACATAGGAATTTATAGATCAGGCTACAAAAAAAGATGAAGAAGCTAGATACAAGGTAAGGAACTTGACAGAGCTTGGTTTTCCAAAGGCTTTTGACACAACTGAGCGATTCATTAGAAAGGATAATTTCAGAAAGATGGAAGATACAAAGAATATTGATTTGGATCAGTTTCCTCAAAACTTAGATGAGATGAACTATTTGGATTCTATCAAATCATTGATAACCTTGAATGCAACTTTGATTAAAACATTCAAGTCATGTTCCAATTTCAATCATGAATTGTTAAAGATTTTCAAGTGAGACACTATAAGTTATTGTAGATACCTAAAATTGTCCTAGCCTGTGAACTAGCATTTTAACACTAATATTCCTCTTTCCTAATGATTAAATATTTTTTAATTATTTAATTATTGTCACTAATTCATATTCCACTATTAATTAATTGACTTTATGTTATTTAATTAATTCACTTTTTTTTTAAAAGGGGGTAAAAAATTTATTAATCAAAGAAAGTTGTACAAGATAGGAAAGTACAAGCACCCCCCACAAGAGCAAGAAGCATCAAGAAAGCACTCAATCAGTACCAAGGAAACATATCATATCTTCCATAACCAATTCCTCCAACTCCTGGGCTAGATCCCCAGGTAGATTGTCCCAATCCTCCACTATCCAATTCCCCATCTTCTTTGAAGCCCATTTGGCCAACCCATCGACCACCTCATTCCATTCCTGTGGGATATGGAAAAAGGTGATAGAATCCAAAACTCCTCCAAGACAAGTGATTTGCTTAACCACCATAGCTAACTGCCAGCTAAATCATCAACATGACTCATATTCAACAAGGCAATCACAACCTAAGAGTCAGATTCACATATAACTCTCCTCCAGCCAAGGGCACAAGCCCTTTTCAAAGCCAAAAGAATAGCCAATGCCTCCATAAGATTATCATTAATTAATTCACTTTATCATTAATCTCTTTGATTAATTAAATAAATCATATTTATTTAATTATGTCTTTAATTATATTATTCTTGTAAATTAATTAAATAATTATTATTGGTTATTTAATTAACATTCACCCACTTTCTAAATTAAATAATTAATTTAATTATTTAATTCTCCACATTCAAACTTCTTAAATTAAATAATTAATTTAATTATCTAATTATCCTATTTCCTCTCAACATTATCCGTTCATCAGTAATAAATAAAATATTTTATTTATTTATTTAATTCCCACTTGCATATTCCTCAAATAATTAATTATTATCTCATGCATTTCTATCGTGTTCTTAACAAACACTCTCTTCCAGTCAATTGGATATTCAATTCCACTCCACTGATCAATCAAATCGACTCACTCCCACTCAATGAGAGTTAACTCTTCAATCAATTCCCTATGCAAATATTTAATTGAAATCTTATAGCTAGTTGTAGTCAGTTAACTTGTTCATCAATTCCTCTCAAGGATCCTTGACCTTTGATCTTGATCATCCACCTCTTAATCCCGATCCTCCATTCAAATCAATCATTTATATAAAATCAACCCTCATATCTCTTTGATAGCTAACCACATTCTTTGAGATTTTTCTATCTTACATCTACATTAAGCTTATTGTAGATTGTGTAATGCCCCGCCAAGTAACCTTAAAGGAAGTTGCAATTAACATCTTAAGCGAAGCAATTTTTTTTTTTTTTTTAATAAAGAGTGCAATTAACATACACATTCACTTACTAATTAACAACCTCTAAGGCTACAAAGTTAGGATTACTTAAACCCACACACACATATAACATATAACCATAGCATTATATACTTTATGAAATAAACATCATACAACATAAGGATACCACATAACATGATAAAATAAATATCCAAGATACAATCTCATAATCAATTACTAAATCCAATAGTTACATCACTCATTCCCTGAATGAGGCAATAATACATAAGTGTTACAATTACATCATTCCACCTCATAACATAAGAGGGATAAATAACTTATACAAATAGAAATATTACAATGCAAGAAAATACAATAAGAATCCACGGGCTGTCCATCTGGATGTCTTGCCACCAAGTACCGAAGATAATGGGGACCCAATGGTGTATGGTGCATGTTCCACCCAACCAAGTGGTACCCGAAGGCCCACCCCCCATTCTAGGAGATAGTAACAACGTAACATGGACAAATATCTACAACCACTAACCAAAGGCAGACTCATACTGACACAACCAAATAAATATCAACACAAGTACAACTCAAGTACAACTCAAGTACAACACAAGTACAAAATTCACATCATTGACATAGGTCACATTGCTTCTAGACATAAAAATAGATCAAGTATGTTCAAAGAACCATACACATAAATCAAATACCAATAGTTGTCCTAGATAGAGTGTCATCGCGTAGTATTCATGAGATCTCCTCTGGGAATCCTTCATAGGCTCCAGTAATCCTGGTGACCTCAACCGAATCCCGACCCTCATACTCACTCATGCGGCCTCAAATACCTCTCATAGTGACAAGATAAATGACTGCCATTTCAGGCCTTCTCACTCATCCCAAGTCTAAACAAGCCCTTGTGTCTATGAGTGAGGCTTACATTATCTTGATTAGTGTGGAAGGCATCCTAATCATCTAAGTACATTAATTTAATTATCACTTGATTAACTCACTTCTGAAGGTTACCTGGTTTACCTCTTTGGGCTTTGACGCCTAAAAAAAGCCACCCTTCTAATGGACAACACACACCCAAACAAACCACCAAGGAAATCACAAGTGCATACAAACTAGGCATCATAACCACTCCAACACAAGGAGGAAAGAAATAATAGAATTCACTCCAAACATCTTGGAGGCAACAAACACATAGTCCACTCCTTTCACAGGAGGCACCAAATATCCCCGTTCGTGGAAATCGGGTAAATGCTGAAAAGACACCATGCACTACCCAAGGGAAAAACAACTGGTTGACATAAATAATCGACAACCCTCATCCTCTAAGTTCTTCTGGAAGACTTACAAATTTGGACTAACACATAATCCCATATCCCACAATGCAACATGACGACATAGCTACAAAAGCATTCAAGTCATTAATCAAATCTAACATTTGGATTTCCTAAATCCATATTCATTCAATAGATAACGTTGAAAAAGTCAAAGGCACAATAACAGGGTTAACTTAAAATCTTATATACCCTTTTTCCATTTTCATAACAGGGAATTTTAAACAATTAAAACTCACAATCCTTTGTGAAATACAAGGAAAATATATCTAAAAGACAATCATAAGGATATTATAGTTTTGGATATAGTAAATCCATATGTCTTTCAAATTCTACTCACAATAATATAATTACTCTAAATAGAAAATAAATAAAATAGAATAGATATTTTCCTTTTTCAATATAATCATTTCCTAAATTTACTTTTAATACAACATAAAACTATTGCAAATACTATATTCAATTTTCTATCCAAAACCTATATCTTTTCAATTCTCTATTTAAAAACATGAATATCTTCAGTTTGTAAAATATCTTTTCTCATATCTATTTGACCATGCATTCAAAACTTATCATTTGAAATCTCCATGCAAAGCTAAATTACATGCACTAAAACAACACCAAAACAAATATTGAATATACTCCTAGTTGAAATACTCATGTAATATATACATCTATTTTAACATGCCCACTTTTAAATATCAATAATTAAACTAAATTTGCTAATTATTTAATTAAAAGTTCATAAATATTTCATAACTCCCTTCTAATAATACTGTTTATAAGTTTTCTACAAAAATAGATTAACAACACATACATTGTTATTATATATATATATATATAATAACTATTTAAACAAATAACTTAATGAAAACATATATGCAATATATATATATATATATATATATATATTTATATGTATACATATTACATATATATATATATACTGTTTAAATAAAAAGTAGAAAACCAACACTACATGGGAAACGAGAAACAAACGAAACCCGTCCATTCATGGATTCCCAAACACTGCGCTCCCATCCATTTGCCGAGGTTGCACACAGAGTGCCGGACTATACATTGTACAGTCGGCCACCCCTCGAAATGGGCGCTGGTTTGTACAATGTACAACCTAGTCCTTAGTGCATGAGCCACGCTCTCCCAAATGTGTACGGCGACGGTGGGGGTACATCCGCCCCCACCAACCACTGTCACATCTAATTTTTTTTTAAAGTTTCGTATGAAAAAAGAAAATTCTGGAAAACAATAAAAGAAATAATACGAATTTTCAACGAGATATTTTTTAAAATTCGTTCTCTAGGTACGCCGTATGGACGACATTTTTTTCTTAAAAGGAAAATTAAATTAAATCTATGATGATTAAATAGACATACATATTTATATGTGATGTATATATGTATATATATTTATCAGGTATATATATATTATATATAAATATATATATTTACACATAATTAAATTACTGGTAAAATCGAGAAAATAAAATAAAAAAAACCAGTAATAGGAAATTAATAATTTTTTTTCTAGAATATCTTCCTATATTCAAGAGATTTAAAATTAATTTCTTTTAAACCATTCCTTCAATTTTCAAATAGTTAAAAATAGGAAAATTAAACAGATCTTGATTTTTCATTGAAGTTTTTCTAAGAGGGTTTGTTTTGAAGAACAGATCTGAATGTTTTCAATAGGGTAAAATCTTCATACAACAACCTAAATGTTTGAAGCACAATAGAAGGTTTAAATTAAACAATGTTTCAACAATTTCCCCATTTACTGAATTAAATCCTACAGTAAATATAAACAATCTTCCCCAAATTTTAGATTAATTTAAATCTAGATTGAATTAACAAATCCTAATTCACAATGATTTCAACAACAGATTCACAAACAATTTATATTGTATTAAACAAAACAAGAACCAAAAAAATATAGATCAAAACTTGGAATTCGAAGCTTCAGAAAGAGAATAAATTTCTAATGCAAGCCTTCTCCAAAGATTCCCTGTATTTTCCTCAAACGTGTAATGAATCCAATCCAAAAACTTCAACAATTGCAAACTGACTTTCCTCAAATCAAATCCAAAACCAAAAACTACTTCAACCCTTCTCTGTGCAAATTTTTCCAACATCCTTCACTGCTTTCAAGAAACTCCTCCTTCCCCAAAATCTCTTGTGCATCAATTTCAACCATTCTCTTCTCATTAATTAAACTTTCGCATATTGCATAATTGAAAATATCCTCATCCACCCAATCTGATTTTGCATGCAATCTAAAAATTCTAAAATATCTAAATATTAATTAACTCTCACATTCTGAAAACTAACTTTTCATTTAAAATTCAATTTCAAAATAACTAAATTCCCACTAAATGAAATTAAATTCCAATTTAATTTTAATTCTTTTCTTTCTTTCAATTTTCTTGCATCACATTTAATTAATTAAATTCATCCTCATGGATTAAATATAATTAGTTAAATAAATTAAATATAATTAATTAATTTAAATATAAAATTTTATCCACATTGCATAAGTTAAATTAAATAACCATCAGCATGATTTAATGCAATTATTCGAAATATATATTTCCAAACAAGAATCCTTCAGAATTTAAAAAATATTAAAGCAAGACAAACAATGACTCGACACACACGACTGACGACACACTAAGGTTAGGGTGTAGACTTGACACATGTTACCTAGCTACTATCTCCCGTTCAACTTAACTGTTGGATCAACACGCTGAAACCTTTGAACTTAGGTGGAGTTGATGTCATGTACCCGCAGCTTGAAAACCAAATAAACAACCTCATATAATATATCCAGCATATAGTACACACCATGAAGAGGAAATCACGGAGTCGTAGGGTGCTCATAAGCAAGTGATGTGAACCCGTCCCCTTCACCAATACACTCATCATAACTGACACTTTCATCTTACTCAATAATCTCATAATAAAATCTCATGTTATATCAACTAACATCTTTACACCAATTAAAGCATGTAAACTAAAGCATCAGATAAATCAAATCACATCACATAATATAGTTCATTGCTCTATAAGTAGCGATCAAATACAAACACAAGATAAAGTATTTGAATATCCAGAAACATAAATCAATGCAAAACAAGGACACACTGTCCAGTCCAGAAAGAAAAACGGAGGGGTGTTACAGATTGTACACACTTCATATATGAGATCAAACAAGAAAATTTGAGAAGAGTAATGGAGGAGAATCAACTTTGACATAGAAGCTGAGGTATATCTAATTTATCATTTGATTTCTATTGTCATCTTGTACTTTATTGTTATATCAGGGTCTCTATGGCTTGAATTTGATAGTTTTTTGGTTGCTATCGATGATTCATACCTTCCTCCTAATTTTCTTTATCGATAAATTGGTGAACCCAATGTGAAAATGACTTTTTTTTGTTTTAATTTTGAGAAATTTTAAGCTATAAGAAGTCCATCACATCTATTTTCAGAAATACTACAATCATTTTGAAGTGCGCTGCATCGAAGAGATTCCACATTGCATTTGTAGTGCAATACATGCAAGGTTTTCCATACCACATTCATCATCTTCAACACCACATCTGATTGTGGTTTTTAGAATTTTTAGATTTACCAATGGTTTCTATTTTTTATCATTAAATAGATCTAACAATCATTTTTTGATATTATAACAATGAATTCATCTTATCCGGGTTGTTGATTTTTGCATTTTTTGTCAATTTTTATTTTTGCAAGTCCTAAACTAGTGGACTACAACTATCGTGAATTGCACCGAAATCATGAATTTGTGTGCTGCATCATTGGACCACAATTGTTCAAACCTACACCACAACTATAGTGAAATGAATTTGATTGTGAATTAAAAATAAGGTATAAATTTGTAATTTTTGTGGTTCAAAGCAATATGATTCTAGTAGACTAGGTTTTTTGGTTGCCGACTTCTTATTTTTAGTTTTGTGGAAATTATTTGGGAGAAGACTTTGAATCAAAACTACTAATCTAATTTCTTGCAAGTTCGACAAATCTAAGATTATTCTATAAAATTTTGTGCAGTTCTTAATTTAGGAACATGTGTAATTGGTATTTAAAATTGAACAAGACAATCTCCATTTTCCCTTGGTGCTTAAAATTGAATTAGATAATCTTCACACTTTCAATTGGTGCTTTAAAATTTAACCACACATTTCAATCCTTGGTGTAATTAAAGTTAACTTGTTTGTAGTTTTTTCAATGTTTGGTAGACTAGAGTGTATGTATCCTCTCCCCTTGCACTTCATGCAATTTAGGGTGATGAGAAATACCTCTAGTTTGCACTTGTTCTTATTTGACACTGAAGGATTTGTCTATGTATCCACTCCCCTTATGCCTAGTGAGATATTGGGTGAGAAGAAATAAACACCATTCCTTCCTTTTTTGTTAGGAGGCTTGCTTGGGAGTTCATCACCCCAGGGTTCGACCTCAAGCATGTTTTTTTGGGTGGGCTATATAAAGGGGTGAGAGCAAAAGATGAGCTCAATCCACTCATGACTTATCACACATTATTTCATGGTCCTAGGTGATTTCGGACATAGGGAGTTGATATTTTGATCTTGCACTTGTGTAGGTGGTGATGTTTATAGAGTACCTCCACTACAAATCAATTGTTTTAGAATCTTAAAGTCCTTTTCGACTGTGATTTGTAGTGGTGCAAGGTACAAGTATCAATTCATGAAACTACTCACCATGTCTTCCCTTGAGTTAAGATAAAATCCTTTTGGGTTGCTAGCAATAGCCTCTCAAGGAGAGAAACAAGGTGTGTCTTTACCATTAAGTCGGTGTCATCGTGACTTCTAGCTATCCACTCTCATATAGAAAGGTATTGAACAATTATTTATAATTGTTTAAATATCCAATCTTTCAGAGTATTTATCACTTTATTGTGAGGCGGGCCTACTAAAAATTTACACACCTTCTTAATTAGCTAAGTTATGCTTGCTTCTAGTTGTCTCGATTCCATTCATACTAGCAAAACCATTGGGGATTTGGCCCTTAAGACTTAACCAAGTGTCAAAGAGTCAACAACTAAATTTGTATTGTGAGTGTTTATTATGTTTTATGTCCTAAAACTAAATTTGTCCAAAAGTGAAAATTTAATAAGAAACCTCATATTTTAGGTCAAAATTTGGTAAAACGCATATTTCAAAGCCTAAACCACATTTTTCAAGTATTGAACTGCATCTATCAAAGTATGAAATGCATTTATCAGAAAACCCTAGAAAAATCTAGAAACATGCATCTATTTGATATTGAGCCGCATTTGTCTATGCACTATAATTGCCCAGTAGTGTACCACATTTGTCTGTACCAGAACACCATATCTATACCTTTTAGCACCACATCTGTCAAAATTGTCCGACGCATCTATCTATACTAAAAACTTTAAGTCAATTCCTGAGTATCCAATTTACAGTCCTAATTTATATAGTGAGCTCACATATAGACCAAAGATAGTTTATCCTTTAATTTCAACACTTTTCCCATCTTCCTAGCATAGGTTGCATCCATTAACTTATCACTTGTCATACACCATCATATATAGTCACCTTTGTCTTTTGAAATCAGAAAACTTACCAGACCTTGATCAGACCAGAGTCATCTATTTGAGTGTCTTGACCTCATAATCTTGTCTATATTATCCACAAGTTGAGCCTTAAACTCACAATTCTACTTTAGGTTCACTTTTATCCAATCATCATCCTAGTTTTTGTCCTTCTTGAGGTCCTGATATTCTAATCTATTACCTTGTTCCATCATTGTTTGTCTACTATCCTTTTCAAAACCCAAAGTCAAAATCCAAAAAATCCAAAAAACATATTCTAATCTTCATGTCATTTTGCATCCTTATATAAAAAAAACCCCCAAAAATTGCATAATTTCCTTTTAATCCTAGCTTGCATACATCCAAAAATCATAAAAATCGAAAAATAGTCTCAAGTCTTATATGGTCCTCACTAGGTCACAAAGGAAAAGAAAAGTCATGGATCACTTAGCTAGCCCTAATTTCAATCCCACTAGCATCATGTGTTTTGGGTCATCTTCAAACAAACCAAAAAGGTCACAACCTCAGATTGTGTCACCTTTTTATAATTACACCTTAAAGGAGGTGGAACAAGGCTTAACCCAAGAAGAAATTAACAATGCCTCACAAGATCCTCAAATATTGTGAATTATAGATGAGCTCATAGCTACAGACCCCAATAGATAATTTTTGTTACTCGGACAAAATAGGACTAGAATTCCTTTTGGTTTTGATGTCACTACACTATTAGAAAATCCACTAGACATTACAAAACAAGAACAGGGTGCCCTTAATGGTACAACCCCACCTCAACATGCTAGCTCATCACAATTACACATGAGTATGCCATTTGGAGGAACCTCACATAACACAACAATAGTCAATACACCTCCTACACCAATGTTTGGCAACACGATCACATATCCACTATTCAATACATCACCAACATATCAAACTACGAGTCCAAAAACTACAAATCCATTTTCATATACATATCAAACTATATGTCCATAATCAACCAATCCATTTTCTAGTTCATCAAAAACTACAACACCACAAACCAATACCACATCAATGAGTCAAAACACCACAAATACAAATCTGCCTACTAAAACATTAAAGACATTCATTTCCTTCTTAGGACCATAAAAAAATACAACCAATACTGCACAAAACATTAATGTACCTCCAATTCAGTTAGGAACCTTTTTCAAGTCAAGTCAAAACACAAATTCACAACTACCTCAACAAAAAATCAATTCAAATCCCACATTCACATCAAATTTTCAACAATCAAATCAACCTCCATTGTAGCATCACTTCAACACATTCAACACAAACACCCATGCTTCTGCATCAACTATGAATTATCGACACACTAATCCATTTGTGTACATTGTACAAATTCAAATGAACACAAATGCATTACCATCACTTATGGAGACTTTAGCACAACAAATACAAACCTTGCAACAACAAATCACCATCATGCAAGTAAGAAAAACAAATAAGACCTACTCCATTGAGAACTTGTGTCTTTATCCTTTTGATCGGATTATATACATGCCTCCCTTTCCCCAACATTTTGATGTACCAAACTTAAAAAAATACAAGGGAAATGGAGACCCTATCAAGAATGTACAAGATTTTTACACCTCTTGCATGGATGTTGTATATGAAACACATACTCGATGTGAATTTTTCCACGAAGTATCGTGGGACAAGTACTCAATTTGTTTACACATCTACCTCCTAGTATAAGGACATGGAGAGAATTGAATGAAAATTTAGTCACACACTTCTACAATATTGGAAGCAATATAACCATAGTAAAATTGTTCCAAAAAACAAAAAGAAGTAGAATCATTCACCTCTTTCTTCCAGAGATGGAGAAGCATGGCTAGCAAATGCCCATGTCAAATACCGGAAAATTAGTTGGTACAAATTTTTATGGAAAATCTCAATTCAGAGCTAATGTACCAACTCCAAATTCACTATTGCAATATATTTGAGGGGGTCATTGAGAAAGGTTTCTTAAATGAGAAGGAACTTGTTGCAAAAGGATTAGTCAATTATTTTAGAGAAAATCAAAACAAACCAAATATTTCTAGTGACAAAAGAAAATTTTGGTCTAGAAATAAGAATGTCACAAATGATAGTGTAGTAGATGCAAAAGTGATAGACAAAGGCCGCCCCACTATTAGTCTTAAGAGACCCTCCACATTGAATAATGGACCTCAATGACAAAATCATGAAGAATCAACAAATGCAGTCTAAAACAATCCACAAAGACGAGGTCCTCAAAGGAATAATCCTGAAAGACGACCATACACACCCCTTGAGGAATCCATTGAGTCAGTTTTAAATAAATTCTTGCAATTAAATTTCACTCAACTTCCAAAAGTTAGATATTATGAACTAGGACCCTTCAAACTGGCCTAGTGGAATTACAAAAAATTCTACGAGTATCATAGAACAAAAAGATAGAAGACTTCATCATGCTACAAACTCAAAAACACCATTTAGGATCATATCAACCAAGGTGACATATCCATAGACAATTCACAAGGGTCCTCAAACATAGATCATACCATTTTTAAAGATCCCCTATAGAATCATGGGTTGAGAAAAACTTCTAGTTCAGGAACTATTGCAAAAGACCAATCTAATTATACTAATGTTTCTTATGAGTACACAATTAATAGCATCCACCCATAAATTAGAGGAGCCTCATCTATACTTGTCAAAATTGACAATTCTGAGTGTATCATTACATTTTCCAAGTATATTCCTACACAAAACCCTTGCCATATTGATGCCTTAGATATTGAATCCTTCTTCCAAAAGTATAGAATCATATGAGTATTGATAGATGGTGGAGTGGATCTACAGTTTAAGTCTTGTAAAATAATTGGGATATTCTAATGATGTTGTTGATTATAACACAAAGATTAAAATCAAAGCATATGATAATAGTGAACGATAATCTATAGGCACTATCATATTTACTATCCACGTTGGGCCTATTCTAGCACTGCTACATTTGACTCCAAATTCTGATGAAATTTCATTGGAATTTCGATGAACTTTTGTTAGAATTATTTCGTCAAAATTCCAACGAACTTTGAAATGTCGAAATTCCGACCCACTATCATATGCTAGGTCAGAATTTTGACGTTTCAAAGATTGTCAGAATTTGGATGAAATAATTCCAACAAAATTTCATCAAATTTACGACGAACTTTCATCATAATTTGGAGTCAAATGTATCAGTGTAGTTGAGACCATTTACCAAATCGTAGATCTAGAGACCCCTTATAGAATTCTCCTGGGATGTCCATGGATCAATGCCATACATGATGTGCCATCCATCTTACATCAATGCATCAAGTTCCCCTACAATGGAACTTAGGTGAATATACTAGTAGATCCAAATCCCTTTGAAAAATATACTCTAATAGAGAAGTCCTAGCCTCCCAGAGATTTTTTTTAACAACGCAACCTTACCATCTTTCTCTATAGTAATTGAGTTTGTAAGACCCTACTTCCAAGACAACAATGTTAGCATGGGAAAGGAGAACCATCAAGAGTGAATCAAAAGACTACTTCATGAGGATATAAATTTGACCCCATTCGAGGCCTAGAAACAAGTGGAGTTAATGTATTGGAGGACTAAGGGTGCAAGGGCATTTAGTTGGGATTCATGTGAGGTGTAAGTGGGGATTAGGTCTTGGAAACCCCTAGCTAAGTTTGAAACTCGGATGGAACCTTGAGTGGGCTTTTAATGAGACTTGTTGGTCAAATTTTTGGGTTAGGGTGCAAAAATAAACCCCCTAGGGTCTATACCATAGTGGTAGGGGTCAAGTAAGCATACAATAGTGCTCCAAAGACATGATTTGACCCCTGAAAAGTCCTCATAATGATGAGTGACGAATTTTGAGGAGTGGATGAGGTGGAAAGATGGAGGGGCTGTCCAAGTGCATGTATTTTATTTGATAAGGAAAATACCCTCATTTATGAAGGAAAGTACACTCCACACATCCCCATCCAAGAGTTTCAAGTTGAAAATTCTATATATTTTGAAGAAGAAGAATGAGTGGGGTGTTACCCACTTCTCCTCTTGGAGAAATTTAGTGGAGATGGTGAGAAGAGGAGAGGAGTCTCTTTTTGGAGAAGATAGTGCCCAAGATGGCTAGATTTGGAGAGGAAAAGAGGAAGAGTTTAATTCCCCCCCACCCCCCCCCTCACCTAAAGAAAAGAGATAAGTATTCCCTACTTTCGCTTCCCTTGTTTTATTGTTGTAGGATGTGAGTATGTTTATATGAATCATTTTTGAAAATGGTGAGTAGGGAGCCATAGGCATGTAATTTGATATTATAATAATTTATCTTTCTGTAAGATTTGAGAAAACCCCATTTATCATCTTGGGGTTAAATAATTTTTTTTTGCTCGGGGGTATGGCTAGAGCCCATGAGGCTCCATGACGTCATTACGGTAGGGTGGAGAGAAAGACTTAATTAGTTGTGTCCTTCATTGTATTCTCTTAAAAAAATTGTAATATGGAAATTTGGTGTTTTGATGTAACATGAAAGAGAATGGAAAAGAGAAAGCCTAAACTTATTTTGTATGAAGATTCACTAATTTCCTTGTTATATAAAATTAGTAATGTTATGAGTTTAAAAGATGGGTTGCATGTTTGTTCAATAAATAGATGAAAAGAGTAAGCTTAACTAAATTGTGAATTATTGATTATATTCTCAAACATTGTTGTAATATTGTAAACTAGCATTTAATTAGAGGAAATATGGGCTAGAACAATCCCTTAAATGTTAGTGTGTTGTTCATCTATTTCTAAGTATCATTGTAATTTGAGGACTAATACTTTGTATGAAGGTAAATATGTAACGTATTTATATGAACAATAATATGATATTTCTTGTATACAACTACAAGTGTTGTATGAAAAGTATAGCTAAATATTTTATTTGGTTGTTGCATTGTCAATAAAATATAATGGCTTGAAAAATTAAAAGGTGGATCTATTAAATAAATAAAAGAAATGTAAGGGAACCAGTTTTCCTCTGTGAGGATTCTTTTTTTATATAAAGGGAAAAATCTAGTTATCAGACTGTCTATTGCAAGGAAATGGCAGTTAGAAAAAAAAAGAAGTGTTTCTCCTGGGATTTTCAACCTCTATACACACAACCTTTGCCTAATACTTTATGATAAACACCCTAATCATTATTTGTAATGTAAATGAAAGATTCTTGGTATGAAAATTTATTCTGGATGTAGAATATGGAGCCAAGAGTAATAGACATGTTTTCTGGAAAAGAAAAAAATATATATACAAAGAAAAAGAAAGAAGAAGATTAGCTAACGTAATGAAATTTAGTTTCAGAAGAAATTTTAAAGAAAGCTAAAAAAAGAAAAAAATAAAGAGAGTGGTAAGAGGCTGAGCCTCCCCTCCTCATGAAGCGTAACTCCCGTAGGGCTTTCGTCAGCCCTTCTTTAGCTCTCAGTAAATAACACTTAAGCCTCTTGTGTAATTGTGTTGCTAAGTAGTGAATATTCGGTTGCCTAGAACTCAACATATAGTGTTTAAAACCTGCAACTAAGGCATGTAGAACTTGGTCAACAATAAATTAAAAATGGCAAGAAATCACAGTAGGATAGAACTCGATGCCAAGAGCCCCAAAACCGATGCTAAGTTTAGTTCCTGTGTAATGTCAAACACCAGAGTCGTGAAAATAAAAGATGTGAGAGATAAACAAAAACAAATTGTGAGGAAGGAAGCTTCTTAGATAAGGCAGCTTAGCAGGTGCAAATGGTGTCGTTGGTTCTAGCCTTAAAAGTGATAGTTGGAAACTAATAGTTGAATTATCTACCTTTAAGAAATAAATGCTAATTTGAGTTGGTAGGAGGAACATTAAGCTATGCAAGCTCACTGCTATTAATGTCAACAATAATGTGAATGTTGGAGCTTAAGCTACTTTGATAAGACTAGAAGTTAAAACCATCATCAATTTGAATTGTATCCCTGTGATCTCCTTTGAACGCATCTCAAACTTAAAATTGGCTGCATCGCCTTGTTCAGACTGGATAGTGAACTATACACAATAGGCCACACAACTGGGAAACTCTAGAATTTTTTTTTGGTACCGGCCATAAGCATAACATATTACAATGTTTGCTTAGCAGCATGCCCTTGTCAATCATATTACTGTATTTTAATCAATATAAAAATGGCAAGATCATAAAGTAGTCTTAGAGGCTACAATAGTTTGTCCTTTTAAATTATAGGTAGTAAGAGTATTTACTATGGGAGTATTAGGGGGAGTCTACCCTACGTCTATTGAGAATGCATAGTGCACCCGTAAGTGGAAAATATAATTAGAATAGATATGGTATCGACATGACAGGTGTTGCCAATGCAGGCCAGAAACTAGTTCCTTCATTCCACTAATAGATGTTACCATTGTTGCTGGTCAGAAAAATCTGATCATACTTTTGAAGGTATTCAGTGAGGTATTTAAGTTAGACACGACTGCAAGTCACATCTTTTTATATAGCAAGATTGCTCAATTTAAATTCTCTATGTTAAGTTGGAATTTTCACATTGATAGCATGATAAATTCTTTTATGGATTAGCTAGAAAGGATGTCCCTCCAAGTTATCACATCAACAATAACTAGACTATGACCTTGGGCGATTTCATTGTATCCAGCAGTCATTGTGTTTCAATGACTACATTTCCTTGATGCATTTTTCCAAACAGTTCTTGAGTCTTGGCTATGTGCCCACAATTTCTATACATTTCCAACAGAGCACTTACAACTATACACCTGACAAAAACCTTCTATCCTCGGTGCTTTGATGGATTTCCATTCCATCTCCCAAAACTTCCATTTCGACGCAGGAATAAAATAGGTTGGAAAATTTGGATTTGAACCTATTAGTTGCATTTACTTCATTGGAAGGTTATTGTTATCTAATCAAAATATAAAAGTGTACAGGATTAAGTAGTTGCAACAACAAGGCACTTTCAACTCAAATGTTGGTTTTACCCATGTTAAAAAAAGAGAACAACAATAACAGTATTACTCAATGCATAAGAGTCGTCCAAATCTGAAACTATCATTTTCTTTAGTGTAAATTTTCTTATTTAGAAATTATGTAATCAAACATCGCATAGTAATACCCGTCGAAATTATTTTACTTCCATCTCATTCATTATGTACTACCCCATTTAGCTAATCGGTTCCAAAAGTCCGTGAAATGTATCTTATTTCCACTATTGCTATAATTGCTAAGGAAAAATATAGATACAGAGTTGCAAGCCAGAATAAATGCCTTAATAATGATTCCTGTATTAAAAATAATAATAATGTGCAATTCGGTAATTTTATTAATCTGATGGATGAAATAATAATAATACTCTTATTAAGATTATATAGTAAATAATATGATATATTCAACGTAAATTTACATAAGTATTTAAATGTGTGATTTTAAATAATTACTAATAAACAATGAGGTAAAAGTAATAATATTAATATTAGTAAATCGATAATGTTTAGATGTTGTATAAACCATAAGTATCATTTATGTATATATATACATGAATAATAATAGTGTTTCTTGTTGGGTTTATAATGTTATTATTATGTCATAGCAATAAAATTTAATTATACAATATTGCAGATTTATAGATACTACTATTATAATGGAAATTTTAATACAAATGTTAAGTGACAAGTATAATGCTAATATAACTTATTTTTATAGGAAGATATCATCCTTTCTTTTTACAATGATTAGAAGAGAAATTATCTATAAGGGGTAATTAAGAAAATAACAATATGGTGCCTATTAAGACTCATGTATACATTCAAAAGTAGGACAATAGTGATGGTAAGACTAAAAATGATACCTTTGTGTATGTGGTTGTTGATGTGTTATCGTTATCATTGTTGATGCATAATTCAAAGGGTAATTGATATTAGATAAAAAAAAATAGTTGGGTTTTCTAGCGTAAAATTATGGGCATGATAGAGTCATCATTGCTACCCACATCTCCCACTCTCCCAAAAATCCAAGTTAACATAAAAGACCTTGGAGTCAAAGAATATGAGTTACAAGATTGTCATCCAGAGCTTGAAACACTACCATCTACAAACCAATTGTAACACCCCTCCGTTTTGCATTATGGACTGGACAGTGTGTCCTTGTTTTGCATTGATTTATACTTCTGGATATTCAGATACTTTATCTTGTGTGTGTTTTTTATCACCATTTATTGAGCGATAGTCTATGTGATGTGATTTGAGTTATTTGATTATTTGTTTTACATGCTTTAATTGGTGTAATGATGATGTTAGTTGATATAACATGTTAGTGCATATGAGAATATTTAAGGTATTGTGGAAGTGTCAGTTTTGATGAGTGTATTGGTGAAGGGGATGGGTTCGTATCACTCGCTTACGAGCGCCCTGCAATTCTATGATTTCCTCTTTATGGTGTGTATTTTATGTTGTTTATATTATATGATGTTGTATACTATGTTTTCAGGTTTTCAGGTACATGACATCGACTCCACCTGGTTTCACAGGTTTGAGCATGTCAATCCAACGGTTAAGTTGAATGGGAGATAGTGGCTAGGTAACTTGTGTCAAGTCTACACCCTAATCATAGTGTGTCGTCAGTTGTGTTTGAGTCGAGTCGTTGATTGTTTTGCTTTAATGTTATTTAATTCTGAAGGATTCTTGTTTTGGAAATAGATAGTTTGAATAATTGCATTATATCATGTTGATGATTATTTAATTTAAATTATGCAATGTGGATTGAAGTTTATATTTAAATTAATTAATTAAATTAAATTTATTTAATTAATTAAATTTAATCCAAAGGATTGAATTTAGTTATTAAATAATTAAATTAATTAATTAAATGTGATGTTAAAAAAATTAAAAGAAATAAAAGAATTTAAATTCATTATGGAATTTTATTTCATTTAATGGGAATTTAATTATTTTGGGATTTTATTTCAATTAAGTTGGAATTAAATTAGAATTTGAAATTGAATTTTAAAAGCAAAGTTGGTTTTCAATTTTTGGAGTTAATTAATATTTAGATATTTTGAATTTGGGATTTGCATGCAAAATCAGATTTGGTTGTTGAAGATATTTTCAATTAGGTGAGCATGTGTGAGTTTAATTTATTAATTAAGAGTTGGTTGCAAAATTCATTATGGGAGAGGGAACTTTGGAGAGGAAAAGATTCTTCTGGTGTGAGAAGATATTTGGGGAAAAATTACAAGAGAAGGGATTTGGAGGAATTCTTGGCTGGAGATTTACATTGGAGTTATTTTGGAAATCTTTCATTGGATTGTTGGATAGAAGCTGTAGAAGCTTTGGAGGAAGCTCATCAGATTTCCATTACCTGTAGCTTCTTGAATCAGGTTTTCTTATGTGGTTATTTTATTGATCTTTATTTACATTTAAGAGTGTCGAGATTAAATAATTGGTTGTTGAATATGTTTTAGAAAAGGAATTTCTGATTAGAAGAAAGAAAATGAATAAAATAAATTTAAAGCTTCTGTTGTTTTTGTAGAAATTTCTTCAAGGAAATTGTGTAAACCTTTGTAGAATTTAATTTATTTGAGGAAATGGTTAGTTTTGTTAATTAAATCAAACCTAGAGGTTAAACAAAACATTTAGATTGTTTAAAGAATTTAAATCTCTCTAGAAAACAAATTGGTTTAAAAAAACCTCTGTAGAAAATCAAATTTATTAATTAATCCTCTGTAGAAATTGCGGTGGAAAAATCTATAGGATTTGTTGTTCAAATTTTTTGGAATGAAACCAAAATCTTTCTGTAGTTACTTTTGCTCTTCTTGCGCTCTAGGAATTTTATTAGTCTTCCTGTAAATAGATGTTTTTGGAATTTTTTTCCCAATTTAACTATTTCATTTGAAATAATTTGAAATAAATATATATATATTATATATACATACTTATGTATATAAATACATATAATATATATATATATATTTAAAATGCATTGTTTTTATTGCTACAAATTTAATTATGTTATTGTGGAAATTTGTCGTCTGTACGACGAAACGTTTGAGCAAAGTATGCATAGGTGAATTTAGAAATTCGCACGTATTCATTTTCATTTTTGTTTTTTCATTATTAAATATTGGACATGTATATTCGCTGGAGGGGATTAAATCCCCCACCGCTCCCACAGAGGGAGGTGCGACTGCCTTATAAGGCAACACCCTCCACTAAGAGGAGGGAGCGTTGTCTCATGAGGCAGCGCAACCCCAATGGTTGTTCCCTGCATTGGGAGGAGGGATGGGGGGTTCAGTTACAACCAACCCCTCCCCATTTATTTAAAGATATTTTTTTTATTATGTTTCTTTGACCTAAGAACAATTCCGCCAGTACCAAACACGGATTTCG
Organism: Sequoiadendron giganteum; assembly: GCA_007115665.2. Lineage (NCBI taxonomy): Eukaryota > Viridiplantae > Streptophyta > Pinopsida > Cupressales > Cupressaceae > Sequoiadendron > Sequoiadendron giganteum. The sequence continues at coordinate 451,790,699 of CM021101.1, forward strand.
ATGTACAATGTTATTTAATATTTGGAATTTATTAAATCATTTACTTCAACATATGTTATATATATAAAAATCACAATAATATATATATATATATATATGTTGTAAGACCCTACTTCGTATGTACTTAATACAAACACAAATTGTTATATGTTTTCTTGAATTGATGATTAAATGTATTGTGGATAATAAATAAGGTGATATTTTGGCAATATTCTTGCATATCATTTTGACATTATGTTTTATTTTTATTACCATGCAAGTGGATTGCACTCGTATATCGTGGAATGCAAATTAGATTTAAATGGATTATTATATAGTTAAAGCTTAGAATGTTCAACTAACATATTAATGTGATACAAAATTGATACTTATGATCACGTTGGTAATGTGTAGGAAGGCAACGATGTTAGCATGAGAAAGAAGAACCATCAAGAGTGAATCAAAAGACTACTTCATGAGGATATAAATTTGACCCCATTCGTGGCCTAGAAACAAGTGGAGTTAATGTATTGGAGGACCAAGGGTGTGAGGGAATTTAGTTGGGATTCATGTGAGGTGTAAGTGGGGATTAAGTCTTGGAAACCCCTAGCTAAGTTTGAAACTCGGATGGAACCTTGAGTGGGATTTTAATGAGAGTTGTTGGTCAAATTTTTGGGTTAGGGTGCAAAAATAGACCCCCTAGGGTCTATACCATAGTGGTAGGGGTCAAGTGGGCATACAATAGTGCCCCTACAACATGATTTGACCCCTGAAAAGCTCTCATAATGGAGAGTGACGAATTTTGAGAAGAGGATGGGGTGAAAAGATGGAGTGGTTGTCCAAATGCATGTTTTCAATAATAGGGAAAGGATCTTCATTGATGGGGGGAGGTACACTCCACACCTTCCCATCCAAGAGTTTCAATTGTGAAACTTCTATATATTTGGAGAGGAAGAAGGAGGGTGGTGTTACCCACTTCTCCTTTTGGAGAACTCTTGTTGAGAGAGAGAAGAAAGGATGAAAAGAGGAGAGGAGCCCTCCCTCTTGGAAGAGAGTGAACAAGTTGGATTGGTTTGGAGAATGAAGAAGAGAAAGGAAGTTGGAGAGAAGCAAGAAGATCTCACACATGATGGTGGTGTTGAGGAGGTAGAGTTGTAGAGATAAGTTCTTTCTTTCCCAAGTTAGTTGTTTAAAGGATTTGTTGTGTTTTTATTGTTATCATTTGAAAACAAGTTGTGAAGAGTGTAAATTTGTTGAGTGTGTGGGTTGAGGGTTGTGTTGTGAAGTGAGTATACAAAATTTATGATTAAATCATTTTTAGTTTTCATACCAGAATCATTGGTAATATTTTTGCTCTCTTGCTCGGGGGTATGGCTAGAGCCCATGAGGCTTCATGACGCCATTACGGTAGGGTGGAGAGCAAGCTTGAGTTCCTTGACATGTAAATTCATTGTTTCATTTTCAATATTATTTGTAACATTGCAAGAAAAAATATGAGCTTCATATTTTGCTAAGATAAAATGAAAGAGCAAGTTCTTATGCATTGGTATATACTTATTTATTTTCCATGTATCATTTTGATATGGAAAGATGGAGAGAATTGTATCTTGATGAGTTTAAATAATAGAGGTTGCAAACAAATGGCTATGGCTATTTTAGTTGTTCTTGAAGATAGATATTGCACATATTTTATTAATATTTTCTTTTGTAATTGAATGAATGTATATTATGAACATTTACAAGTATAAGGAAGGGGGAAGAAATATTGTTTAGAAATCTCTTGCATTTCTATATCGCTTATAGAAACCATGGACATCTTTATGAATTTCAAAGAAATAAATAAATGAACTTGATTTATAATTTCTGATACCGGATACAAGAAAATAAAACAAATTTGCTCCACCATTTTTTCTCGCATTTTTTTAAAAATTGTTGTTCAATAAAATTTCTTGGTGTGTCGAACAGTTAAGGGAACGAATACCTATAGATATATAAACAAGGGTATGACCATTTGAGCCTTCATCTGAAATACAAATAATCTAAAATACTTAAATTTAGGGCAATCCCTTCCTTGTGCCAAAAGAGAACTAACATGAAAGGATAATGGATATTCTGCCCCAACAGTCAATGTTCGGGAAAACACATTCTAACCTTTTTCTTTTCTTCCTCAGAGCTACTTCTGCTTCCCACCAGACAATATTAAAAATATATTTTATTTTATTTATTCGGCCTTATGCACATTAATATAGATTTCATCACCAGGTAGCAGAAAGTAATCACAAGGTATGCACAATGATGTTGATGATAGATGTGAATAAACTCCATGAGTAGTAAGACTAGTGAAGCTCTCGTTCCCCTCTAACTTTTGCTGTCACCTATCCTCATTCATCGCCCTTAGCCTTGCATCTGAAACTATGGACTTTGGGGTAGGCAAGCTTAGTTATTAATACAGGATATGTGTTTTAGCATTATGACCATGCAAGCTATGCTGAGATTGGAAAAGGTGATTTTTTAAAAACCTTTTAGAAGAATAATTGCAATTGTTGTGGTAGTTGAATTAGGTGAAGGCAGGCAACACTGAGATCAGATATCACTTTAATAAATCCCTCTTTAATATGTAAGAGAAGCAATATAGTGTTATGCTAGTAATGACAGTAATCCCTACGTTGCACTTCAGTGGTGTGACATCTCTTGAAGTTGGTGACCATCCCTTGAGTGTTCTCTAAGCAATAACTCCCCATCTGCATATCTCTGAATGGTGATTTGCACCTCATGCCATGACATCATCTACTCATGGAGCTGCGTAGGTGCTATAAATATATTTATGATTTTCCAAAGTACCAGCTTTCGTGGTTGCTGAAGGATGGGACTTGATAAGATGATAAGTATCTTGCACTCAATTTGACATCTCTCTTACATTCCCCAAGTCTTCTCTTTTAATGATGATTCCTTCCCTCGAGTACTCTAAGTAACGTCCTATCTTGATTTTCTTCAAGACTTCCTTGAATAGGGTTCATAGAAATATGACATTAACTGTAAGGCATATGTTTTTACCAGGGGATGTACACTTCCAATGAAATTTTCAGTGAATTTCTTTTTTGGGACTGTCATGTCTTCATTGAGACTGGAGGATTTTAAGATGCATGATTTGGATGAGCTCCAAGTACTTTCATTGATAATTATATAGTGAAATTATTAGTGTCTAGTTATTAAATAGATTATGATATCTCTAAGTTTGCAGATTTAATGAATGGTAGGGAAAATTATAGTGGATTGCTATTAATGATGCATATTCATGTTGTCAAGTTTTGGAACAGACTTTCAACAGAGAAATTAAACGGACTTGACTAAAGTTGTAGGTAGATATGGTAGGCTTATGGTATTCAGTAAGTCAGCAGTGTGTGGATCAAGGAGGCAACAATCTTTAGCGTGCAAATTCCACGCAACCTCTCAGGTTGATTGCCACTAGCTCCCTCTCAAGCCAGTTGAATGTGTTTTTGGTCAACCACTAGTGTAAAGAGGAGGTGCACAATAGTGCACAGAGCCATTCACCATATTGTTCCAACGCTCTCAACTCAAAATAAAATAGAAGAAGCGAGACTAAGAATCATGACACTTCATCAATTTCCATTTGAAAGTAATTTTTATGGGAATGATGATATTTGTAGTATTCCTTCGCTGTGAAAATATCATGCTAAATGGAGTTCGGTTACTAGTGAGAAGCAATGTATTCTTCAGAATAAAATGTACAAAGAACTTTACTAGGCAAGTTATGGATACTACAGGTCATAGCATAAATGATTTGAAAATTATGTTTCTTTTGGTGTTCGTTGGCAATACAAATTGTTGATTCATTGTCGTAAGGATTGAGTCCACGTACACTATCCAATACATCATGTTGTAATTTTATCTTAAACAACTACTGAATTCAGAGTTAGAAAGGTTCTTAGTTTCGTATAATATGAATTCATTGCATTCCTTAAACTGTTCACATTCTTTGTCTGGGCCCTCTCATACAAGTCTTTCAGGCACAGATGCCCTATTACTCAATCATCTCAGACCATGAGATACGTTCCTTAGAGGTCTTCGCCAATAGTTTTCATGCCTGGTCTTTGCATCCCTAATTTATTTAAAATTATTTATAAATAAAATAAAATCAGTAGTATAATTTTAATGAAACTGGCAGGCTTCTCCATTAGAATGTTGTGTATTTTCTTACCAACCACAAAAATAAAATAAAATATACCAGTCCTTTTACTTTTAAGCCATAGTTTAAGGACACCGAGGGCTCTCATGAGTCTGGTTGATATGCACAATCAGTGAGAAATAAAATTAAGTAAATTCTAACATGCCTCCAAATTTAAGTGAAATACATGTGAATGTTCATCTTACATCCTTGCTGGGCATGCTTAGAAAACCAAAGCTTTCATGGGAGATGATTTAACCAACAATATTCGTAAGTGCCACCTTTATTATCTATTAGTCATCTTCATGTTTACTAAATATATTGCCTAAAGTCATGCAGCAAAACTTTATTAACGTTTATTTACTTTTGCCTCTCTATACCCTACAAGTTGTAATATGAAAGAAGTTAAAATAAAATAAAATAAGTCAAAATAGAGCTAGTGCCTGTATGGTGTAGACATTGAAAAATGTCCTAAGTCTATGAGTATCATTTTTCCTAGTCATCATCTTTCAATAATTGAATAATTTTAATTATTCTATTATGTTCGATCATATTCTTTTATTAATTAAATAGTTTTTAAATTATTTAATTGATTCACCTTCTCATTTCTATCTTGATCAATTAAAATTATTTAATTACATCACTAATACCCCTTTCTTCAATAATTAAATAAACCATTATTTATTTAATTATTTATCTTTTATCACATGTCTATAGTCAGATAATAATAATTGTTTGACCTTTTATTTTTCTATAATTAAATAATTAACGAAATTATTTAATTATGTGTCATTCTTCTCCTTTAAATAATTGATCATAATCAATTATCCATATTTAATTTATATCTCCTCCTTTAATTAAATTTATGAATTTAATTAAATCTCCTTTTTCATTTCCTCCAAATAAATGATTTAAAATAAATTATTTATTTGCCACTTGTCTTTCTCCTCCATTTTCGAATAAATAATTTAAAATAAATTATTTATTTGCCACTTGTCATCCCCTTCCATTTTCGGATAAATAATTTATTATTTATCCCTCTATTTTGGTCAAAGATCCCCTGTCATTATTTCATGTCATAGTCTGCATGTCCTGCATGTTTGTCATAGCCGTCAGGCGTCATAGCCATCGGCGTCATATCTTTTCTATGCATGGCATATTCTGGTTGCATCAATTCTCAACCATAGATCTTGGCATCTTTCTAGAAACTCGATCTTGGCCATCCATTTTGTAACTTCCTTCTCATGAATCCTCATCCGTTGATCTTAGAATCTTTCTGGAAGATCAATCTCATTCGTCCATTCGAATGGTTGTCTATAAAAGAAACCCTTCCCCTCCATTTTCAATTTAACAGTCATTGTCTCCAACTTTCTTGCTTACTATTTGCAGGTATTTGCACAACTTCATCAACAAATCTGAGGGCAATATTGGCATAAGAAGAAATAGGAGAGACAAGAGAAAAAATCAACTTTAAAGGGGAGTGTTTTATTTTATTTGCTTTCATTTTGATTGCTCTCTTTGTTTGTATTCTCTTGTTTAGATTGGGATAATAGTTTAGAAGTGTTGGCTGTCACTTTATCTAAATCTATTTGATTTTTCCCATCTTACATTGGTGAACTCGATGTGAATCGAATAATATTGCAAAAAATTGTTTGTTTTCTTGTTTGTTTGGTTGTTTTGCAGGTTACAGCCAAAAATTTATACGAAATCCCATCATCTTCTTTTGAGCACAAAAAAATGGGCGCATAAATTCTTTAAAAATGATCATCTGGATTTTGTAGCCCTCGTTTTCAGCTTTTCGAAACTTCAAACGGTTTAAAATTTTGTTAAGATTTGAGAAAGTTATGGCTATTTTAATATTTGTTTTTTTTTAGTTTAGCTGTTAAAACCCGCGTTTCTTTTGCCTATACCATTTTTTTCATGCAGAATCTTGGAAAAATAATTTCTGGGTTTTGAAAGTTTGAGTTTTAGCTTTCCATGGATATAAACCAATTGAAATTTTGTTAAGTTTTGAGAAAGTTATGATTATTTTAATTCGCTGGTGTCATTTTCTTTTGAGTTACTAATCTCTTGTTTTTGGCATGTGGCACAGTTTGGAGGGAGTCCAAAAAAATTGTTTCTTTAGAAACAAAAATCGAGCTTTTAATTGTTTTAGGCATAATCAATTTTATTTGCTTTCAACAACTACAACAAATTGCATGCACACTCATTGGTTAAAATGAACATGCATTTCATTTCATGGGATTAAAATGAACACAAATTGCATGCACACTCATGGGTTAAAATGAACATGCATTTCATGTCATTGGCTTAAAATGAACTTTGTTTGTTTCACATCAAATTAAATTTTTAAAATGAACAAAGTGTCTTGTGTGTCCTCCTCACATTATCATTTGGTAATTAAAATTTATGTGTCTTCAATTTTGTGTTACCCTTTGATGCAATAATCGAAGTATCCTCTCCCCTTGCGCATTTATGCGATCTTGGGTGTAAGAAAAATGGTTATTGCCTCTAGAACTTGGGCCTTTCTTGGTGGGAAAAAGTACTCACCCCAAGGTGACTTAGACCGGCAACGGAGCTCTTTGGCCGAGCTACCCCCGACCGGTATATAAATGTGAATCATAAGGGAAAACCTAGGATTATGAGTGCGGATGTGTCATAGGGACCAAGTTGTACTCTCCAAAACCCTGTTGAGTGTAACCTCTTCAGGCTGGAGTGCCTCCTAAACGGAGCTTAATCTTGTGATGTATGGCCACTCGAACGGGGGTCTCGAACTAAAAACCTTTGTGTAGTTGCCAAAATCCTTCTATTTGCTAGCGCAACAACGGTCGTTGTGAAGGCATCCACATTCTCGCAGTTCTTAGTAGAGGTGATCAACCTGCCATGGGAGTTTTATGGGGGTTGGAAGCTTGGTTGGCCTGAGAAGTGAGTGCAATGTAAGGGGGAGCCCGTGCAACCAAGCTTCTGGATTCACACACTAAGAATAAGTGCGGTTGGGGAAACCCACGTGGAATCTAGCGAATATTGTCCTTGCTTAACCTAGGGTTGTGCTTGTCTTCATTGTGCATGTTTTCAAATTTTCAAAGACAAGATATTGTGTTTGCCAAGTGTTTTTTTAAGACATTGAGACAAATAAACAGCTTTCACAAATCTGGAAACACACACATTCAACTTGAAACAATTCCAAATTTTGCAGTCTAAAACCCAAGACCAAACTTGTCCAATTTGATATCAAACAACCTCTATCGAAAACCAAAAAAAATAAAATTATTCAAATCTTCCATTAGTGACATCTTTAGTTGCATTCACCCATAGGTTCATCCTTTCATATCATATCCTTGGTAATAGGGTAATTATCATTCCACCATTCCTTAATCTTCGTCTTAGGTACATTGGCACATTGCATCCTTATATCCTTGAAAATCTCAAAAAAAAAATAAAAATAGCACAATTTTATATCTATTTTGCATTGGAACCTTGCATTGTCATCCAAAGGTCACAGGTTTTTTTTATGGTCTTCAATAAGTTTTCCTTATCCATCATAATCCAAATTCATGACCATGTCTTCACTTTACCTTGATCTTCTTCGTAGTCAAGCTGAATACCAATAAATCCTCAATCGTCAATACCAACCACTCACATACCCTTCTTACCAACACTCCATAAGCTTTAGCCCTTCATTCATCTACCCTCACTATCAAGAGTCCCTTAACACAATCCATGCCATTGACCCACAACAAATGTCCATTAGTCATCCCTATCCTAACTTTGACAAGGGAAACCAACCTTCCACTAGTCCATTCCAATCCTCCACATCCTATCGTAATCCATCATCCACTAGTTTATTCCAATCCCCCACATCTTATCCTAATCCATCATCCACTAACCCATTGTCATCCACTCCATCCCAAACTACAATACCATCTAATAAAGGCACATTAATTAATGCTCTCCAAGGACAACTAGCAAAGGAACTTGTTCAACTCCTAAATGAAAACGAACTTAGGAAATCCAATCACATTGTTGATCCTACACCATCCAACCATTTGTCACCATCATGTCCTCCATTGCCTACCAATACTGTAAAACATCTTGCTGTTGAAACTCCATTATTGCCATGTCAAAATCTCGGGTCTATCAAAGAAAATCATATCCTTGTCCAAAATCAAATTCCATTGCCTAAACTTGAGGATACATGTCAAAAAAAAAGTCCAAAGCATGACATCACAACTTCACTTTCATATCAAGATTGAAGCAGTCCATCTCATGATCCCATCCTTAAGTCCATCCAAGAAGTCCTTCTAGATAATCATGGCATCCAAAATACACCTATCCTTGTTCAAGAGTCTATTCACAACCATGTTCTCCAAGATACACCTATTTTTGACCAAGATCCTACCATTGAACAAGAAATCCAAAATGATCCTCTTATTGACCTTTATGCCATTCATGATGAAACATTTGAAGATGATCCCATCCAAACACAAAACACCTCCATTTCCCAAAATGAGACACTTGCCTCCTTTGGACACATAGATAATCAAATCAATGATATGGATAACATCAAAGAAGAGCATAAAGCAACTACTATTGATCAAGTCAAAGGAGAACACAAAGAAGCTACTATGGATCAAGTCAAAGAAGAAGATACAAAATCTATGACAAATCAAATTGATATCCCAAATGATTGAGAAGAAACAAGCATGACGAATGATAAAGCCAAAACATTCTATCAATTAGGAGCATCCACCTTTGTCAAACCAGGATTTCTTGTAGATGAGGAGATTCCAAGTAACAATTTTCACGTACAAAATGATGGGTTAGCATCTTGTTTTCAAAATAAGAAATACCTCATCGGAAACAAAATTTGTCAGAGCATGCAGTATCAAGGAAGAGGACTAGGTCTACATGAGCAAGGCATTATAGAACCAATACAATTTTATGCAAATCCTAGACATCAAGGTCTTGGTTATTCTTCAATCAGAGAATCAAATGATGTTAGTGGTACCTCCTTGATATTGGGGGCAGCTTTATTTGATATAAACATCAAAATGGGGGCCATGTGTAGTCCTTGTCATAAGGTTGTTGCCAACACTGCTTCCATCCACCCCATAAACCATCATTCCTACATGAATAAATCTTCCATTTGGAACCAACAAAAAGAAAATTATTATAAATCCAAAAGTCAAAATCAAATGTCAAAGGTCATTGTGTCAAACAAAAATTTAAGTGGACAAATGAAGTTAAAATGGATCCCAAAGAAAAATGGATCAAACAAAGAAAATATTTCAAATCCAAAAGTCAATAAAAATATGGAGCCACAAGAAAAGAGGACTCCCACATATAGTAAATGTCCACCTCCTTTAAAATGGTCATCAAGAAAGGCATATAAAAATGTTGGTTCCAAACACTATCCTTATCAAAATTCCAAACTCCATCATCCACCATCCCAAGTTTGGAAAATAAAAATTGCTACATCCAAAACACCAAATATTCCATCCACACCTACCATCATCCATCATAATCTTGCATCTCACCTAAAGTCTAAAAATCCTACTTCACAAATCCATCGCATCTTGGCAGCAACCCTTTATCATAAGGACTCCCATGGTACTCTATCACGATGTGCATATTCTGATAAGGCCAACACTAGTATCAAAGAGGATCACAATGACATCGATCAGTTGTATGCAAGTGCTATGATCTTGACAAGACAATTACTCCATAAAGGTCACTATTGGCATATCATGACACCAGTATCTACATCAACACCATCAAAAGATTCAGAACAATCATCAGTCATCCAAACTATCAAATTGATATAAAATGTCAAAAAATATGTCACCTTGATGAAAACCTAGCAAGCAGGCGTCTTGTGTGACATCATCAAAAGAAAAGAAAAAAAAAATAGTAAAGAGAAAAATTTCGTCCAATAGTGAAAACCATTTTTATGGCGCTTTGGATAAGTACCATGATGAAAACCTGGCAAACAGGCATCATGTGTAAGAGAAATTATCTATGTGGATTATTACACTTGGGGGCAAGTTGTCTCATCTTCCATGCCTTTCTCATGAAACTTCCACCTATCAATGTAAGCCCTATCATTTCCATCTATTCTCCCATCTACCGTGATCTTGATAAGAAATGGGGTACAAACATAAATCATGCTTTGGAAAAATGTTGGACATGTCTATCCTTTGGTCATACACTACCCATGAAATATCATGTCATTTCCTTCATAGAATTTATCCAAACCCATATCTTGGAGAAAACAAATTGTTCCTATGCGAAATAGTCCTTGGAGATCATATCCTAATTCTTCCATCCAATAATCCTCATGTCTCTTATCCTTTGCCAAAATCAATCCATTATCTTTTCATACCTATTGTTGGACTTGGTTTCCCTTGTTATTGGTTTAAGGATTATAATCACTTATCCAAGTGCCCTCCATAATCCCATCTAGTCCTAAGGTTAGTCATTCCAAATGCAATGAGTCTAATCCATACAATCTTGCTATGCAACCTAGCACATCATCCAAAACATTCCTTGGCTTTGTTCCTAGCCCTGCTGCAAACCTTGATCCTTTAGTCACATAATCATCATCCTCATGTTGTTTCGGGATGTGTCCTTCCCCTATCAAACAACTTGTCATCATCATCATCATCACCTATCAATTGGTTTTCAGCTTGACTAGGGGCAAGATCATGTTCATCCTTGGGTCCTTGTGCATGCCTTTTTGGTTGATTGTGGGTATCTTTCACATGCATTTTCCATGATCCTATAGTTATCATCCATAATAAAGTCTCATTCATCCATAATAAAGCTTCCTTCCCATGGCCTAAAGACCACCGAATTTAGCATCCTTCACTTTCATATCCACCTGTCACATTCGCCACTTCCCCTCGCGCATAATAATTGTCCTATACCTAACTGGGGAAATTCCTTGACTTACATCTTCATGGGAAATAATACATGGTATCACCCTTTAAAACTTTCAAAATCATAAAAATCATAAAATGTCTTGAAAAAAAAATCCAAAAAACTCAAAACATTTCAAAATCCAAAAAAATCAAAAAGCTTCAAAAATCCCAAAAATAGAGTCTGAGTCTGAATCAGTTTTGTTAGAGTGGTCGAACTATGTTGCCTCTGTGTGTTTTCTACGTAGGCAAGGGCTCATCTTAAATGATCCCCCAGGCATTAGGTCAGTCCCTTTAGGTTGTCCAAATAAAATCATGACCTAGTATTTTGTCAAATAAGACAAATTCAAGTCGTGTCAAACTACGAGGTCTCTGTGCACTGCTACGTAGGCAAGGCCATCTATCGATGAGCCCCCGAGGCCCCCTAGGTCAAGTCCTTTAGGGTTCATCGAGTTGGGTCATGTGCTTGATCCGAAAGCAATCATCATTCAAACTACATCAAGAAACAACAAACAAATTAAATCTTTCATCAATCAATTATCCTATCATCAACTCAATCAAGTCACTAGTCTTATATCGGAATGGGGCATCATGTCATTTGTCTCATTTGGTCTTATCTCTTGTCTTTTATCAGGATACGTCCTTCCTGGGATTAGACTTTCTCAACCTTGTCATTTACCTTAAGCAAGATGTGTCCTTGCAGTTAGGTGTCATGTCAACACTTGTCACTTGGTCAACTTTATCAAATGTGTCCTCTACCTAAACAGGATGTGTCCTTCCTACGGTTGGGTATCATCACATCACTTGGTCATATTCATCAAATCTTTGTCAAACAATCAAACAATCTTGTCAACTTTGTCAATCAATCTTTCCTTAATCAGGATGTGTCCTTCCTGAAATCGGGTATTATCATTATCAATCAACTTTGTCACACCACTCAATCTTATCAGCTTGGTCAATCAATCTTTCCTTCATCAGGATGTGTCCTTCCTGAAGCTAGGCATGGTCAATTAAATCACTTTATCGATCCTTATCAACCTATCAATCAACTCGGTCATCTTGGTCAACCTAATCAACCAACCAAACAATCATCATTATCACTGGAAAACACTATCTTGGCAAACACTTTGTTGGTCTGGATTTTCTTATCTTTTTGATTGGTCTTGGGTCATGTTACTAGTCTCCTCGAAGATGTCCTATCAATGGATTTAGAGGGACAATGATGGATCATGGCCTCTTTTATCTGTTTGTTGCCTGTGGTTTGTCTTGGCAAAAAGACTGGGACAATCGGGTCCCTAGTATAAGCTGGGGCATTCCTTGTCTTTATTGATTGTTTGTCTCTTCCAAATGGTCATCTTGCACACCTTGGTTTATGTCATACCATGGTGTTTGTGGTCCATTTGTGACATTTTTGATGCCCAATGATGATAAATATAATAATGTAAGCATGAAAGTTGGTTCCCTTATCATTTCATGTCTATCTTTTTTCCCCTTTTCACACTAACATCCCATCTCCCTTATTTTTTCCATGCTAACATCCATCTCCTTCATGCTAACATTTCTTCCATCTTTCATCCTCTAGTCTTCTCTTCCATTTCGAGAGCACATTCCTGTTCTTTGAACCTGCATGTCCTCTCGAGGGGGCATACCACAACCCTCTTGTCATCCTTCCCCTTTCTCTTTACACTGGGGCATATTTCAGAATTAAATTTCTTTGACACAATGCGATGAACTACATTATGTCAAAGAGGGGCAAAATGTAGACACTGAAAAATGTCCTAAGTCTATGAGCATCATTTTTCCTAGTCATCATCTTTCAATAATTGAATAATTTTAATTATTCTATTATGTTCGATCATATTCCTTTATTAATTAAATAGTTTTTAAATTATTTAATTGATTCACCTTCTCATTTCTATCTTGATCAATTAAAATTATTTAATTGCGTCACTAATACCCCTTTCTTCAATAATTAAATAAACCATTATTTATTTAATTAGTTATCTTTTATCACATGTCTATAGTCAGATAATAATAATTGTTTGACATTTTATTTTTCTATAATTAAATAATTAACGAAATTATTTAATTATGTGTCATTCTTCTCCTTTAAATAATTGATCCTAATCAATTATCCATATTTAATTTATATCTCCTCCTTTAATTAAATTTATGAATTTAATTAAATCTCCTTTTTCATTTCCTCCAAATAAATGATTTAAAATAAATTATTTATTTGCCACTTGTCCTTCTCCTCCATTTTCGAATAAATAATTTAAAATAAATTATTTATTTGCCACTTGTCATCCCCTTCCATTTTCGAATAAATAATTTAAAATAAATTATTTATCCCTCTATTTTGGTCAAACATCCCCTGTCATTATTTCATGTCATAGTCTGCATGTCTTGCATGTCTGTCATAGCCGTTAGGTGTCATAGCCATCGGCGTCATATCTTTTCCATGCATGGCATATTCTGGTTGCATCAATTCTCAACCATAGATCTTGGCATCTTTCTAGAAACTCGATCTTGGCCATCCATTTCGTAACTTCCCTCTCATGAATCCTCATTCGTTGATCTTAGAATCTTTCTGGAAGATCAATCTCGTTCGTCCATTCGAATGGTTGTCTATAAAAGAAACCCTTCCCCTCCATTTTCAATTTAACAGTCATTATCTCCAACTTTCTTGATTACTATTTGCAGGTATTTGCACAACTTCATCAACAAATCTGAGGGCAATATTGGCATAAGAAGAAATAGGAGAGACAAGAGAAAGAATCAACTTCAAAGGGGAGTGTTTTATTTTATTTGCTTTTATTTTGATTGCTCTCTTTGTTTGTATTCTCTTGTTTAGATTGGGATAATAGTTTAGAAGTGTTGGCTGCCACTTTATCTAAATCTATTTGATTTTCTCCATCTTACATATGATGTTAATTAGTATAAAACGTGAGTGCTCTAAATGCTTATTTTTATCTAAATAAAAATATGACCAAGTCAACATATAACTCAATTATGCACCATTGAAAGAAAAATAAAATAAAGTTGATTTCTTTTAAAGTATTCCATTCCTGTAAAGAGTCTTTTATACTAAAATTTCGTTGAAGAATCTTTATTTAAATGTGGGAAGTATATTATTAGTATCATTTTAAAAAGAAGTTTAAAATAAGAGAGGTTTAGATATTAGTAAGCATAATTTTAAAATAAATAGATTTTTAGAGTTTCTTTTTAGATTTTTATAGTAATTTATATAATCACTTTTATATAGACATATATAGTAAAGTGAATAAATAAATGTTTTAATAAATAATAATTAAATATAAATAATGAATATATTTATGCATTTTGGTGAAAGTAGGTAGATTCTTGTAAAAATAATCACTTGTATTCTTGATTTCAATTGATATAACTTTAATATTATAATACCATGACGTGATAAAATTGTTGGTAGTGTACCTTATTTAATAAGAATAAGATATTCATTTTAAGATGATTCAAAAAAAATATTGAGTTAATATTTAAGTATGACTTTCTTAGTTGGTATCATGAAAGGTATGCTACTTGGTGAGTGAATTCTAGAGTGATTAGTTATGAGTAGAATGGTAAAAGATCATTTAAACCAAATCACCTTATAATAATCTTGAATGGTTATTTTCAATGATCTTATATGAATAATTGTGTGCTTTGGAAAAAATAAAAATTGAGTGGAATTTTCTATCAAAATTATGGGCATGACATATGTTGTATATATATATAGTGTGTGTATATTATATATATGTGTTATTTTGTTATTTCATAATATTTTAATATATTTAATTTGGATTGAAATAAAACATTTATTTTGTGTTATATATTTATGGTATATATGTATGATGGAATATATATATATATATATATATATATATATATGAGATGTTTTATTACAAATTGTATATATATTAGAACCTTTATTTAATGATTTGAGTAATTGGATGCATGCAATAAAAAATTGGAAGGGTAAACTATTAGATGAAATGGACATGGTCTGTAGTTGGAAAAATAGAAGTAATATAGATATTTGATATTTAATTTCAATGAAAATTTAATAATATTTAAATATTAAATATTTATAGTTAGTAAAATGAATAATAATTATAGTGTGTAATTTGAATATTTAGAAAGAATGTTTTAAAACATTGTAGTTGTAATTAAATATTTAGATAACATAAGCATTTGGAAAAATTAATTATGGAATATTAATATAATTTATTAAAATAATGTATTTGTTTAATAAAATATATTAATATATATATTTGATGTATATATACATGAGTATTTCAATTAGGAGTATATTCAGTATTTATTTTGTTTTATTTAAGTGCATGTAATTTAGCTTTGCATGGAGATCTTAAATGATAAGTTTTGAATGCATGGGCAATTAGATAAGGAAAATATATTTTATATATTACATGTTTTTAAATGGAAAGTTAAAGAGATATAGGATTTGGATGGAAAATTGGAAAGACTTACTTGTATAGATTTATGTTGTATTAAAAGTAAATTAAGGAATTGTTTAGAATGATGAGGCAATTAATTAATTTTATTTATTTATTTCTATTAAAGCAATTTAATTATTGTGAATGAAATTATGAATGAGATATGGATTTAGTATATCCAAAAATAGCAATATTCTCGTGATTGTCTTAAATGTTTTATTTTCTCTATATTTCGTAATGGGAAGTGAGTCTAATTGTTTAGATTTCCAATAATGAAAGAGGAAATAAGGTTATATGTTAAATTGAGTTAATCCAGTTATTATGTCTTTGAATCTACCAATGTTACCTATTGAATGAGTATGGATTTAGGAAATCAAAATTATTAGATTTGATTAGCGACTTGAATGCTTTTGTAGCTATGTCGTCATGTTGTATTTTGGGATATGGGATTATGTGTTAGTCCAAATTTGTAAGTCTTCCATAGAATCTTAGAGGATGAGGGTTGTTGATACCTTATATCAACTAGTTGTTTTTCCCTTGGGTAGTGCATGGTGTCTTTTAAGTATTTATCTGGTTTCCATGAACAGGGATGTTACTCCTGTGAAAGGAGTGGACTATGTGTTTTAGTTGCCTCCATTTGTTGGAGTGGGTTCTATAATTTATTTCCTCCTTGAGATGGAGTGGTTATGATACCTAGGTTGTATGCACTTGTGATTCCCTTGGTGATTAGATTTGTTTGTGTGTTGTCGAATAGAAGAGTGACTTCCATTAGGGGCTAGAGCCCGTAAGAGGTAAGATTTGGGTAACCTTTGGAAGTGAGTTTAATCAAGTGATAAATAAAATTGAAATGAAAATTTGGGGAGAACTACACACTAAAAAGATAAGTTCTAGCTTCACTCATAGTCAAGTGCTAGTTAAGGCTTGGAATGAGTGGAAAGGCCTGAAATGGCATAGTCATCTATCTTGTCAATACGAGAGGTATTTGATTTCGTACTAGTAAGTATGAGGGCCGAGGGTCGGTAGAGGCCACTAGGATCACTGGAGCCTATGAAGATCCGTAGAGGGTAACTTATTATGAGTTGTGCGATGACACTTTGTCTAGGACAACTGTTAGTATTTATGTTATGTGTATGGTTCTCTAAACATACTTGATATATTTTATGTCTGGAAGCAATGTGACCTATGTTAGTGATGTGAGAGTTGTACTTGTATTGTACTTGTGTTTGGTTGTGTCAATATGAGTCTGCCTATGGTTAGAGGCTGTAGATCTTTGTCCATGTTACTTTGTTACCATCTCCTAGCATGGGGGGTGGGGCTTTGGGTACCACTTGGTTGGGTGGAACATGCACCATACACCATTGGGTCCCCATTTATCTTCAGTACTTGGTGGTGAGATATCCAGATAGACAGCTCACGGTTCTTTTTGTAATTTCTTGCATTGTAATATTTCTATTTGTATAAGTTATTTTATCCCTCTTTTGTTTAAGAGGTGAAATTCTGTAATTGTTATACTTTTGTACTATTGTCTCATTCTAGGAATGAGTGATGAAACTATTGGATTAAGTTAATGATTATGAAATTGTATCTTGGATGTTTATCTTATTATGTTATATTATATGATGTTTATTTCATAAAGTAATTTAATGCTATGGTTATGTTTGTGTGGGTTTAAGTAATCCCAACCTTGTAGCCTTAAAGGTTGTTGTTGTTAGTAAGTGAATGTGTATGATAATTACACTTTAAAAAAAATAAAAAATTGGTTCGCTTAAGTCGTTAATTGCAACTTCCTTTAGGGTTACTTGGCAGGGAATTACACATGGTATTAGAGCCAAGGATTAAGCACTAGGTGCTTTGGGATTATGATGTACCCATTAAACTTAGTTACATAGGTTTTCAAGCGTACCTTGTTTAATACCTTTTTGTGACTGTGTAGGAGTATGTCTCCTAGACGCGGATGAGGGAGAGGATGAGGACGTGACCAGATAGGCAGTCGTGAGGGGAGTTAGCATGACTTGTCACCTCATGTTACACTTATACCTGAGCAGGGGGAACATTGGGCCTCATTGAATGGCCGAGGGAATGATGGTAGATAGCTAGATCCTCCAAGGATCGAAGCTGCATGTAGGACTCTTGAGGAGGCTTTGGCATTCCTAGGTCCAAGACAGGTAGTACCAGAGGTTAACCCTATGGTTAGGACAGTTACAACTCAGTCGGATATGTTAGTAGTGCCCTATATGAGGGATTTGATTCGGTCACAACCACCTAGGTTTGACGGAGTAGGCACTGGTCTAGAGGTTGAGACTTGGTTGATAGGTATTGACCGATGTTTTTCTATGCATCCATTTGATAGTAATACTAAAGCACAGTGCGTTGTTATGCATGTGTAGGGGTTTGCGACCACTTGGTGGAGAATTGAGGAGCAGAAGCTCCACATTGACATGAGTTCTGTGACTTGGGAGATATTCTTTGAGCGGTTTAGAGCTCGCTTTCTTTCTGAACTTTGGTGTCAGCGCAGGAGTGATGAGTTTCACGCCCTACGACAGTTAGCCATGACCGTAGATGATTATGAGATATGTTTCTACAAACTTAAACAGTTCACAGGAATAGGAGATGATGAGGGGATGCTTGTGCAACATTTCATCAGAGGTTTGAATCCTTGTATTAGTGGTGGAGTGCAGGTCTTTGAACCCAAATCTATGGAGACAACTATGGAGAAAGTACAAATTGTTGAGGAGAACTTGACTATGGCACTAGGAGTTCATTCAGGTGTGCAGATTGGTAGTGGTTCAAGAGTTGGGTTTAGTGCATGACGGGGTCAGACTCAGGGAGTTGGATCACCAATGACTCAGCAGGAGAGTGTGCTTGGGAAGCATAAGGATACACAGTCATATCAGGATGATGGTGGTTCTTCACCTAGAAGGAACCAGAACTGGTGGTGCAATAAGCATAATCGTCAGGTACAACCAGCCCAGAGTTCACAGTATGTAGCTAATTGGGATAGTATGGAGTAGTCTACTACACCCATAGGAGGTAGTGAGTTTGCTCATAACATTAGATGTTACTCTTGTGGTCAGCAGGGCTACCTTGCTAGGGATTGTCCGCATCGGAGCACTTCTAGATTTGGATAGAGACCAGCAATTTCAGAGCTGACGATAGGGGATGTAGGTAGGTGTCATCATGCATATGCTACGATTGATAATCATCAACCTAGATATCAGGGTGTTGTAGTTGAGACTAATGCTGTTGGTCATGCAGTATAGGATACTCATCCTCAGGGGTCGAGATTTTGATTTTATGTTGTTTGTTTGAGGGAGTTATATCCCTACTTGTGTGCAGGCTTCCAGGAGTAAGCCTAACCCTTGGGGGGGAGAATGTAACACCCATCCATTTTGCTTTATGGACTGGACAGTGTTTCCTTGTTTTACGTTGATTTATACTTCTGGATATTCAGATACTTTATCTTGTGTGTGTTTTTGATCGCCATATATTGAGCGATAGTCTATGTGATGATTTTTTTTACATGCTTTAATTGGTGTAATGATGATGTTAGTTGATATAACATGTTAGTGCATATGAGAATATTTGAGGTATTGTGGAAGTGTCAGTTTTGATGAGTGTATTGGTGAAGGGGACGGGTTCGCATCACTCGCTTGCGAGCACCCTATGATTTTGTGATTTCCTCTTCACGGTGTGTATTTTATGCTGTTTATATTATATGATGTTGTATACTATGTTTTCAAGTTTGCAGGTACATGACATCGACTCCACCTGGTTTCACAGGTTTGAGCATGTCGATCCAATGGTTAAGTTGAACGGGAGATAGTAGCTAGGTAACTTGTGTCAAGTCTACACCCTAACCATAGTGTGTCGTCAATTGTGTTTGAGTCGAGTCGTTGATTGCTTTGCTTTAATGTTATTTAATTCTGAAGGATTCCTGTTTTGGAAATAGATAGTTTGAATAATTGCATTATATCATGTTGATGATTATTTAATTTAAATTATGCAATGTGGATTGAAGTTTATATTTAAATTAATTAATTAAATTAAATTTAATCCAAAGGATTGAATTTAGTTATTAAATAATTAAATTAATTAATTAAATTAAATTTAATCCAAAGGATTGAATTTAGTTATTAAATAATTAAATTAATTAATTAAATGTGATGTTAAGAAAATCAAAAGAAATAAAAGAATTTAAATTCATTATGGAATTTTATTTCATTTAGTGGGAATTTAATTATTTTGGGATTTTATTTCAATTAAGTTGGAATTAAATTAGAATTTGAAATTGAATTTTAAAAGCAAAGTTGGTTTTCAATTTTTGGAGTTAATTAATAATTAGATATTTTAAATTTGGGATTTGCATGCACAATCAGATTTGGTTGTTGAAGATATTTTCAATTAGGCCAACATGTGTGTGTTTAATTTATTAATTAAGAGTTGGTTGCAAAATTCATTCTGGGAGAGAGAACTTTGGAGTGGAAAAGCTTCTTCTGGTGTGAGAAGATATTTGGGGAAAAATTACAAGAGAAGGGATTTGGAGAAATTCTTGGCTGGAAATTTACATTGGAGTTATTTTGGAAATCTTTCTGGCGTTTGTGGATTGCTTTCTTGGTTGGAATCATTGGATTGTTGGATAGAAGCTGTAGAAGCTTTGGAGGAAACTCTGCATCAGATTTCCATTACCTGTAGCTTCTTGAATCAAGTTTTCTTCTGTGGTTAATTTATTGATATTTATTTACATTTAAGAGTGTTGAGATTAAATAATTGGTTGTTGAATATGTTTTAGAAAAGGAATTTGTAATTAGAAGAAAGAAAATAAATAAAATAAATTTAAAGCTTCTGTTGTTTTTGTAGAAATTTCCTCAAGAAAATTGTGTAAACCTCTGTAGAATTTAATTTGTTTGAGGAAATGGTTAGTTTTGTTAATTAAATCAAGCCTAGAGGTTAAAAAAAAAAATTAGATTGTTTAAAGAATTTAAATCTCTGTAGAAAACAAATTGGTTTCGAAAAACCTCTGTAGAAAATCAAATTAATTAATTAATCCTCTGTAGAAATTGCGGTGGAAAAATCTACAAGATTTGTTGTTCAAAATTTTTGGAATGAAACCAAAATCTTTCTGTAGTTACTTTTGCTCTTCTTGTGCTCTAGGAATTTTATTAGTCTTCCTGTAAATAGATGTTTTTGGAATTTTTTTCCCAATTTAACTATTCCATTTGAAATAATTTTAAATAAATATATATTATATATACATACTTATGTATATAAATACATATAATATATATAATTAAAATGCATTGTTTTTATTGCTGCAAATTTAATTATGTTATTGTGGAAATTTTCCATCTATACGGCGAAGCGTTTGAGCAAAGTATGCACAGGCGAATTTATTAATTCACATGTATTCATTTTCATTTTTATTTTTTTATTATTAAATATTGGACATGTATATTCGCTGGAGGGGATTCAATCCCCCACCGCCGCCAGAGAGGGAGGTGCGGCTGCCTTATGAGGCAGCGCCCTCCACTAAGAGGAGGGACCGTTGTCTGATGAGGCAACGCAACCCCAATGGTTGTTCCCTACATTGGGAGGAGGGATGGGGGTTCGGTTACAGCCGACCCCTCCCCATTTATTTAAAGATATTTTTTTTATTATGTTTCTTTGATCTGAGAACAATTCTGCCAGTACCAAACGCGGATTTCGATGTACAATGTTATTTAATATTTGGAATTTATTAAATCATTTACTTCAGCATATGTTATATATATATAAAGCACAATTATATATAAGTAGTATATATGTTGTATATATATATATATTTTTATATATATATTGTCTGTATATATTGTGTGTATATATTATATATTTGTTATTTTGTTATTTCATAATATTTTAATATATTTAATTTGGATTGAAATAAAATATTTATTTTGTGTTATATATTTAAATATATTTATGGTATATATGTATGATGGAATATATATATATAACTCAATATATAAGAAAATACATATGAGATGTTTTATTACAAATTGTATATACATTAGAACCTATATTTAATGATTTGAGTAATTGGATGCATGCAATAAAAATTTGGAAGGGTAAACTATTAGATGAAATGGACATGGTGTGTAGTTGGAAAAAGAGAAGTAATATAGATATTTGATATTTAATTTCAATGAAAATTTAATAATATTTAATATTTAAATATTAAATATTTATAGTTAGTAAAATGAATAATAATTATAGTGTGTAATTTGAATATTTAGAAAGAATGTTTTAAAACATTGTAGTTGTAATTAAATATTTAGATAACATAAAAATTTGGAAAAATTAGTTATGTAATATTAATATAATTTATTAAAATAATGTTTTTGTTTAATAAAATATAATAATATATATTTGATGTATATATACACGAGTATTTCAATTAGGAGTATATTCAATATTTATTTTGTTTTATTTAAGTGCATGTAATTTAGCTTTGCATGGAGATCTTAAATGATAAGTTTTGAATGCATGGGCAATTAGATAAGGAAAATATATTTTATATATTACATGTTTTTAAATGGAAAGTTAAAGAGATATAGGATTTGGATGGAAAATTGGAAAGACTTACTTGTATAGATTTATGTTGTATTAAAAGTAAATTAAGGAATTGTTTAGATTGATGAGGCAATTAATTAATTTTATTTATTTATTTCTATTAAAGCAATTTAATTATTGTGAATGAAATTATGAATGAGATATGGATTTAGTATATCCAAAAATAGCAATATTCTCGTGATTGCCTTAAATATTTTATTTTCTCTGTATTTCATAATGGGAAGTGAGTCTAATTGTTTAGATTTCCAATAATGAAAGAGGAAATAGGGTTATATGTTAATTTGAGTTAATCCAGTTATTATGTCTTTGACTCTGCCAACGTTACCTATTGAATGAGTATGGATTTAGGAAATCTAAATTATTAGATTTGATTAGTGACTTGAATGCTTTTGTATCTATGTCATCATGTATTTTGGGATATGGGATTATGTGTTAGTCCAAATTTGTAAGTTTTCCAGAGAATCTTAGAGGATGAGGGTTGTCGATACCTTATGTCAACCCGTTGTTTTTACCTTGGGTAGTGCATGGTGTCTTTTCAGTATTTACCCAATTTCCATGAACAGGGATGTTTTGTACCTTTTGTGAAAGGAGTGGACTATGTGTTTTAGTTGCCTCCATTTTTTGAAGTGGGTTCTATTATTTGTTTCCTCCTTGAGATGGAGCGGTTATGATACCTAGGTTGTATGCACTTGTGATTCCCTTGGTGATTAGATTTGTTTGTGTGTTGTCGAATAGAAGAGAGGCTTCCATTAGGGGCTAGAGCCCATAAGAGGTAAGATTTGGGTAACCTTTGGAAGTGAGTTTAATCAAGTGATAACTAAAATTGAAATGAAAATTTGGGTAGTACTACACACTAAAAAGATAAGTTCTAGCTTCACTCATAGTCAAGTGCTAGTTAAGGATTGGAATGCGTGGAAAGGCCTGAAATGGCATTGTCATCTATCTTGTTAGTACGAGAGGTATTTGATTATGCACTAATAAGTATGAGGGCTGAGGGTCGGTAGAGGCCACCAGGATCACCGAAGCCTATGAAGATCTGCAGAGGGTAACTTATTATGAGTTGTGCGATGACACTTTTTCTAGGACAATTGTTAGTATTTATGTTATGTGTATGGTTGTCTGAACAAAGTTGATCTATTTTATGTCTAGAAGCAATGTGACCTATGTTAGTGATGTGAGAGTTGTACTTGTATTGTACTTATGTTTGGTTGTGTCAGTATGAGTCTGCCTATGGTTAGAGGTTGTAGATCTTTTTCCATGTTACTTTGTTACTATCTCCTAGCATGGGGGGTGGGCCTTCGGGTACCACTTGGTTGGGTAGAACATGCACCATACACCGTTGGGTCTCCATTTATCTTCAGTACTTGGTGGCGAGATATCCAGATGGACAGCTAGTGGTTCTTGTTGTAATTTCTTGCATTGTAATATTTATATTTGTATAAGTTATTTTATCCCTTTTTTGTTTAAGAGGTGGAATTCTGTAATTGTAATACTTTTGTACTATTGTCTCATTCTGGGAATGAGTGATGTAACTATTGGATTAAGTTAATGATTATGAAATTGTATCTTGGATGTTTATCTTATTATGTTATATTGTATGATGCTTATTTCATAAAGTAATTTAATGCTATGGTTATGTTTGTGTGGGTTTAAGTAATCCCAACCTTGTAGCCTTAAAGGTTGTTGTTATTAGTAAGTGAATGTGTATGTTAATTACACTTAAAAAAAATAAAAAAAATTGGTTCGCTTAAGTCATTAATTGCAACTTCCTTTAGGGTTACTTGGCAGGGTATTACACCAATCATTTAATATCCATGAGAATCCCATGTTTGATCAAGACATCTATGATAACCCAATTTTCTAGAATGATCCTATGGAGGATATCTTCGAGAATCCTTCTTCATTCTAGGATCATATTCCTTCTAGTCCATTGCATGAGCTAATATGTTTTTCTCTCAAGCACCCTGAGTTAGAGTATGCATCTATAGATGTTGCTTCTACTAAGCTTTCCTACCAACTTGTTGATGATGAAATTTTTTCCTTTAGTATTACCAATGATGAAAAGGATAGTTTCAAAGAATATATTGATGACATCACTCACCCTACACATGAATCATACATCTTCACCATGCCATCAAATTCATCCATTATCATCTATCTCCTAGAGTTGGATCAACAAGTGTTAACAAAAAAGCATAAGGTTGTAAGTCAAAATTCAAGAAAGAGAAAGCCTTGACTGAAAAATATACAAGTTCAAAGCAAAAAAAGAAAGATCAAGAAGAGTCCTTAGAGAAAAATCGGAAGAAAAAGTGCTCAAACATGAAAAAAGTAAAAGCGAAAAGAAAAAATAAGAAAAAAATAATCTTCAAATGTGTCTTTATACCCATAATAACTAGGGGAATATACAAAAGAAGACCATTGAGATATGAGTTTGTTGATCTAAAGTTTTGATTCACTACATTATTCCATAATTCATACAATTTATCAGATCCACCTACATTCATGAATCCACCATCTCATAATAATTCCCTTAGTGATGTCATTCAACACACATTCAATGACGACCCCTTGATGTTATCTAATCAATTGGTTGTCCAATCTCCTCTTCGAGGGAAGTATGACAATCCATGTAGTGTGAATTCAGACAATCATACTTTAGCTCCTCCTACCCGCACCATATCACATTCCTCATCTTCCATTTTATACAATTTATTTCCATCTATCGACCATTGGCCCGTATCTCTTGAAGAGAATCCACCATGATTGTAGCATCATCAAATCTCAATAAAATTTCACTCTAATGAAAACCTAGCAAACATGCATCATGTGTGATATAAAAAATGAAAATTACAAAAAGAAAAGAAAAAGAGAAATAATCCATCCTCTAGTGAAAACCATTTTGGTGGCGTTTTGGATAAGTACCATGGTGAAAACCTGGAAAATAGGTTCCATGTGTATTCAGTTACCAATCTACCATCTATCACTATTATATCAGATTCCATCCATAATATTATGAGCATAGTCTTCTTCATAATAAAATTTCTCATCCCTCTCATGGTTTGAGAATGATTGACATTTAGCATCAATCGTTTATTCTATTCATCCATTTTATAATAATTGGTCTTATACTCGACTGAGGGAAATTTTTGACCTAGGTTTTCAAAAGGATATTAGACATGGTATCAAAAAACATTCAACAAAATCCAAAAAATTCAAATATTCCTTCAAAAATATAAAACAGTCATACAATGTCAAAAAAGTCAAAAACAACATTAATCATCTAGTATGTGCTAATGGTAGTCCAAATAATCGAACTATGTAGCCTCTACATGTCATGTAGGCAAGGTCATCATTGATGAGCCCTTGAGGCCTAGGTCTATCTCTTAGGGTCTACCATAATAAAATTTTCATCCATCACAATCCATCTTCCATAATAAAACTATCCCTTTTCAACAACTAACATGTTGGACACAAAAGGAACATCTTACAAAAACTAAGGTTAACAAATCATGGAATAATAGATGAACTATCAAACTAGCTTGCAACCTAGCCGATCAATTGCCTACATATCTCAACGAAATCTATCTATCTTTATCAGCTATCAGTTGTCCTATATAGTTTGTTACATCCTCAAAACTAGACCGGGTTTCCTATAAGAGGTGTCTTATTCTTGAAACTAGACATGATCCTTATAATCCTATCAAAACACACATATCAGTGGTCAAGAAGATCTAAATGGCTGCCGACTCATTTGTTCTAGTTATTCTTATATTTTTATCTAATTTATCTAATGTCATGGTCCTATGCTACTCAATAATATACACAAGTGATTAGAGTAGCAATGATGGATCATTACATCTTTTTTGTTGATTTCTATTTGTGATTTGTCTTGACAATATGACTGGGGCAACTAAGTTCCTTGTGTGTGATTGGGGTTCCATTTGGCATAGTAAAAACATCATATTCAAGTTAAAGGTCAGCTAAAGCTTTCTTGCATTAGGATCAACATGCTTTGTGGCTACTTCCTCACATATTCCAATAAGGTTTTATTGTTACTAGTATGAATCTAGGAAATCCTTGTCTATTGTGTTTGAATCTTGACAATGAATACTAATGTCACCAAGGCTTATCTCAACTTGGTGTACATATATCCACTTTTCCATATATAAATATGTCTATTGTGTTTGAATCTTGACAATGAATACTAATGTCACCAAGGCTTATCTCAACTTGGTGTACATATATCCACTTTTCCATATATAAATATCTTTAGGCAAGTGAAAACAAAATCCACCATCGCAATTTATGCTTTGGTGTGCATACATCTACTTGTACCATAATAAAACACTCTATGATGAATTTAAAAAGTGCACTATTTAAAGATCAAAATATATCAATCATACATCAATCTTGATTTGGATGGATGGTCCATCTAAATTTTCTCCACTTCTTACTAATATTTTCTTCTAGTTAATATTTCTTTTGTCAATCCTCACACCTAAACAAATAAAATCAGCTTGTCAAAAAAATTGCCATTTTTTTTGAAAATTCACAAAATTTACTGAGGAGGCACCATGCTATCATGTAATCACCAAGGCATACCATGGCATGTCCTTAAGATGATTTTTTTAATCTTCTTTGGTGCAACACTATAAAAAAACATTGTATCAAAGAGGGGAAAAACACAGATACTTGAAATTGTCCTAGTTTGCAAACTAGCATTTTAATACTAATATTTATCTTTCCTAATGGTTAAATAATGTTCAGTTATTTAATTATTATCATTAATTTATATTACATTATTAATTAAATAAATTTATGTTATTTAATTAATTTAATTTATCATTGATCTTTGTGATTAATTAAAGAAATCTTATTCATTTAATGTTGGCAATAAGTGTTGTCATTGATGTCAACTCAAGATTGGTTGCCATTGATTCCAAATATGTATGCTAAAGTTTCTATACACTCCTCAGATAGTGGAAGTGCAAAGATATTTTTTGATATAGTCAAAAATGTAGTAAATAGAAGAATGATGATAAACCTGGCACGTCTAAGTATGATGTGGAGGTAGGTACACATGTTCTAGTGTGTCTACAATATAGTTGTACAATAATATTATTATTATTTGGTGTACCACACATGGATATATGTTGCATAAGTTTTGCTAAAGAATTCACTATGTATACTCTAAGACAAAGTCATAGTATTTTGGTTTGCATCCCTCCATAGAGATATTTAGAAGATAAGATGGTCAAGATGTGAAGGTATTATATCCAATAATTCATGCCATTAAACCTTGTACAATGAAATTTATAAGTGATAGAGTTTCGGTTTGTGATTTGGTAGAGGAAAGTATTGATTAAGGTCTATTGGAATGCTCCACATTCCTATGATGAGATAGATGTGGTTGTGTAGACTTAGGAATATAATTAGAAAAGTGTATGGGTTCATCCTTGTAAGTCTCAAATGTTTTGGTGTACAAAAATGTAACATCCTATGTTTTGAAGTGTTATAGTCTATCCATAATCTTATGTTTTCATCAATTCAATATGTTTATCTTCTTGCAAAAAATTTTGATGATTAGTTACTTTAGGAGAAGGTTGGAGTGATATTGTGCATATTCTACATTACTCTCATATTTGTCCACATAAATTTTTTGGTCTCTCCTCGATGGTGTAAAGTTGAACAACTGGTAGTTTTGGTGGTGTCACTATTTGAGATGAAATGATTGTTTCCTTCATTTGCGGTTGGTCTTGATTAATTAATATTGCTTTGGAGGATGTGTTAAGATGGTTTTTGGTCCTGATATGTCACGTGTTTATCCAAAACTAATTTTCTCTTCATATTGTATATGTTTTGAGTTGACATGTGTGATATCATATGTTTCTTCTAAATATCATCTTGGAGCCGACCTAATCAAGGTTTTGAGTTTTTATAGAGTATATTTATATATTATCAAAATAATTTGTGAAGGTATTGATATAGTATGAATTGGAATTGAGTAGTATGTTGAAGATGAAGTGTGCGAATTTTATATGATGGAATAATTGTGCGAAAACAAGGACTAAAACAATAACATGTTAGTGTAATGGCATGATTTTGTACCCCTTGCAAATTCTACATTTACATTACCCCCACCTTAGAGAATTAAATTCTATGATGCAATTTCCACACCCGCCATCTTTCCATGTCCACTTGGTAACTCATTTGTGTGTCGGTGGAGGAAATTCTATTGAGGACGCTAGTGCAGTGTGTGGCACGTAGATGTCCACACGACGTGTGGTTGTTCTAATAGGATTCCTTCCTCTGGAATTCATAGAGGCATTACACTCTTCTACTGGATGTGAAGTGTAACAGATCTTGTTCCCTTGACCAACTTCAAACATGATTTTTTCCTCCTCTTTCCTTTCAAATTTCTATCTCATTCATTTTCTCACACTTCTTCACACTCTTAGCAACTCCTTGGCTTCTACACACTCATTTTAAAGCATCGCCACCACCATTGAAGCTGTAAGCTAGTACATTCTTGGCTCCCTCTCTCTGTTATTTTGATAGACTGATAGTGTTTTCTTTGGGAATATTGCAAGCTCACTCCTTCCTCCAGTTGGCTTGAGAGCACATGGTTGAGAAGGTGACATCCACAATTGTTATTTTCTTTTGCATCATCACATTTACTTAGTAGCATATTGTGTTTTGTGTCTTTCTTGGTATTTCCATTTCTATACTCTCTTTATCATATTTTTATACATTTTTTTCTATTTGATTGTCTATAGAGGTGGAAACACCAAAGTGGGGGAATTACTGAAGTAGTCCTTTGCACACAGTCCCAACATTTTTTTTTCTTTTGTTTTTGGTATTTCTCGATTGGATCTATTCAAAGAGTCAAATGGCATGAAGTTCGATATCAATTTCTTATCCTTCTTTGTCAATTCGAAGATAGACTAGTTAAATTATTTTTCTTTTTGTACTTTGTTTATGTATTCTCTTTACTTTTTGTTATAGCATAAAATCTATGAGTCAATTTGTTAGCTTGTTTTTTAGTGTTTTTATTTGTTCCTCACACTCTATATCCGTACGGATACCAACGCCCCACCGAGATGGCATTGCACCACATTGGACCCTATGTCTTGTGCTAATGTCTTTAGGTAGTGAGTTGTTTAGGTTGCAAATTGAACTTTGGGAATCAACCTGTTTGACCCCTTGAAACATTTGGGTTAGTAGAAGGAAAGTAGCAACTAGATTTCTCTTCCTTTTTGACCTTATCTTCTTAACCTATCTGAATCACTTAGCAAGCTTGAGGGAGATCAAGGAAGTCTATTGCTTAGGACCCTCTCATGACCTAGGGTCTTAGAGTAGTTAGCCCCCTCTACATTTTGGTGAACCTAACGTGAACTATTTTGGTTTTATTTCATAGTGTTCAAGTAAAATTCTATCGTATTCTAGGTGTGTTGTAGGTTTGTGTGTTGCAGTGTGCATAGCCTTGCAACCCAACCTATGACCCCTAGCAACGTAGTTAGAAGTATACCTAAGCATTGTGAAGAAAAATATAGATAGGTCATCATCTGATTGTTGAACCTTTGGGGTATCTTGAGAAAGTCCTTTCAAATTACTTGACATAAATTTTACATTGTAAGACCTACCTATGAACATGAAAAGAGAGCCTTCTCCTATGTATATTCTCCCTCACATCAATGGGAACATCATGACTGGTGTTCTAGTTGATCCCATGTGTCGTGTGAATGTTGTAACAAAGGAGACTCTGCTAATAATTTTTTTGCATAAGGATGGGTATGATAAATCAAAGATAACAATATGTACACATGATGAAATATCAGTCCCTCAATTGGTTTCATCACTCTCTCAATCCTGGTAGGACCCAGGAATATGAATGCTCCTTTTGATATCATCTTAGATTTCGACTTGTCCATAGTGAAACTAAGAATCCCGTGGCTAGTTTCCATGAATGCAGTCACTTCAATAATCCATAAGTGTTTAAAGTTTTTTCATGATGGTTCTATGCATGTTCTACATGACACTAGATATAAACCTCTAGTGTTGCATGGGGGCTACTCGTTAGATCACTTTTGGTCTACCTCGATTGGTTTGCTTCCCTCGAGGATGCACTTTTTGTACCACACCTATGTCAAATATAAGAATGGGGGCATAGTTTTGAAGGTGACCTACCTTGTCTCCCTTATTCCATTTCAATTAAAGGCTCTATGATCATGTACGAGTAGGTCACCTCCTCCTCTCAAAAGGGGAAGGGGAAGTCTACTCATGCCCAGGAGCCTTCCTCTTCTTTTGTTGTCTTATCCGCTTTTGCCTCTTGCCTTGTTGTGGTGCCTTCAACCTCTGCTCCCATGCCTCACATGGGGAGATTGATGGTGCCTGCTTGTTGGAAGGCCAAGTTTCAAGTATTCAAACTTCCCATCTTACCCACGGTGTTGAGGTCCATTATTTATGGTAAGGGGAAGGGTCCTCATGGAGTTTACCCTACATCTTGGCCTCCTACTACTCCTGCCCCTCGAGTGGTGAATGTGAAGAGGCCCACTGTTGGGGTGCCTAAGTCTTATTCTCCACCTATTTTGGTTTTTGCTCCTATGCTTCCTACTCTTTCTCCTATCCATGAGGCTACCCTTTGACAAGTAATAGTTTTTGAGGGCGCACCTATGGAAAAATAGGAGCCTCTTGTTCCTTCCCAAGTGACGATTTCTAGTTCCCAAAGCCAACAAAACCGAATTGTGCATGAGTGTAAGTGTCAGAGGAAGGCTCTAGAAATTGAGAAATTTTCCTCATAGAAGACAAAAGAGGAGTTAAAAGCTCCTATTTTGGCATCTCCTACTATGCCTCCCCCTTCTATTCCTTTCACTTAAGTTCCCATAACCTCAGTTATTCTTTCGACTCCTGCGAATGTTGGTGACACTCACCCCAAAAGGGTGTAGGTATTTATCACTCCCTCGATGGAACCTCCTCTTTTGATATCGCTTTTGAACATCCCTCCATTCTCACAACTCGTAGACATGTCGAACACCATAGTGGTGTCCACTACGACCTCTTCCTCTTACTCCTCACCTTTTGCTTCCTCTATGGGGATTCTACATCCTCCAATGAATCTTAAGTTGGAGGATGACCTCACTTCCAATGGAGGTCAGAAGAAGGGATAACCTTATTTGAGATAGGGTTTTACTTTATCTTCCATTTTCCTGGTGATGGAGGCATCCCCGACATCTCCTGAGTTTTTCATTGTCTCTTTTGACAAGATTGATGTTGGATATTAGGTGCCTCCTTCATCTCTTGTTCAATTAACACATGGCACTCCTATTAGGTGCATTTTAACTTGATGGATGATGTCCCGACTCTATTAGTGATCTTTCTAAGATTGATGAATTTCACCTCACAATAGTTGAGTGAAGGAGATCTTGAAGGGCCTTCTTACTTATCACTTGTTGTAGGAGAGTCAGAGGGTGCTCCTCTTGCTATCCTACCCTTGCAAGCTCCTATGTCCTCCCCCTATGATTATCTAGATTGAGAGAATGATGAGCTCCTAGTTGATGAGGACTAGGAGAGTGCCTCTTATTTATTTGTAGATTATATTTGTGTGTGTGTTGTATTTCCCCAATGCTTTCCTTTTTGTGTTCTTGGAGGACCCTTTCACCATTTTAGGTGCTTCCAGATACAGAATTGAAATTGTGTCATTAACTTCCTCTATATGTTGCATCATTCTTTTATATGTTGTGCCTTTCTTTTCGACAATTGGGAATGATACAAAGTGTTGGGGGCATTTAGGCCTCCCTTCCATGTTGACCCAATTTTTTATTTCTATTTTGTCTTCATGTGCTCTTCTTCACATTCTGATACACTTGGGGATTGATGTCATTTTATAATTATATTATATTATATTATATCTATCTATATCTATGAATAGTTTTTACCCTGAATTATTAGATCCCCATGTCTCTTAATTTATTTGTCTTATCTTTCTTTATTTATATTTCTCTCTTCTTTGCTTGCTTCTTGATGTTTTGTTTCCTATGTGTTGTCCCTCATGTGTGCATAATTTTTTCCATGTCTACATCTCTTCATGTATCATGGGCCATGACATCTCTACATCTCTTCTTCCTTTCCTTAGAATGTCGCGTGCTCCTTCAGTTCCCATGCACCATCTTAATGGAGGGATCCTACTCTAATTTTCAATAAGGTGTATTTGGTGGCCAACAAATTCCTTGATCAAGATTTTTGCATTTTTCAAAAATTGCATCTTTCGACAAGAATCCCCTTAGCAATATTTTCTTTTGAAAATAAATTTGTAGCAAAAAAAAACTAGATGATTCACGTTCGAGGAGTCCATTCCTTTTTTTGGATTCCTTGATGAAAGAGAATCTTTCAAAAGGATTCCTTGATGACATATGATCATTTGTGAAAATTTCATCACTTTTCAAATGCAGCATCCCTTTGCGTGGGCCCCTTGCAATCTTGAAGGGTTCTTGAGGGACCCCTTTGCAAGCTTCTCCTTCAATTGTTTGTTCTAATATATAACTATCTGTCTGCATGACTTTTCTTGCCTAACATGTTTTGTCTACGGATTAACATGTTGCTTTGTAGGACTGAACACCTATGAATATGCTTTTACAATCAATCTTGGAGGACCAAGCACCTCATCAAGATTGAGCACTTGTAAGGACCAATAAATTTTTTTGAAGCCTTTCATTTCCATCCCCCCAAGACTAAGTACTTGTAGAACCTTTGTTCATCTTTTGCACGAAAAAGTACCCATAAAGCCAATTTTGTAGGACCGAGCACCTATAGAAATTTTGTTCAAATTTCCATAGGGTTGAGTACCTGTGGAGCCATCTCTCTCTCTCCTATGCCTGAGCATGTCAAGTTGTGGTATGCTTCCTTGATGGTTTGAGAGGTATATGCTTTTCAAATTTTTCTCTACTTTACCTTGCATTCAATGATGTGTATGCTTGCTAAAATGGGGTCAAAATGTAATAGCATGAATTTGTGCCCCTTAAAAATTCCACATTTACATTACTCCCCACCTTAGAAAATTAAATTTGATGATGTAATTTTCACACTACCATCTTTCCCCGTCCACTTGGCAACTCATTTGTGTGTCAGTGGAGGAATTTCTAATGGAGATGCTAGCATGACACACAAATGTCCATGTGGCGTGTTGTTGTTCTGATATGCTTCCTACATCTAAAATTGGCAGAGGTGCTACACTCTTTCATTAGATGTGAAGTGTAATGCGTCATGTTCCCTTGATTGACTTCAAATGGGATTTTTACCTCCTCTTGCCTTTCAAATTTCTATCTCATTCATTCTATCACATTTCTTCACTCTCTTAGAGACTCCTTGGCTTCTACACACTTATTTTCAAGCATCACCACCACCATTGAAGCTACAAGATGCTACATTCATGGCTCCCTCTCTTCTTTGTTCTGGCAACGTTGGCTTTGGGAAGCTTTTAAGCTCACTCCTTCCTCCACTTTCCTTGTGAGCACGTGGTTGAGAAGGTGGCATCCACCATTTTTATTTTCTTTTGAATCATCACATTTACTTAGTAGCATACTGAATTTTGTGTATTGCTTGGTTTTTCTATTTCTCTACTCTCTTTATCATCATTCTATACAATCATTCTTATCTGGCTTCCTATAAAGGTGGAAACACCAAAGTGGGGGATTGAGGAAATCCTCTAAACATAACCCAAAATTTTTTTTGTTCTTCTATGTGTAGGTACTTCTTAGTTGGAGCTATTCAAAGAATCAAGTAGCATGAAGTTCAGTATTGCTTTCCTATCATTCTTTGTCAATTTGAAGATAGACTATTTAAATATTCTTCTTGTTGTTCTTCATTTTTGTATTCTATTTATATTTTATTATAGCATAAAATCTATCAGTCAATCTATTAGCTTTATTTAGTGTTTTTATATGTTCCTCACACTCTTTATCTGTACAAACTCCAACATTCCACCAAGATGCCAGTGTGCCATGCTAGAGTCTATGTCCTACACTAATGTCCTTAGATAGTGAGTTTTCTGAGTCATAGATTGAACTCTGGGAAATGGTTTGTTTGATCCCCTAAAACATTTAGATTAGTAGAAGGATGGTAGCAACTAGATTGCTCTTCCTTTTTTTTTATCTTAATTGCTTAACCTTTCTGAATCACCTAGCAAGCTTGAGGGAGATCAAGGAATCCTATTGCTTAGGACCCTCTCATGACTTGGGGTTTTAGAGCAGTCAATCCCCCTCTACATTTTGGTGAACCTGACATGAACTATTTTGGTTCTGATTTGTAGTGTTGAAGGAACCTTCTCTTGTAGTATGGGTGTGTTGTAGATTTGTATTTTGTAGCGCACATAGCCTTACAACCCAACCTACATCCCATAGTGGCATAGTTAGAAGGATCCTTAATCATTTTGAATTGAAATCTAGATAGGTCACTGTTGGATTGATAAACCTTTGGGGTATCCTGAGGAAGTCCTTTTGAATTACATAAACATGACCTCTTTTATGCATCTCCCTATTCCTCTTTCTTATCTTGTGAATGGATCACGTGACATGAATTTTACATTACAGGACCTACCTATGAACATGAAAAGAGAGACTTCTCCTTTGTACATTCTTTCTCACATCAATGAGAACATCGTGACTGGTGTTCTGGTTGATCCCACATGTCATGTGAATGTTATAACAGAGGAGACTACTAATAAATTTATTACATAAAGATGGGTATGATGAATCAAAGAGCACAATATGTACAGATGAAAGAGTCCTGGTCCCTCCAATTGGTTCCATCACTCTCCTAGTCTTGGTAGGACCTGAGACTGTGAATGCTCCTTTCAATATCAAACTAAATTCGAATTTCTTTAGAGTGAAACTAGGCATCTCGTGGCTAGCTTCCATGAATGTAGTCGCTTTAGTAATCCATAAGTCTTTAAATTTTTCTCATGAGGGCTTTGTGCATGTTGTGCATGACACTAGATATAAACCTCTGGTGTTGCATTGGGGCTACTCATTAGATCACTTTTGGCCTACCCTGATTGGTCCACTTTCCCGAAGGACATACTTTTTGTATTGAACCTATGTCAAATATAAAAATGGTGGCATGGTGTCGAAGGTGGCCTACCATGTCTCCCCTTATGCTATTTCATTTCCCCTACATCTCGACCTTTGTAGCCTCCTACTGCTTCTACCTCTCAAGCGGTGAATGGGAAGAGGCCTACCGTCAGGGCACCTAAGCCTTCTTCTCCACCTGTTGTGGTTTCCACTCCTGCCCTTCTTGCTCTTACTCTTGTCTAGGAGGCTTCCTTTCCATTGACAATAGTTGTGGAGGACACACCTATGGTAGAGCAGGAGCCTCTTGTTCCTTCTCAAGCAATGAGTTCTAGTTCTCAGAGCCAACAAAATGACTTGTGCATGAGCATAAGTACTAGATGAAGGATTTGGATACTGAGAAAGCTACCTTATAGAAGGAATAAGAGGATTCAATAGCTCTTTTTTTGGCATCTCCTATTAGGCCTCCCCTTCTATTCCTTTTGTTTCAATTCTCATTGCCTTAGTTATGCTTCCAGCTCCTCCTACAACTGCTAGCAACCCTCACCCCAAAAGGGTGTAGGTTTTCATCGCTCCCTCAATGGAGCCTCCTCTTTTGATGTCGCTTCTAGAAATCCCTCCATTCTCTTGGCCTGCAGACATGCCAAACACCACTGTGGTGTCCATTGTGTCCTTTTCCTCTTCCTCCTTGCCTTTTGCTTCCTTTGTGGCAATTCCACATCCTCTAATGAATTGTAAGTTAGAGGACAAAATCACTTCCAATGGAGGTCAGAATAAGGGATCACCTTCTTTAGGAGAGGGTTGTACTTTGGCTTGCACCATCCTAGTGACAAAGGTAGCCCCAATGTCTCCTAATTTTATCAATATCTCTTTTGATGATATTGATAGTGGATCTTGGGTTCCTCCTTCATCTCTCATTCAATTAACACATAGAACTCCTATTAAGTGCATGTTTAACTTATTGGATGATATCTCGGCTTTGTCAATGATCTTTGCAAGATTGATGACTTTCACCTTATAGGAGTTGAGTGAAGGAGACCTTGAGGGGAATTATGCCTTAGCACTTCTTGTAGGAGTGTCAAAGGGTGATCCTCTTACTATCCCACTCTTGTAGGCTCATTTTCCCTCCCCCTATGATGATCTAGATTGGGAGAAAGATGACCTCCTAGTTTATTAGGACTAGTAGAGTGCCTATTCTTTATCTATAGATTAGATTTGTGTGTGTGTTGTGTTTCCACCTTGATTTTTTTTGTGTTCTTGTAGGACCCTTTTCACCCTTGTAGGTGCTTGTATATAGGATTGAAATTGTGTCATAAACTTCCTCTATATGTTGCATCATTCTTCTATATGTCGTTCCTTGATTTTCAACAATTGGGGACGATGAAAAGTGTTGTGGGAATTTAGGCCTCCCTTCCATGTTGACCCAATTTTATTTTTTATTTTTTCTTCATGTGATCTTCTTCACATTCTAATACATTTTGGGATTGATGATAGTTCATACCTATATTATATCTATCTATCTATATCTATGAATAGTTTTGACCCCGAGTTATTAGATCCCTCTATCTCTTGATTTATTTTTCTTCATGTGATATTCTTCACATTCTAATACATTTTGGGATTTATGATAGTTCATACATATATTATATCTATCTATCTATCTATCTATATCTATGAACAATTTTGACCCTGAATTATTAGATCCCTTTGTCTCTTGATTTCTTTGCCTTATCTTTCTTTATTATCTTTCTCTCTTCTTTGCTTGCTTCTTGATGTTGTAGTGCCTATGTTTTGTCCCTCGCATGTGTGAAAAAATTTCCACATTTACATCTTGTCATGTATCGTGGGCCATGACATCTCTACATATTTTCTTCCTTTTCTTAGGATGCCATGTGTTCCTTCAGTTCACGCACACCATCATAAGGGTGATCCTAATTCTTCAATTATCAATAAGGTGTGTTCGATGGCCAATGAATCCCTTGCTTAAGATTTTTGAATTTTTCAAAAATTGCATTCTACAACAAGAATCCCCTTAAAAATATTTTCTTTTAAAAAAGAATTTATAGCAAGAAGAATTGGACAATTTTCCTTCAAGGAGACCATTCTTTTTTTCAGATTACTTGATGAAAGATAATCTTTCAAAATGATTCCTTGATGACAAGACTGTTTGTGAAAATTTCATTGCTTTTCAAATAGAGAATCCCTTTGTGTGGGCCCCTTTAAATCTTAAAGGGTTCCCAAGGAACCCCTTTGAAACTTCTCCTTCAATTGTTTTTTTGAGATATAACTGTTTGTCTGCATGATTTTTTCTTGCCTAACATCTTTTGTATATAGATTAACATGTTTCTTTGTAGGATCGAGCACCTGTTAAGCTAATTTTACAATCAAGCTTGGAGGACTAAGGTCCTCATCAAGCTTACCTCACAAAATTGAGCACCTATAAGGATCGATTAGACTCTATGAAGCCTTTCATTTCTATCCCCCCAAGACCGAGCACCCATGGAGCCAATTTTGTAGGACTAAGCACCTACAAAGCTTTTGTTTAAATTTCCATAGGACTGAGTACCTATGGAGCCATCTCTCTCTGTAGTGTGTTCGAGCATGTCAGATTATGGTTTTCTTCCTCGACGGTTCAGGTATATGCTTTTTATATTTTTCTCTACTTTACCCCAAATTCACTGACACGTATGCTCACTAAAATGGGGAAAAAATGCAATGGCATGAATTTTCACCCCTTGAAAATTCCACATTTACATTACCCCCCACCTTAGATAATTAAATTTAATGATTTAATTTCTACACTTGCCACCTGGCAACTCATTTGTGTGTTGGTGGAGGAATTTCTACTATGGATTCTAGCATGATGCATGAACATCTGTACAACATGATGTTTTTCTGATAGGATTCCTACCTCTGGAATCAGTAGACGCATTACAATCTTCCACTGGATGAAAAGTGTAACACCTCTTTTTCCCTTGACTGACTTCAAATGGGTGTTTTTCCTCTTGCCTTTCAAATTGCTATCTCATTCATTCTATCACACTTATTCAATCTCTTACCAACTCCTTGGCTTCTACACACTCATTTTCAAGCATCACCACCACCATTGAAGTTGAAAAATACTACATTATTGTCTCCCTCTCTTCATTGTTGTGACAATATTGGCTTTGGGAAGCTTGCAAGCTCACTCCTTCCTCCACTTGCCTTGAGAGCATGTGGTTGAGAAGATGACATCCACCATTTTTATTTTCTTTTGCATCATCGCATTTACTTAGTAGCATACTATGTTTAGTGTATTGCTTGGTATTTCCATTTATATACTCTCTTTATCATCTTTCTATATAATTGTTGCTATCTGGTTGTTCCTAGAGGTGGAAACACCAAAGCGGGGGATTGACTAAGGCAGTCCTCTAAAAATAGTCCTAACATTTTTCTATTCTTCTATGTGTAGATACTTCTTGGTTGGAGCTATTTAAAGAATCAAGTAGCAGGAATTTTGGTATCGCTTTCTTATCCTTCTTTGTCCATTCAAAGATAGACTAGTTAAAGTATTATTCTTGTTGTACTTCATTTCTATATTCTCTTTACATTTTGTTATATCATAAAATATGTTAGTCAATCTGTTAGCTTGTTTTTTATTGCTTTTATCTATTCCTCGCACTCATTGTCCGTATGGATGCCAGTGCACCACCAATATGCCAGCATGTTTTGTTGGATTCCATGTCCTACACTGACATCCTTAGGAAGTGAGATGTTTGATTTGTAGGTTGAACTCTAAGAATTGGCTCGTTTGAACCCCTGAAATATTTAGGTAGTAGAAGGAAATTAGTAACCAAATTTCTCTTCCATTTTGACCTTAACTACTTAAACTTTATGAATCACTTAGCAAGCTTGAGGGAGATCGGGGCAGCCTATTGCTTAGGATCCTCCCATGACCTGGGGTCTCGGAGCAACCAGTCTCCCTCCTCTATAGTTGGATACTTCTTTCATCAGTAGTTCATGTTCATATTTCTCATTATAATTTTCATGTATCTTGCTCTGAGATAGTGAGTCTCAAAAGGTCCTTGTATCTTTTTCCAAGGTTGTGTGTCAAATAGTCTGCAATTCCTTAGGTAGTGAGCCTTAAACTACATTGTAATTTTTGTAAGTAGTGAACTTCATATATTGTGAGTTACCGCTCACTGTGGTTTTTATTTCATTAGGTTTTCTACCTAAAAATATTGGTGTCCTTGTGTTGTGCATGTTTACATTTCTACTATTCTTTCAGTTAATGTGATATGTTGTTTAATCTCTAAAAGGAATGGTTAAGTTTTAACGTATGCTAATTCACTCCCCTCTCAACACTACACTGTGTTCAAAATCTGGTATTAGAGCCAAGTACCTTTAAGAAGCTTAATCTTTAAGGTTGATCCTGATCTTGAACACATGGGGTGAGTAGCAAAAATCAATGACGTGTTTATTCTAGAACCAAATCTAGAGGCAATAGAACTTGAAGATTGGGACATCAATACAGATGATTGTGAAGTTGATTTTAAGGATAACTCCTAACTTCTCTTGAAGATATGGATGACACAAGAGCACTAAATATAAAATATGAGTGCATGCTAGAAAAATAAAAGGTGACTTGTCAAACTGAGGACAAAAGCTAAAGAAACAAAAGAAGAAATTGGAAAACTGAAAGATCAAATAGGAGGAAATGGATTTGAGATTAAATTCAAAGAAGTTGATGATATGATCTCTAATTTAAAAGTAAAAATTGAATAAGACAAGAGGATTGAGGACTGCTTGAATACCAAGTAAATTGATAAGGCTATTGAATGTTTAAAGCTTGAGGAACAAATTGTCACTCTGAGAAAAGAACTTGAAAAAGAAAAAGAGAAAATTGAAAAGGGTCTAAAATTGAGAGGTAGTTCTGAAATTATTGATGAGTTGATTAAATCACAAAATTCATCAAAAGAGAAATCTACCCTTGGTTTTGAAAAGGGTAAAATTCCCATAATCAGTGCTTCTGAAAACTTCAAAGCAAAAGGAAACTCTGATACAAAGGAGGAGAATATTGATGCTAAAGATTCTAAGAAAAATGCCTTTGAAAATAAAAAAGATAAATCAATCTAGATGGTTGTGAAGTTGATTTTGAAGGATAAATCTAGCATTCTCTTGAAGATCTAGATGATACAAGAACACTAAATATAAATATGAGTGCATGTTAGAAAAATAAAAGGCGACAATTATCAATTTGAGGATAAAAGATAAAGAATCAAAAGAAGAAATTGACAAACTGAAAGCTCAAATAGGAGGAAATGGATGTGAGATTAAAGTCAAAGAATCTAAAGATATGATCTCTAATTTAAAATTCAAAATTGAAGAAGGCAAGAGGATTGAGGACTACTTGAATACCAAGCTCAATAATAAGGCTGGTGAATGTTCAAAGCTCGAGGAAGATATTGTCACTCTCAGAAAAGAACTTGAAAAATAAAAAGAGAAAATTAAAATGGGTCTAAAACTAAGAGGAGGTTCTGAAATTATTGATGAGTTGATTAACTCTCAAAAGTCATTAAAAGAGAAATTTGGTCTTGGTTTTAAAAAGGGGAAAAGTCTCATAATCGGTGCTTTTGAAAACTTGTATGATGACTTCAAAGTAGAAGGAAAGTTTGATACAAAGGAGGATAATGATGACATTGAAGATCCTAAGAAGAATGCCTCAGAAAATAAAAAGATAAATTAAGGTAACAAGAAAGAAGGTGGATTCACTCTTGTTCGAAATAAGAAGAATAATTTTAGGAAGCCTTCTCCTAAGAAAACTCCTACTTGATTCAATGGTAATTCCTATGCTTGTAATAATATTGGTCATAAAGCTACTGAATGTAGAAACAAGATGAGACAAAACTCATTTAGATCCCCAAGGTACAATGTTATGATTTCTCAATCATTTCATGGTTAATTCTATGCTTACAATAAATTTGATCACAAGGCTAATGAATGCATAAGTAAAGTGATAAGGAATAGTAATGCTATGAATTCTCAATCCTTCTATGGTTACTACTACATGTGCACCAAGTTTGGTCATAGGTTTGTTGATTGTAGATCTAATGTTATGATCCATAAACTAGTATCATCTGCTAAAATATTAATAAACCAAGACACATTACAAGATTCTACAAGGGAAAGAATGTAAGACCTTCTGCTCCTCAAAATAAGATTGACTCTAATAGGGAAAAATTTAGTGGCGAATATTTGAAATCAAGACCTCCAAAAATGGCGAATAATACAAGCTAGAAAGGATGTCGAATCACCACGTTTTTACAAAAAAATAATTAGTCTCAATTAATTTGCCAATGAATTATTTTTAAACGATGTGTCATCGGAACTGATTCACTAGTAGTTTATACTATAAATACAAATATTACTTATATTCACCTGTAATTTAATATTCTTACAATTAATTTTTGGGAAATATCGACACTAATAATAGTTTACCATTTCATTTTAGGGATATTTTAGCCTTGAATAGGTTTATTATTTATTACCATCGATTATCTTTTTAATCAAATGGCTGCAAGTGAATTTCGTGACTTTATTTGCACATGCCTTTTAAAAAGGTTGTTGAGGCCCAGAATTTGTTTTGGGCCACATGATTAGATTTGATCATGTGGCCCAAAACATAATTTGGGACTTAACAACCTTTTTAAAAGGCATGTGCATATAAAGTCACAAAATTCACTAAGTGCGTATAAAATTGTTGTATCGGCAGGACATCCCTAAGTGTCCCATCAATGATGTTCACTCACGCCGATATTCACTCGCAGAATGAACTTGCAGCCATCTAATTTAAAAGCTAATCAATGGTAAAATTTTCAAGTTTCATTTAGTCTTACTTTTCAAGTGATATTTTTTAAAAACACTTCATCTATGTGCTCCAATGCATTTTTAGTAGTGAATTTATGCTTGGTGGCAAGGGGTGTTTCCCCCTCAACCCCCACAAGGGGGCTCTGCCCCCTTGACCTCGCTAATGGCTATCGCCCTCGGGCCCCTACTTCAATATTAAAAAAAATAAAAAAATATGGGGGAACTACGCCGACCAACTATGCAAATTTTTAAAGGAGAGATTCACCATTGTAATTAATTATTTTACTGATTATTCAATAGGATTCGCCAGTGTGATTATTAGTTTTTACCTATTATTCATTAAGATTCGCCAGGATTTTACACCTTTGCTGGGGGGGGGTTTCTTAAAGTTATCCCTGGACTCTAATCAACGAAAGAAGGTGATGAAAAAGGTATGTTAGAAGAAGGAAGAAAGTAAAGCAAATAATGAATATGTATCTTATCTTGGTATAGATGGATCCTTTGATAAATAAAGAGATAGACCATTATCTCAAGGGGAGTTTTCATTTGGAAATCCTTTAGCCCCCTAAAAAGAACAAGTTTTTGAATATTTTAGCATAGAAGATAAGTTGAATCAATTCATTTTGTGTGCAAAATTACTAAGAAAGAAATAATCTTTTGGTGATAATTCTGAAGCAAGTGAATGGTTTGTAGAGGTGTGTTGAGCTTAATTTCATCCATGTGTTGATGCGGAGAATTTTGGCAGATGGTTTACCTAACAAAGTACAAATATATTTATGAAAAATAGTTAGGGCAAGTAAAATACATTTTGTATGTTATTTGGATCATTTTTTCACATTTGCAATCAAGAGCTTTTGTGTCTAGAGAAAAAAAGTGTGTATAAGTTTTCAATATATCCCTATGAAACCCTAGAAATGGTGTGTGAATATTTCTAAATTAATTTTAATGGTGACCCCTCAAGTGATCGATAAACCCAGGCCTAAATACAAGAAGTTTCCATTAAAAGAAATGGAAGTGGACAAAGATGACATGTTTTCAAATTTTCTAGTGAATGTTGTATACTGTAAAGATATAAGGATCTACATCCATGCCCAGTTGAAGGAGATGGACCAT
Organism: Sequoiadendron giganteum; assembly: GCA_007115665.2. Classification (NCBI taxonomy): domain Eukaryota; kingdom Viridiplantae; phylum Streptophyta; class Pinopsida; order Cupressales; family Cupressaceae; genus Sequoiadendron; species Sequoiadendron giganteum. Next base: position 451,833,879 of record CM021101.1, read on the forward strand.
ACTTCATCCTTTGAAGTGGTCTAACATGAGCTATTGAATGTGAATGGAGTATACAAGACAGAGTATGCAAATTTGCTGCAAAAGGGTTGGATATATGGAAAGAATTTCTGAAATTATGTGGACACAATGAATGGCTAAGAATTATCTTGAGTCACATTCATGAGAATTTCATTTGTGTAGACAAACCCTACATGATCACAAATGATGCAATTATGGTAGTTGTTGGTCTTTGTTCCTTTGGACCAGTCTCAGTGCTAAAATCTATAAATAATGAAATGGTTATGGAGCTCAATGGTGCCATATTTGATAAGAGAACACTCACAATGAAATATATCACTTATCCTAGTGTTTGGTATGCATAAATGAGGATTGCATATAAAATTTACGTCACAAATAGAGAAGGGTTTTCCACTACCATTGCAATTCACACTACACTTCAAATGGTAAAGGATGGTGCCAAATTCAATATATGTGAGTTTTTGAGAGAGAAACTAATGAAGAACTTGAAGAGGACAAAAGAAACCAATTATAATTTTAGGTTTGGATCCTTGATTATATAACTTCTTTTTAAATGAGTTACTTGGTTTTAAGGGTAAGATTTGGGATAAATTCACCCCGATAGCAACACAGATCAAACAACATATGAAAATTTTTTAGAATAAGGAAGCATATACTACTTTCTATCAGGGATTATTCAAGAACTTTCAAACTGATGCAAAGCATATATAAGATACCATCTAGTTTGGCCTAAAAGTATGAGAATGAGGTAACTTTTATGGTGAATAGGGATCATTGTTTCATGGAAGTAGTAGATCCTAGGACCTCATGGATTATTGAGTTTTATTATGAGGTGGAACATGAATTTGTACAAGGATATATAGGTATCCTACTATCAAAACCTAAAGCCCCCAAAGAAAAAATATTTGGCACATATTGAGAAATCATGGATGAGATTCTCCAGAAGGAGAGAGAAGAAGCCAATATAAATAAAGTGGAAAGGGTTCTTACAGAAATATGTGCTCCATAGTATTCAAAGATAAAATATAAATATGGTCTTCACAAGATATTGGGTACTTCTTCAAAGACTACACCTGATATCCCTATGAAGGTTTTCAAAGTCAATTATTCTCTTCTAGATGTCAGTCAAGGTCTAAGGAGATCCAATAGATCCTCTCATGTTTTCGTCTCTGCTCCGCAACCCTTTAAGTCTACATAATGTTGCAAGTATTTACCGATTGGTGTTGTCATTGATGTCCACAATCTTGTGTTAGCATTGGTGTCAACTATATGTGTTTAGGAAGATTGGTGTTGAAGATGATCAATTGGTATAGTAACACTAGAGGGATTACATTTTTGTTGATATTGTTACTTTGATAAGTTTTCTTCTATGGATTTATTAGTGTTGAAGATGTTGTGGATGTGTTTCTAGTGCTTTATTTCCAAGTGTTTTTGAGAAAACTTGATAAAAAGAGGAAACAAAGTGTTGTAGTGTTGTTTTAGGCTACAGAGAGATGTTCTGGTTGTGTTCCACATTTCTTCTAGATTTAATATGTGCCTATATGATTTAGATATTTTGGTGAGAGGTTTTCAAATATTTCATATTCAAGAGATGGTGTGTTGGATCATCGTAAAGTAGAAGTTGTGTTCACTAGTGTGTGATTATGCATTGCAAAGGTGTCTAGGATAAATATTTTTTCTCTATGTTTCTCACCAGTTATTCTTCAAGTATTGTGATTTTGAAGGTTTTTTGATGGTGTTGGTAGTTTACCTTAGTCAAGAGGATTTGAGGTTTGGTGGTTTAGAAGATAAGTTCTCAAGTAACAACGTATGGAAGAGTTCTTTGAGTGTATTAGGTTTGTACAGTCTTCAAGTGGAAGTTATTGTGAAGGATTTTGTTAGATTTCAAGGTGTTTGAGAAATATTCTAGATTATGTTCAAGCATCCTATGTGGTTTCCAAGTCATCCTTGGGTGTGAATAAGAGTGTACTTAAAAATATTAATGGTGTTTGCATGGGTAACAGTCAACCTGGTGTTTACACTACATATGAAGTATAAATATTGTTGTGGTAGCATGTGGTTAATTTTTGTTGTTGATTTGGGTCCCAAGTAAGTTTTTATGTGGTCCACATTCACTTATACCCACCATGAAAGTGTTTTGGTACCAACCTATTTGAATTTGCACGTTTTAGGTACATTTTTTACCTTAGAAAGGGTTCCAAAGTTTAGGATGGTATAAGTATGAGTTGAATTATTGAAGGAGATCAAGATAGATGAAAGTGTGAAGTGTGTGATGTGAGTGATGTGAATTTGAGTAGAGCAATGTGAAATTTCAATTGCTGGATTACTGGATGCAGTGAGAAGAAGGTGTCTGCAATTATTCAAACAAACTACAAAGGTTTTGGAGCTATTGTGCTGGATTTTATGTTGCATTGAGATCATGTTCTCTGTGTAGCATTTCTTCTCTATCTTCTTTTTCTATTCCAGTAGTGTGCCTTGGATGTGAGCCTTTATAAACAATGTGTCTTATTCTGGCAGTGAGCCCTTGTAACCAGTTTTGTATTTACTTATATTGTGATCTAATCCTCATCGTCGTTTTTCCCTTGGTTTTTCCATGTAAATATTGTGTTCTCTTGTGCATCGTGTTAAAGTAGTTTTAGTTTCTATTATTTACTTTTCATGCTAAATTTTCATAACAAATTGAGGGTTTAATGAATGCATGTGGATCTGTATGTTAATGAGGGTTTTGATTTTTTAATAAGATACAATTGATTCACCCCCCTCTTAATTGTCTTGTTCATTCAACACAAAAACATCTGGTAGTAAAAGGAAAGTACATCTACAACTCCTTTCGAAGAAAAAGGCCACTAAAGTTTGGCATGCTAGGCATAAATAAAAGGAAAGGAGAGAATACAAATGAGGAAGAGTCAAATGATGTTGAAGAGGTTGAAGAAGAAGATATCTCCTTAAAAAATAAGAAAGGTAAGAATATTGTGAAAGAGGATGTGGGTAAAGCCCTCTAGTTACACATGAACCTCTTGATTTTAGAGTAGTCTTGAATGGAATTGTTGAGTATAGCCTACTAGAGAGAATTATGGAGCTACATTTGTAAGTCCTTTCAGAAGATAAGAAGAAAATTGAGAATTTTTTCATTAAATATATGCTCATGTAAAACATTCCCTTCAATAACATTGTTGACAAAGCTCCAGATAGCCTTGCTAAGGCTTTGATACAAAGAAGAGAAGAAGCTATTAAGGTTGATGAAGAAATGAAATAACAAATAATTGAAAATTTAGAATCTTTGTCTCCCAAGAAGAAAAATAAAATATTTTCTAGAGAAAAACCAAGGAGCTCCACACTAAAAGAAGAATAGATCTACTAATGAGCATGGATGAAGATGCTAAAAGGAAGATCTAGAATAAGACTGAATTTGTAACAAAAAATCATTAATGCATTGCATAATGAAGTTGATGTTGATCCACAAGTGCCTAATCCAGAAAATAAAAATGAGAAAAAATATATCTAATCAAGAAAAAGTACAAGGACCCTCTAGATTGCAAGAAGGAATCTTTGGTATGCATAAAATGTAAGCATTATCTGACATGGAGATAGAAAAATAAGATGAGAAAGAGATGAAATAAAAGGGAGCTAAGATCCTTGAAGAAATGAAGAAGGTTGAGGTAACTTCTAAGGATCAAGTTCCTCTGGATGAAATTATCCTATAGGACATACCTGATGTGTGTACTCAAGACAATATCTTTCAATTTTTGAGGACAATGTGACAAATGGTGATGTAAAAGAGAAAAATGATAAGAAAAATGAGGAGACTTCTCCTTCAAATAATACTGGTGCACAAGGTGTAGAATATCAAGGTTAAGTGAGTATCTCTTCTCTGAGGAACACATTTTTTGGTAAGGAACATAATATTCTCCCTCCAAAAAAATTAGGAAGTTAAGAACAAAAGAAAGAGGACAATCCTGAGAATGTCCAGGATGCAAAAGAAAAGACAGTAGAGAAGCAAGATTCTTATGTGGATATTGGTTAGGGATATTCATCTTCAGATTCTTTCAAGGATCTACTAGGTATGTAAATGTAGTTTCAACCTATGGTAACCCCCAAATTTTGCAATTCCTTATCCATGAAGGGCGAGTTGAATTGGCAAACATTTATCCCCTTCACAAGTTACAATTTGGAGATATTTTGCATGCTTTTGCAAGGAAATATATTTTACAAGAACACATGAAGAAGAGTGGATTGATTGATGATGCTATGAAGATCACTCAAGAAGGTTTACTTAAGGTGAACACAAATTATTCCTTTCTTTTAGAACAAAAATTAAATTTGTTAATAGATTATTTTAATGATCATTCTTCACACATTGAGAAAAAGGTAGAGCAAGAGGCTTTGAAAAAGGTAACTGATAAGAGAATGGTTGAAGTGTCTGACCAATGTGCTAGTGCACATAATAAATTACAATAAAATTTGAAAATGTTCAAGAATTGTGTTGATGAAGTCACTAAAGTTTATCAATTTTGTTTTAAATGGAAAAACTCCACCAAGAACATCAAAGGTCAGATTGACTCCATTGAGTCATAGGTTACTCAATTGGCCAAAACATATGATTTATCAAAGGATAACGATGGTTCAATAAGAACTCAAATAGAAAATATTCAGTTATAGTTGACATTGCTTCAAGACCAAAGAGAATATAAAGAAACAATTTGGTCAGCTAAGGGAAGCAATCAACTTAAGACTTGCTTCATTATCTAGGTTGCTTACTAAAGAAGAGAAGATTGATTAGAAAATGAAGATTTCAAGCAATGTAGATGAGGTTGGGGACTTGTGCATGCAATATGAATCTCAGAAACACATTCTCACCTCAACAAAAGAAAATTGGGTTACAACTCTGGGTCAACTTAAGGTAATTCACAAGAATATTATATCTTGTAAGGAAGCTACAAAGGTGTAGGTAAAACACTTTTGTCTTTATATAGTTTGGCAGAAGACTAGAGTATCTTTTTGAGGTTTTGTTGAAAATATTCTATACATGGCATCATTTTTGGGGCATCTCCATCTCAAGGGGAGTTTTTCTTGTAGAAATCATACAATAATGTGGATTTTATATAGTTTTTGGGTTGATAAAATTAAAAGATATTATTCCCTTTTCCCTTGATGTCAAAGGGGGAGAGAAGATTTGTAGATAAATGAGTGTTGTCATTAATAGCAAAAGGGGAGATTGTTGGCAATAAGTGTTTTCATTGATTTCAACTCAACATTTGTTGTCATTGATGCTAAATATGCATGCTAATTTTTTTATTCACTTCGAATATAGTGGAAGTACAGAGATATCTATTGACATAGTCAACAATGCAATCTATGGAAGAATGATGATAACCCTAGTTTTAAGTGTGATGCAGAGGTAGGTACACATGTTCTTGTGTGTCTACAATATGGTTACAATTATATCATTCCTATTTGGTGTACTACACATGGAGATATGTTGTAAAATTTTTGCTAAGGCATTCATCATGTATACTCTAAGACAGAGTCATGGTATTTTGGTTTGCATCCCTCTAGAGAGAGAGATTTATTCTTGCAATTTAGAAGATAAGGTGGTAGATATTTGAAGGTATTATATCCTAAAATTCATGTCATTACACCTTGTATAGTGAAATTTATAAGTGACAAAGTTTCAGTCGATGCTTTGGTAGAGAAAAGTATTGATGAAGGTCTATTAGAATGCTCCCCATTCATCCAGTGAGATAGATGTGGTTATGTAGACTTGGGAATATGCTAAAAAAAGTGTATGGGTTCATCCTTTCAAGTCAAATGTTTTGGTGTACAAGAATGCATCATTCTATGTTTTGAAGTGTTATAGTCTATCCAAAATCCTTTGTTTTCATTAGTTCAATATATATATCTTCTTGTTCCAACATTTGATGATTAGTTACTTCAGGAAAAGGTTGAAGAGATATTTTGTATAATATAAATTTTTTCATCTTGGTCTACATAAAGTTTTTGGTCTCTCCCTAGTGGTACAAAGTTGAGCAACTGGCAGTTTTAATGGTGTTTTCATTGTTTGGGCTAACAATATTATTTCCTTCATCTACGGTTGGTCCTAGTTAGTTAATCTTGCTTTGGAGGATGTGTTGAGATGTTTTTTGGTTTTGATATGTCATGTATTGATCCACAACTCATTTTATCTTCGTATTGTATATGTTTGGAGTTGACCTATGTGATATCATACGATTCTTCTAAAGGTCATCTTAGAGATGACCTAATCAAGGTTTTGAGTTGTTGCGGAGTATATTTATAGAAGATAAAAATAATTTGTGAAGGTATTGACATAACATGAATTGTAATTGAGCATTACATTAAAGATGAAGTGTGTGAATTCTATATGATGGAATAAAAATATGAAAAAAGGACTGCAATATCAAGATATGTTGGATGCTTCTTTCATAAGTAGTCCATGTTCATATTTCTCATTATAATTTTTATGTATCCCGATTTGAGATTATGAGTCTCAACAGGTCCTTGTATATTTCCCTAAGGTTGTGAACCTTAGTTTGCAAGTCCTTAAGTAGTTAGCCTTAAACTACATTATAATTTTGGTAAGCAGTGAGCTTCATATATTATGAGTTAACTCTCACTGTGGTTTTTCCCTCATTGGGTTTTCCACGTAAAAATCTTGGTGTCTTTATGTTGTGCATGTTTTCATTTATGCTCTTCTTTTAGCTAATGTGGTGTGCTTTTTAATCTAAAAATGGAATGGTTAAGTTTTTATGTATACTAATTTACCCCCCCTCTTAGCACTACATGTTCAACATTTAATTATATCTTTATTTCTTTATTCTATCTTGATTAATTAAATAAATCATATTTATTTAATTATGTCTTTAATTATATTATTCCTCTAATTTAATTAAACAATTATTATTAGTTATTTAATTAACATCCACCCAAACATCTCAAATAATTTGTAAGATGCGATCAAAAAAATGGCTCTGCAATAGCCGAGCGGGAAGCCAAATTTGAAAATTTTGGGCATCGATGATTGTGATGATCTGGATCCTAATGATGATGGTTGGGTCCTCTAGCTTTTTGTGCATGATTTTTTGGCTACTCCCATCCTTGGGTAGTTCTTTACTGTGTTTGCAATGGTTTATGGTGCTCCCAAACCTGCACGGTGGTGTCTCCTATGTGGGATTATTTCTCTGGCTGGCAATGTCCTTTGTGGGAAATCTTCGTGTGTTTTATCTGATGGCTCTTGGGTGGGTTGGGAATTTCTTCCATTTCTAGTTGACCCTATCTTTGTGGGCCCGGGTGTGGACTTGGCTTCTCTCTATGTTTGGGGTTGGGCTTGTTGCCTTCCCCTTTGTTCCTGGTTTGTGACTTATGTTGTCGGTGTGTAGAATGTTTTCGCCTCTAGCCCTATGTGGGTTAGGTGTCTTTGGGTTCCTTCATTTTGGAGGTTTTATCTAGGTGTGTGGGGATCCCCTTAGGTCTTTGTTGGTGTGTGTAGTTGGCCTTGCTATAGCTACTAGTTCATGTACTAGATGGGTGGCTTGGGTGTGTCTCCTCTGTTCTATTGTTTGTTGATGGTTGTTCTTCGGCCTTTGTCTCTGGTGTTGGGTTTTTGTATAAGTTTTTTGCTACTCTTCTTGATGGGAGTTGTAACTGTGTGGAATGGAGGGTTTGCTTTTGTGGCTCCTCTCACAGTGTTTGGTTGTGGCTAGGTGCTCCAATTGGTGTGCTCTATTCAGTGTTTGGTTGTTGTGGGGGTCCTTTTACTGACCATTGGTTCTTTCTTGGGCCTAGTTTGGTTAGTTGGCCCCTTATGTTAATGATTTGGTGGAAGCCTCTAGGGTTTTCAGTGGTTCTTTTCTCAGGTCTTGTTTGGTTGGCCTAGTCTTGGGGTTTCTCTCCTTGTAGTATGTTTCCTATGCCAGTTATGCCATTGGATATTTTTTTCTCCTTCCTACTGTCACTGGTCTCAGCATTTCTCTTTAGCTAGCTTCTTTTGAGGTGGAGACTACTTCTATTGAGGGGAAGCCCACTCCTATTGAGGTGGATTTGGTGGCTATTTTTATGGCTGAGTGTTCTTTCCTCTCTTACGAGTTACTATTGAGGTGGTTCTTGTTAGCACGGGTGAGTGGTGACTCTGGTTTGGAAGGTTTTCAATCTATCTTCTCTTATAGAGGGGAGCCCTCTACTTTCGAGGTGGAGCTTGGTTTGGTTTTCCTGGTGGGTGGGTGTTGCAAGTTGACCAATGTTGTTAGTTGTTCTATTTTGTTATCCTTCTCTGGTGAGCCTTCTTTTTTTGGCTAGTTGATTGATGTTGGGATGGCCTGCTTTGGCTTGGTTGTTGTTGGATATGCTTCTATTTTTCCATTAGAGTTGTTGCCTAGTTGGTCAGTGTTGTTTGGAATTTGGCTATCTGCTGGTGAGGGTTTTTTTAACCCTTTATTGATAAGAATATGGTGGGATCTGTTCTTGCTAATTTGAGTGATAGGTATGTTGCTGACAAACTGTTACAAGTGTTTAATGGCTTGGTTGATCCTAGTTGTCAACAGGGCTTGATAAGTGGTGGGTGGTTCCATGACTCTAAAAGTTTCTATGCAGCTTTGTATGATTCTTACCATTCTCTTGGCAAGAATGTGTTGGGATTTCTATTGTTTGATTCAAACGGAAGGTCTGCTACAACCCATCTGCAATAGGTGTTTAGTGGCATGGTGGTTTTAGGAAATCTCATGGTCTTGCAATGTTGTGAGTTTTCTAGTTCTATAGGACTGGTTTTTGTCCTATGTGGTCAGTTACTCTTGGTTATGGTTCCAAGTTTAGGTTGCTAGTTGGTCTTTAACTCAGGACTGTTGTTGGTTCTGAGTGTGTTGTTGCTCCTAGTCGTTGTTGGCCAGGTGTTGTTTATGTCTCTGTTGTTCTTTCATGTTATTTCCACTGGTGTTGTTTCTTTGGCACTGTGTGTGTGTTGTAACAGGTTCTTGGTCCTTTCAAAACCTTGCTTACCTTTTCAAAAACATTCACCCACTTTCTAAATTAAACAAACATTTTAATTATTTAATTATCCCCTTTTCTAAGTTAAGTAATTACTTTAGTTATTTAATTCTCCATATTCACACTTCTTAAATTAAATAATTACTTTAATTATTTAATTATCCTATTTTCTCTCAACATTATCCATTCATCAACAATAACTAAAATATTTTATTTATTTATCTAATTCCCACTTGCACATTTCTCAAATAATTAATTAATTTAATTAGTTACTATCTCATGCATTTTCACCTTGTTCTTAACGAACACTCTCTTCTAGTCGATTGGATAAGGATGCTACCACAATAGCATGTCTCACTTTTGGGATGTGCTGATTTTTGCTTGAAATCATTATTTTTAGAAAAACTAATTATTTAAGTCTTGAGATGCTCCATCTAAAGGGTTTTAATTGAATAGGGATAGATAATACCCCCTTAGATCAAACCTCCTTGGATATAACCCCTCTAGTATTAAATCATGCCCACAATGGAGTCTCCTTCACAACTATCAAAATGCTGGCAAAAAACCACTTTTTATTTACCTTTTGAGGGATTAAATAATGTCATTTAAAATTTATATTTTTCAAGATTCTAGCCCTCAAAACAAGCTTTCCAACAAGTATACATTTGATATATTTTCTTTTTATCATGTATTGAATTTTCAATTTTTACTAAATATAGGTTTTTGTACAAAATTCAAGATCTTTGTTGTGTAGAGGTGGAAAAATAGTAAACCATTGTAAACAAAATTCAAATAATACCCTTTCCCTAGGTTGATGTTCTTGTTTCACCAAAAAAGAAAATATTGGATTTTGATATATACACAAAAATTTAGGTTGTACGACACACACGTATGTCCAAATTATAGTTACAGTGACATCAACAATTAATTTCAAAAATATATGCAGCCAAAAATTATGAAAAAATATTATTTCCCTAGTTATTGATGTTGAGAATCAATATTTCTAAAATTAGAATTTAATCCTTTATAGAAAAAAATTTATGTTGTACAACACAAATGTTACTTTCTGAAAATGTTGTTTTATGTTTAAAACTAGTTATTAAAGGAGATGTTGAAAGATTCATGATTTATTTTTTAAAAAATGAAAAAAAAAAAAAATTAGAATCTACCCATATTGCCACAAATCACTATTTTACATCATCTTCAAATTCTTAACGGTTTAGCTTCTATAGGTATCAGAAGATGAAGATTCAATTAAAAATATTGATGTAAATGTTCATCTTGGGCAAAAAGTGAGACACAGTATTGTGATTTCACCCAGAATCAATTCTACTTCGACGATCAATCAAATTAGTTCACTCCCACTCGGTGAGAGTTAACTCTTCAATCAATTCTCCATGCAAATAGTTAAATAAATTCATGCAACCAATTGTATCAATTAACTTGTTCAACAATTCCTCTCAAGGATTCTTGACCCTTGATCTTGATCATCCACATCTTAATCTTGATCATTCATTCAAATCTTTCATTTATGTAAAATAACTCCCTATATCTCTTTCATGGCTAACCAAATTATTTGAGTTTTTTCTATCTTACATCTACTTTGAACTTATTGTAGATTTTTCACACTTCATATCTGAGAGCAAACAAGAAAATTTGAGAAGAGCAATGGAGGGATATCAACTTTGACATAGAAGTTGAGGCATATCCGATTTATCATTTGGTTTCTATTGTAATCTTGTACTTCATTGTTATATTATAGTCTTTATGGCTTTAATTAGATAGTTTTGTAGTTTCTATCAATGATTCATTCCTTCCACCTGATTTTCCTTGTCAATAGTTACAACAAATGGCACTTCCATCGGTGAATAGTGGAGCATGCTATAAAAGTTGATAGAATGATTTAATAATATGAGGTTCCAACTCAAATCTATACAGAGTTGTCGTTGAGAAATATTTTACATTGCCTCTATGTATTTCTTCATTTGAAAATCAATATAAAACTCAATTTCATTAATGTATTCAATTATCTATATTATTTTTTTGATCAATTGAAGACAAACTCTGGTTTTTACTACTAGATACATATAAAATGATTGTTATTGTCCATTGTTTCATATGCAACTATTGTTAATATGTTATTAATCATTGATTTGAATGATGAATCACCGCGTACATGTAAAACTTATCAGTATGACACAATTAAAATATAAAATTATTAATAAAATGTTAATTTATTAAATCTATAATTTAAAATTCTATGGAATACAATATAAAATATCATCAACTACAGTTTGGAATATGATTTATTAAATATAGTATAAATACCTAAAAACTACTAAAGCACTTCCATTTTCCAATTCACCTCCTGGTCCTCACTCTGAAAATCTAAGATTGAGAGTCGTCTTGACTCTGAGTAGGCTCTTCATTTTCTTCACCCTATGTAGGTCGGCTTAACTTCATCTCAAGTTTAAAATTCATTATTCCACTATCATTTGTGCCACTTCCACTAAAATTTGAAGTGTTGTACAACCCTCTTCCTTCAAATATGGACTTATAGATTGTGAGTGTCCTTTCAAAAGAAAAACTTTGGACATTGTACCTAGTTGTATACATCCTCAAGCAATTTTCCAAATTCTTGTCTAGTTTGTTTCTTATCTTTGATTTCAAAAACCCCAATGATTGAAAACTCTCTCATCCTCCACCGACCCCAATATCATTGTTTGACATAAATCAAGTTTGAATATTCTAATAATGAATCACACAATATTTCACTGACCAAAGGTTTCCCAAAACTTTGTTATTCATCCCACTTCTGTGGGTTTCTCCATGGATTCAAAATGGTCAATCATACTTGTTGCAAAATGGTAAGCTTGTTCTCTAAGCTTAAATTCATTTATAATTCCTCTTATTTTTTGTCCATTGTATTATAAAACTTTCAAAAAAATTTTTACCAAGGTAATTACTTTTTTATGAAAAATTCTAGGCTATGATGATTGTCTAGGATCCAAAATTGAGGATACACAGTAGACATGGCTTCAAGTATTTCATCTTGAGGGAATCATTCACAAATATTTAGGGAAAGAGATTTTGAAATGGATTTTAAACTACCACTTACAAATTTAACAATATCATTAAAATATTCATTTGTAACAAGTACTTCTTTGGTAGAGAATCTAACCATCGTATAATAGTGTATTGGTATCTCAAACCCACCTACGAAGACACAAATTCCTTCTTGCATTAAACTATAAATAATTTTTCAAGATTATTTAAATATGTAATTAACTGCTAGCTTAAACATTTTGGACTTTGAAATGGATAATCTGTTAGACATAGATTATTGAGGGTCATGTATTTCATTCTACGTAGTTTAGTATATTCATAGATATACATAGTTTTGTCTTGAGATTTCTTCACAAGATTGTTCATTTCATCTAGCATAGGGAGAAGACCAACTAAAGTGAAGAGTGTCTCTATATTGCTTAACCTATGTAAGAGGTCAAGAGCTTTGTCTACTGCCTGGCAATGTTCATATATTACTTTAATTAAGGATCAATATTTTGAAAAAACTCATTGCACTAGTTCATGAAAAGAGATCCATCTAGTATCAACATCCTTAAGAAGCTCACTTTCTCCTATTATTCCCTCCAAAAAAATTAAAATTCTACAAAACATTTGGAAATTTGAAAAAAGTATGCATAGAGCTCGCATACTAGATTTTCAACTTTTGATATTGCAAGAAACTTGCCTACAATTTTAAATGCTAAATTTATTATGTGGGCCATACAGTGAATGAAAATCACGTATGGGGAACAAGTAGTTTCTAACTTTATGTAAAGGTTGTTTTTGTGACTCTATATTACTGAAGCTCCATCAACTCCTACACACACCAAATTTTTGGCAATTTTAAAGTCATCCATACCTCCAATTTCATTTAAATATTTCTTAACTAGTTCAAATAGATTTTGCAATGTCAAACAGTCCATTTTATTAACACAAATTAGATGAGGTTCGAAGACATGTTGGTGTTGTTAGGAAAAGTGTGTTGTACACCTTGCATAATGTATATAATGCAATTATTTATTTATTATGTGTGTGGTGCACCTAGGGAACCTGGAAGTACATGCATCACTAGGAGTTAATATTCTTGGGGCCACTTTATATTGTATGTAAAATTGGGACATAAGTTAAGTTGTAAAATGTAATTATTTAGTATTGGGGAAAATAATTGTAAATAAAGTATTCAATATTAAATGTGGGGAAATAGTTTTTTAATCTCATGGTTTTATGTAATACCACTTGGTGGTTTTGTCGGAGTTTGTTTCTATAAAAGAAACCACAAGGGTAGTTGTTTAGGTTGGTCAGTTTGCAGGTTATATTTCGTTAGCATTTGTGAGGGTTTGAAGCATGGCATGGTATGTGTGGTTACATGCTTGTTCACATGGAATTCTTGGAGATGGATTGATGCTTCAACGGTGTTCATGGAGACTTTGAAAATGTATTGTAATCTTTATTGTTGAATAATACATGAGAGATGGATGCTTTTGGAGGTTGGTTTTTTCCTTTTTGATGGTTTTCCCAGGGTATATCTTATGTCATATTTGATGGGTATGTTGTCTATTCTCTTGCATGTGGGTTTTGAGTACTTATTTGCATAGATTTCTCTTTTGGGTTATGTGGAAATTGTCATTAGATGGATGAAAGTTTCCTTTCATTTGGTATTAGAGCCATGGTTGTGGTTGTCTAACCCTAGATTGAGAAAAATCTTGTTTGATTTTGAATCTATGCATTGCATGAGAGAATGAAAGACATGACAAGATATGAGGGTTTTGCAGGTTGTTTATTGCAAATCTAAGGGTTTTAGGTTTGCTGTTATGATAAGTTGTTTGCAAATTTGGGGTGTGAAAAGTTTTGAGCAAAAAGGGTTTCTTGGTTGTGCATTCAAATGAGGTTTTTGTGGCGGAAAAGTTACATATGACCTCCTAAGACAAAATGAACCTCATGGTTGGATTTGGGTTGGCTAAGAGACAAAAATTGATAGATAACTCGACCTATTTTGGCGAAGTTGAAGAAAAATGCAAAAATAATTAGCCAATATGATCGTACAACCATCTTAGTCTATAGAATAAAATAATATTAAAAAATAGGAAAAATAATAATTCTCATCGTTTAAAATTTAATGTGCAAAACAGATTAAAAAAAAAAAAAAGAATTTGAAAGTTCTATTGAAATTTAAAAAATATATATTAAAAGCTTTTGGGACCCAATAGTTGTACCTTTCATCACAAAGCCGATAGTGCCTTAGAAATTATTGTTCAAGGACTAAGCCGTCAATGCAGTACTGACTAGCAAGGTGTTGCTAGCAACCTTGCCAGTGGGCCCTTAACCATCAATTTAAACCCTTTTATTAAATGCAAAAAAAATATTATTAAATTTCATTGCTTATATTTAATCTGCCTAGTCAATTTAAAAAAGTTGGCCCAAAGTTTTTGGAAATTGAAAATTAAAATAAATTTTATAAAAAGTTTGGGTCCACCACCGGTGGCTTTGCCTAGGAGCCACCCCTGATTGCATTGTTTAGCTAAATTGGGAAATTTTTTCCTAGAGGGCATAAATTTTCTCCAGGTGATTCATTTGTGCCCATCTTAGACTCGTTGGAAAGCTGACTTAATGCTCTACACTATGGTGCTAGTGATTTTTTGAGATTTTATAGTTTGTATAGTGTTTTGCTTATTGGAAGTCAGATATTTTTTTGAGCTTTGAGAGGGCATATCTTGTGCATACGAAGTCAAATTTTGGACTTCAAATAGTCAATGGAAAGATTGTTCAAAGCACTAAAAAGTGGATTAGGTTTGGAGTTGTTTTGGTATGGTTTATTTACTTTTTTCCTTATTTTATTTGTTCATGGGTTACTTTGACTATGGTGATACTATGAGTTTATGGATGATCAGATCTTAGAGATTTGATGTTGGATTCATTGTATACTTAGGTGTATATATTTGATTACTCTCATTTGACATAGTTACCAGTATTTGGTTAGGTTTGTATGTTGCATTGTTGTATCTACAAGTTGTGAAATCTTTTAGGTGGTCTATACTTACATGTTGCATTAATTTCTTGGACATGGGTTGTCTATACCCATATATATTTCAATGTTCATGCATTTTCAATTTGGTGGCTTGGTTTAGTCACTTGGTTTGTTGGTTTTGTTTTCATGTTGAGGAGTAGAGATGGTATTACTAGATAATTTCGTGATGTGAGACCTGCATAGTTGACTATGTTATGTGGGTATGTGGACACGGTTGGATTGTTAGTTTTTGGTACAATTGGTGGTGATCATGGTGTCACGGATGTTTCTTGTGCTTTAGAGACTTTGGAATGTCATGATGGTTTATGTAGGTGCATGGTTGCTAGTTTTTTGATTTGGTGTTAGGAGGTTGTTTCTTATCTCCTAGATGCTTGTTTGGTTCCTTGAATATGGTACTTGGATGTGCACATGTTTGTTAAATCATATCGAAGGATGATTTGGTGTTTGAGTCATTTGGTCTACATGGTTATTCTCTTGGATATCTCAGTTTGCAGTTTATTGATGTGATGATGTGTTTGCATGTTTCAGTGATTGGATTTGCAAGTCATGCAAGTTGTGGATTAGCTACCCATTTACTTGCAATGGGATGACTTGGTTGTGGATTGGCTTTATTCACTAGGTTTGATTCATTGTTGTTACAAACTTTGTCAGTTGGCCTTGTATGGTCATTTGTACATTGGTGTGTGTGCTTTGAGATGAGAATATGGATGATGTTTATAGTACCTGAATAGTTGTTTATGGGACTTGTAGCATTTGGTTTATCATGATTTCATGGATATCTTGGTTATACTTTTTAGTGAGATCTTTTGACAGTGATGGATTGGTGGTGATTGGATATGTTTATGATGGTTTGACAGTTGTAGGTATCTTCTTGGCTTGGAGATTTTGGTTCTACTTGTTATGTTTTTAGAATTTTAGTTGTGTGTGTAGACCTAGATGATCTTCATGAAGAGGATGGTTGTCACGATGCCATTTGTGATTCGGTATTATAGTTCAGTGGGAGTTTTTGGCAATGATGTAGATTCACCATTTGATGGTGGCTGATCTTCTATAGTGTTTGTTGGTGTCATGGATGGACTCTTGGTTATTAAACTTTTATGTTGTAAGGGTTCATTGGAATTTTTGGTTTCATTGATAGAGGATGGTTATATTCATGTGGTTTGGATATGTTGACATCTTTTTTTACATGCAAGACTTCTTTAGTCTTTGGTTGAGGTGTCAACATTTTTTATTCTAATATGATGGTTATGTTATTATTTCATGGTATAATATTTCTTGTAAACATTAGAGTTTTCGCATGATATAGGTACTTTTTATGTTCTTTGGATCATATGATATTCTTTGAGGAGGTGTGAGATCATGATGTCATGGTTATGTTCCTAATTCATGATTGGATAAATGACTTTTGATCTTGGTTGGTTCTCTTGGTATTGGGTACATTGATCATTTGCTTGATTACTTCATGATGGTTCTATGTTGTTTTTGTCATGAAGATTGCACTCGGATGCTAAGTTTGAATGCTCAACAATATCATGAAACATGGAAACACCTTTGAGCCTGTGGGTATGCTCATAGGAAAGATGAATCTCCAAATTATGATCTAGTTCCCCTTTTTATTCCTAGAAACTAATGAATTATTGGGAAAATAAAAAAGGATTAGTCTAAAAAATAAAAAATAATTTATGAGAAGGTGATGCACCTAAATATAAATGATGAACAGCTTGATTCACAACTATTTCTCATAAAAATATGTTTTCACGACTCAAATTGGATGGTCTAATCACATAAGTGTTTCACAAAAATTCTTGATAATCTATCCTTTATGAAGGAAAATAATGTTTTCACAACTTGAAGGAGAAGATAATTAAATATCACAACCTATGATCTATGATTAAACTGCTTATGTGTACATGTCTCCATGAATGAGAGAAATTTAAAGGTTTTGAGCTTAAAACTCATTAAATTTGCATCCAAATCATTCAAAAAGACAAAAAACCCTGAAAAATGAGAAGGCTAACACATGATTGTAATAAAAAACAAAAGGAAAATCTACAAGTAACAATGTAAAATAACCTATAAAATACTGTTGTATATTAATAATTGTGAAAAAAATGAGTTACAAAACTAATCTCTTTGTAGAATGCAAAGGCAAAGAAGCAAGAATTGGGAAACAAGACTAAGTCTTTTCCCATATGTACAAAAGGTAACTCCAAGGTTCCAAGAGGTGGCACTTGGAGTTAACTACAAGTAAAAATATATCTCCAATATCTCATACACGAGAAAATATGAAAACCCTCAAAAAGAGGGGTCAAAACTTATGTAAAATGAAAGATCAAGTGGTCAAACTCAGCCTGCATGATGATCAACCACAAAAGGCTCCTAAAAAGACTTAAATCTAATTGAAGATGAGGCTCAAAATCTTTCGTTGAACTCTACTCTTAATTTTTCATGATATAGAGGTGAAGTTAACTAATCTAAGTAGATATTAAAGTAATCAATTAACAATTACTTTAACATGCATTGTGAGTTTGCCTAATTGCATGTGCATGATATTTATTAAATAAATTTATAACTTGATTGATTTAATATCTATTTACATTTATTAGCTCATTTCAAAATATGCAAGAATTGAGGGAGGAGTGAAGTCAATGCTTGAGTTTGAAAACCATGCATTTTGCATACAAGAAAATTTGAAAAATTTAGAAGGATAACCTTAATATAAGTTAAGTTATTAGTTGCAAGGTGAATTTATTAAATGAAAATGAAAAAAAACCCTAAAAGGGTCAGCCAAATGTAAGGTAAATAAACCCTAAAGAGTATACCTACGACCTCATTTTGCACAACATTTTTTTAACTTTCACTGCTACCTGGGTATCACCATGCTAGGGTTTCACTTGAGCTCATGGGAGATTTTATTGGAGTCTTCTCAATAGGAATCTATAGGTAAGTTTTCACTTGTACAAAAAACACAAAAATCTCTTCGTTGACTTCATTTTTTAAACATATTTCTTGAAGTTTTACCTGCAGTCTGCTATATTTGCAATTTTTCACTACCATGCTTGGCTAAGACCTCCCTATGTGCTTTGAGGCCACCATGGATGATTTTAGCTCAAGATTTCTCCATGCTTCCAAAGGGTTAGATGCTCTTTGGGAGTTTTCAGGAAGAACCTTTGTATGTAGATTCTTGTAAGATCACATCACGACTGAGCCTAGTAAGCTTCTCTTTCTACAAACAAAACTATCTCTCCATCATTCTCTATGAACAATTATGTTCATTTTGAGTTCTATTACACATAAAATATGAATACATTTGATTTATTGTTCTTTCTCATGGGCCTTACTCTACTTCTATAAATGAAATCCTTTTCTATTCTCTGCATCCATTTTGCATTAAAGACTTCTAGGTTTTCAAAACCCGTGACTCCATCATAGTTTTATTGGTTTGTAAATGAAAGATTCTTTGGGTTGCCTTTTTCATTCTTGCAAGACATTTTTTAATCTTTTGAAAAGAAGAGAAACATTTTATTCTATTTTCACATCTCTTCTCTATAGGAGTATGTGACTTTGATAAATGAAACCCCATTTGAAATTTGCAACCTGGGTTGTATTTCTTCCATAAAGAACTTCATTGTTTTTCAATGTAGCTAATATTTCATGTACTTACAGGCCTCTAGGTCATTTATTTTTACTGTAAAAATCCATGGTTTTTCATGTTGGGTATCCTCTCTAAAGAGATACAGTGATTCCTTTTTTTATTTTTAAATGGTATAAAGAAAACAAAAGAAAGTTTATTTTCTTTTCTTTGTTTCATGTGCAAATGTTGAGGGATTTTTTAGAAGAGAAGAAACTTTTTGTAGGTTGTGGCTTTACATTTACTTTTTGCCTATGAAAAAAATGGAACTCCATCTATGCTTGAGGTTTTTCACCATATTATAGCCAAGGGTTTTCTTGAGCTTTGATATGGTGACCTTCCTTTAACTGGAATGATTGTTTCACCTTCATAATGCCTGTAGCTTCTTGGAATGATTGTCTCACTATAGTGTCTTTGTGATATTTTTTTTGTACTTTGTATAGTGAAATAATGATGGCTATTTGGTTGTATTGGTTGTATTGGTTGTCCTTTTTTGATTCACATTATGTCTATTTTTCTATAAATTTCCATGATTGTAAAATGAGGATTATACCTTCCACTGTCAAAACAAAATTCTTCCATTTTGTTTTGTAACTCATGAAAATCATTGGAATTGTTTCCCTCATGAGAACTTAATGTTTTCACCCAAATACCTTACCTTGAGATTTTGTATCACCCATTCCTTCACCTGCTATCCTTTTGCTTTTGAGCATTCAAAACATTACTTCCATCCCTTTCCATAAGCTTCTTGACCTGCTCACCTTCCTTACTTTCTATGTATAATGAAAATTATATGCTTCTCTCCAAATTGTGTCTATTAGATTTGGTTGGCAGAATTACCATTCACCATTACATTACCCTTCATTTTTCATGTCATCTTTATTGTATTGATGGTACTGTCCTATGATATATGACAATACATTTTTATTGTTGTTCCAATGCAAGAAATGTAAAACATGTAAAAGGAGTAGTGGATGCAAAGATTACTAGAGCTCCTTAATATTTTCACACGGTGATTTGTATTGCTTCCCTCTTTGATTGCATTTATTTTATACATGTTGCTCCCCATGTATCTTATCTTCATGCTCCTTATGTTGTTGTAATGGTTGTCCCATTATGGATATAGCTTTAACATTGTTCACTTAATATTCTTTCATATGCTCTTTCTCAACGGTATTTGAACAAAAAATCTCAATTGTAAATGTTGTATGATACCTCTATCTATGATCACTATCATGTTTTATTCAAAGATACATGTAGATTTTGGAGAAATAAATTCCCTATACCTTTGTTGTTATCTCTATACACAATAAATTTAGGCTGCATATATTTTATTTTTGTAGATGACAGCTTATCCTTTGTATTGTGCAAGGTAAATTTATATTGTATTTGATTGTCTTTTACTATAAATAATGGCTTTCACAAATATATTGTATATGCTTGAAATGTCAAGGCATTAATTTGACACTAGATAGTTACCAAAGCAGGGGGAAACGCTTATTTGATAGAAGATTGCCTATTATCTTGATTCATTATTATTGCATTGCTTTCCAAGTTTTGATGAACTTTTTCTTCGCTCTAGTGACTGTCTAGTATCATAATTTTCTTTCTTTTGATGGCATTGTTGTAGATAATGATTGTAAACAAGATAATGACAGTAGCCTTTAGCATGTTGGGCTCAACCCTTATGGGAGCTACATTTCCTCCACATGTTGTGATGTCAAACAAGATGAATCATGAAATGATAAACCTGTACATACACAGTGAACAAATAAATTAGATAAAAAAATGAAGCTCAATGCTCTTCCTGATGGTTTTGACTTTCAGGCTCTCTTGATGCATGTAATAATTGATAACTGATTTAATGCATCTTGAATGAAAGCTATATTTCTACTCGTAGGACATATGGTTAGATTTTATATTTGGATCTCTAACAAAAATTTTCATCATAATACAGGTACATCCGAAAAACAGGAGCAAGTAGGAGCTGAAGATCAAGAGGACCAACACAAGATTTTTCCACAAGAAATTATGGTTATACAGTATTTCCATGTGTTTTTATTTAATTCATATCTTTATATGTATAGCTTTATTTTTTGTTGTGTAAAATCAGTTATACCCATGTCTTGTGTGGGATATTCAAACAATCTTTTGATCTCAATGTATGAAACAACAATGTTTATGCAATATTGTAAATATTTTGATTACAAAATGAATAAAAGATTACAATATTATGCAATTTGTGTAATTCCTTTCTGTTGTAAAATATTGCATAATAAACCCGAATCTTCTTTGAAAGAATCCCTGTTGTGAAATGATTTAACTTAGTAGAAATGTTTGAATACCCTTATCTTTTAAATGCAATCAACTTTTCCAGCTCTACCAAATTGAGTTGTGAGTGAAATTTGCTAACATTGCATTTGGATTTTGGCATGGATTGGCTGGTTATAGGTACTCGTGGATACTTGGAGACATAGGTGAGGCTAGGATATCTCTTGTGGTTAGAGACATGTGTTGAGATGGTTAGTCTTGATGAGATTTCGGTAGGAAGTTTGGGGAGCCTACACCTCAGTTGGACATGAGTTCAACATGGTCCTATGAGGAGAGTGTTCTTGGATGAGTCATGATGACTTGGATATCTTTGAGGATCATTCTCATTCCTCTTGGTCTTCTCGACAATTTACTTGAGAGGTATTACCCATTGTTTCTTTTAGGTGCATTATGTTTATGCTTTATATTCTCATGCATATGGATCTTGAGCTATGGATGTATGGTTTTGGAGGGTTCATTTGAGGGGCATTGGCATGCTTATCTCCTTATGTATTGTGATTACATTCATTGATGTTCAGTTTAGGAGATGTATTGGGCTTATTTCCTTCATTGGTAATGGATTTAGATTGATCTTCTTTGGCTTGAGAGGCTTGCATCCATGTTGTTTACATGATACATATGTTATGTTTGATCTAAGTGATTGAACGGTTGGGTTTTTTTATGTATTTTCTTTTGGGGTGTTGTGGATGAGATCATAATTGACATATTTGGCATTTAGAGGTGTATGTAAGAGGATTTTCTACAAGTATAAGATATGCAGTGTTTCTCTCTTTGGTCTTGGTTATATTCCTAGATGTTTGGTTTCACATTACATTGGTTTGAGGTTTGGTTGGAGCTATTTTGATCACTAGCTTGTGGTCATGTGTTTTTACTTATGTTCTTGGGTGATGAAATGGAGGTTACTTTATCTCTTTCCTTTATTGGGTGTGGAGAACTTGGGAGAGCTATGGAGACTTGTGGTGAGATTTATTCATATAGGTTATTGGTTTACAGGTTTTGCATATCATTGTCAATGATTCCTTGGTGCTGCATGATTTTTTTACACTTTCTATATGATTCTATTGATATACCTGGTATGCCTTAATCATTTTCATATTTGAATTACCCATTTAGTGGGAGCTCTTAGATGTGTATGGCATTCCTTGACAAGTTTGCACATGGAGTTTATGATTGTAGTTTATGGGTGTATATCTTTATGGCATGAGTTTACTATGTATTGTATATCTTTAAGAGAAATTGTTGTGGGTGATATTTCAGCTATGGGTTTGTGTATCTTGACATCTAGTGGTATATATTGATACCTCTAGATTGAGTGTTTATGTTTGGGATATCGGTTGAGCCAGGACTTATGCTTCATTGTGACAAATTATGTGGCTTCTCTTTGGATGGATTCTTATCTTTGTGCATTGGCATGATGGTAGATGAGAGAATGCAGGCTTGGGATGGTGGTCACTTTGATTCCTGTTGTAGGTATCTTGATGGAGAACATGGAGCACTTTGATTCCTTGATGGTATATGTGGCTATATGGATTGTTCATTTTGATTCATGTTTTGAGGTTACTTGTTCCCCTTATGCAATGTATGCAACAAGTGGGAGAATGTTAGGAAAAGGTGTGTTGTACACCTTTCATAATGTATATAATGTAATTATTTATTTATTATGTGTGTGGTGCACCTAGGGAACCTAGAAGTACATGTATCATTAGGAGTTAATATTCTTGGGGACACTTTATGTTGTATGTAACATTGGGACATAAGTTAAGTTGAAAATTAAATTATTTAAAATTGGGGAAAATAATTTTAAATAAAGTACCCAATATTAAATGTGGGGAAATAGTTTTGTAATATCATGGTTTTAGTCACATGGTTTTATGTAATACCACTTGGCGGTTTTGTGGGAGCTTGTTTCTATAAAATCCACGACAAGGGTAGTTGTTTATGTTGGTCAATTTACAGGTTAGCTTTTGTTAACATTTGTGAGCATTTCAAGCATGGCATGGGATGTGTGGTTACATGCTTGTTCACATGGATTGCTTGGAGAGGACTTGATGCTTCAATGGTATTCATGGAGACTCTGAAGATGTGTTATAATCTTTATTGTTGAATAATACATGAGTGATTGATGATTTTGGAGGTTGGGCTTTTACCTCTTGAGGGTTTTCCCAAGGTATATCTTGTGTCATGTTTGATGGGTATGTTGTCTATTCTCTTGCATGTGGATTTTGAGTACTTATTTGCATAGATTTATCTTTTTGGTTATGTGGAAATTGTCATTAGATGGTTGCAAGTTTCCTTTTAGGTGTATAGTATACACAAGTATACATATCAAAGAAGTATTATCTACTATAATAACTTCATCTAAAGATAATACAATGAAGGTTGAATCTTTTATTTTCTCCTGTAAATCTTGTTTTTCCACCTCAACAAGATGTATTTACCATTCACATCCATCATTTTTTGACCAATGTATGCTAGGAGTGTTAGGAACACCCAAAAAAATATAATAAATTAATATATTCTAGGTAGTTTGTCATAGGACGCCCTCTAGAAAAATATGAAAATCAACACTCATTTGAATAGTTTTTTCTAGTTGTGCTCCTACCATTATCTTTCAAAATTAAGCTTCAATTGAGCCTCCACATACAACAAGATTCACCATTCTTTGCATATACTGATCATATTCTAGGGCATACCTAACATAAAGACATTCTTCCTTTGATTTCCATCTTACTATTGATCTTTCGTCTATGATTTGTTTTTCATAAAATTTATTGATATAATTTTTAATAGTGTCAAGCTTTAGCTATAACTTCATGTCTCTTGATTATTTCTAACTAAAAATATTACACTTGCATTCTTTTGGAGGTTCATCTTTGTTTGCATTTTCCATTTGTTCGATGAATGGGTACTTTGACACCCAATCAATCTAAAAAATTCCTTGTTATATCCCACTTGTGCCCCATTTTTATTTTTCTTTTATTTTCCTCTTCCTTGTAGCAACATCATCTATGATGCCAATGTTTTCATCCAAGTCAATTAGCTCATTCTATATAACTTGGGTATCCCTTGGAACATATTTTATGACATTTTCATCCTCATCTGACTCAATTAAATCAATCCCATATTCTAGTGAGGTATTACCAATGCCTTCTTCATTAATATTTGGTGCAAGAGTTGATGATGTAGCTCCATCTTGATCTAATGGATCGGAAACGTTTCCAAAGTAAGACTTTATGGTAACTCTATGTTTTGGGTATTTTGATGGGCTCCCAGTCCCTTCACCACCTTGAGAAGTCTTACTCTTGTTGCACTTTTTTCTCAACATCTTGATCTCTCACTTCAAATAAAAGCTATAAAAAAATGTCTTCTTGTTTAAGAAGGAAATAGAGTATAGATCACATTCCCTACTCAATATCATCTTTAATATTGAAACAAGAATAGAAAAGAGATTAAAAATATATATATTATAACTATAAAGAAATGGTCATTTACCTTTAGTTTTTCACTGACTCGCTATTTTCTGATGTAGGAATGCCTATATTTGTAAATTTGTAACTTGCCTATGATCAAGGTTCCAAGTCCAACTTCCAAATTGAGAGCTCACAAGTTTAGAACTAAATAAAATGTGTAAGAATAAATCAGATTTTTGATTATATTTATATTAATCCATATTTGGAAAATTTTGTGGGATTTTTAAATGGTATAGTAAAAAATTGGCAAACCTCACGTGATTATTGTAGACACCTGAAAATGTCCTGAGTATATCACATATCCCAATTTCTCTTATTAACACCACTTCTCTCGTTATCGCATAATTCACTTATTTCTTCTATTTCATTAAATAATTTCTAATTATTTAGTTAAATTCACTTTATTCTCTTACTAATTGAATAATTGAGGTTATTTGATTAATTTGTCATAATTCACCGTAATTTACCATTTTCTCCCCTTTTGATTAAATAATGTCAAATTATTTAATTAAATGCTAATATTCCTTCTTGATTAAATATTTCATAATTATTTAATTAAAGCTCCTAATTCCTCCAACTTGCATATAGAGTATTCTCATGGAAAATTCCCTTTTCAAATTTAAATTCTTCCCTCCACATGAATAATATCTCTAACATATTTCCTAAAATTTAGGGATATTGTTGAATCCTCATGGATTATGGACCCTTGATTAAATACTTGATCAAAACCTCATGAATTATCAACCACTTGATTAATCCTTGATCCATACTCACCTCCATAATCTTCTCTCATTCATGGATTACCATTTTCAAGCCTCACCATTGATCATAATTCCTAAAATCTATAAATACCTCACATTCTAACATGAATTTTATTCACAATCTTTATAGTGCCCTTACTCTCTTGAATTGTTGATTCATTCTTGAAAATCTTGAAAGCATGTTGAGAGAATTTTCGAATCAGTCATATTCAAATAAATATTTTGTAGCAATGGATTAGGAAAATTTGAGCACTCCACATCACTACACTAAAATTTTACTTCAAATCCACAATGGGATTGAGAGGTTTACATCACTAATTAGGTTCGATTACTTTGAATTGTGTTTAATTAAGTCTTTCTAATGTTTTTAAATCAAATTTAATTGAGTATGGCTCTAATTGATCAATATCTTGTTTGAGTTTAGTTTTGATTTCATTATTAATTGATCATTTAAGTTTACCATATGACAATTATACAATGATACATTTAAATGTGGGGCGAAACAAACCTCGACGAAACACATACGTTGTAATTTTTAATGTGATTATGGTGCTACAATTAGCATGGAGTTATCATAGTATTGGAAAAATGGATCCTCATACGTAATTATTTTTTAATGTAATTGGCAAAAAATTTCCTTGAATGTAATTATTTTTTTAATTTTATTAGTGAAATGGGTCCTCATAAGAAATTATTTGTAAATTTTATTGGCAAAATTGGTCCTCACACATAGTGAAAATTTAAAGATGTTGGCTAATACACAATGTTGTTTTAATATTATTGGTGAATATGTTGGTGATTTAATACATGCTTCCAAGATTCAAATGAAAATATTAATTAGTCTATTTGAAACACATAGTTTGTTATGGTGAAAAAATTAATTAAATTTGCCTCATAAAATAAATTGATGGAAATTTGAAATGCATTAGACCAATAATTCAAAAAAATTGGGCTATTTGACCACCCTGTTAGTTGCAATATATTCACCAATTAGTGAACATTCACCACTAAAAAAATCTCAAATGAAGATAGAGCTTGATGAACCTATTTATATTCTTTGTAAAAATATCGGTACTATAAATATTTCCAAGAATTTGATAATGCACTCAAGGAAAAATCATATTGCAATTTATATTTTGAGATAGGTTGTAGACAAAGAGGTATAGGGATTATGTTGAAACCAAGGAGAAATAGCATACATTTTCACAAAATCTCTTCCCAAGGAGGCTTTTGAGTGTCTCTCAGAATTTGGGAGTTTTTTCTCCCTCCTTGAATAAGAGGAAGTACAAGTTGAGGGGGAGTGTTGAATCCCTATTGCAAGAATATTTGGTGTTCTTGCAAAGTACTTCAGAAGCAGTGTGGTATGGACTCAGGGGAGTCTATTTGGGAAACAATTTTTTGGATTTTGCAATAAGCAGCTGACCTTTGTCATTGATGTCAAAGGGCGAGAAATTGAACTCAAAATGATAAATCATCCAAGGGGAGAAAGAACTCAAGTGATGTGGCTTCATGATCCTAACACATTATAGTTTTCTTGTGCCAACAATATTTTGTTATTTTTCATCAATGAAAAAGGGGAGATTTTTGAACAAATGTTGTCACTAATGTCAAAGGAGTAATGCCAAGGACTATTTTCCTTGATGTCAAAAGGTGCTCATTGATGTCAAATGAGTAATGCTAGATGAATAGTGAGAATTAAATATAATCATCTTGTTATATCAGATAATTTTGAGATCAACGAAGAAGACTTCCTAAAGTGTGTTGCAATATAATGCTTGTATCTATTTATGTTGATAGGAGTAATTTGAAAGTCTGATCTAGAATGTTTGAGGTCAGTTACCTAGGTAGAGATATTTTTATGGCAACACGTTCATGATCTATATTTATTTTTTCATGAATTTTTTGGTCTACAGTTTGAAAGGAGAGTATATATACACTTTTTCTATCTTATTCTAGAGTTTCAGAAATTTATGTTCAACAAATAAAAAGTTTGAAGTGATAGAAGGCTCACTATGTTGGTTAATTAACTAGTTGATGCTTCAGAACTATGTGTCAATGACTTGTAGCCTGTGACCTCCTGAGATAGCATGGGAAGATGAAATAGGTCCAAGTTAAGGTCCTTGAAGGAATCACACAACATCATGTTATTTTGACTATAAAATTTTTTATTTAGGACCTACCTACAACATGTTTCATGTAAATTTTAATTTAGGTCCACCTTAGCTGACTTGGCTAATTGTGTATTGTGTTAAGGTATTCTTGGTTGACATGAAATGGTGTTAATATAATGAGATTTATATAATCATAATATTTTTAGATCACATTGGATGTGATTAGTTATGTGTGTGTGAACTTGTGTGATAAAGTATAAATTTGGGTGATGTAATGGGAGTTCCATCTCTCAATCATTGTGTGACATAATCAAAAGATCACAAGATGTGTAGGAGAGTGTTTGTGGAAAGATCAGATCCAGAGTAAGTTGTGTAATCAATATTGAAGTTCCAAAAGTTGTATCTTTGTAATCCAATAGGATTGGTGTCTTTTTGAGTTTGTACTCAAATATTTGTATAGGGGACTGATATCTCTAGTAGGTTGGTTCCTAAAAATACAACAAGGAATTGGTTTCTCTGGTAGATTAGTGCCCACTTCATGATTGTAACTTATTCATTTTTTTGTGATGCTATATTTGGATAGTAGCTCCAAGTAGCTCTTCTTACCGTGTTTTTTCCTATTTGAGGTTTCCATGTATATTTGGTTTTCATTGTGTGGATGTGTGCATTTGTATTGCTTGATTAATTCTATTTATTTTAATTCAT
The DNA here is from genome assembly GCA_007115665.2 of Sequoiadendron giganteum. NCBI lineage: Eukaryota > Viridiplantae > Streptophyta > Pinopsida > Cupressales > Cupressaceae > Sequoiadendron > Sequoiadendron giganteum. Next base: position 451,861,991 of record CM021101.1, read on the forward strand.
GTTTAGAGAAATTGCTAATAGTAATTCATGTTTAGAGAAATTGCTAATAGTAATTCATGTTGAACTAAAGAGTTTTGAATATATTTGATATACTGATTCACGCCCCTCTCAATATATTTTGTTCCCTTCAATTCGTATTAGAGATAAGTTCATTTTAAGAATATTAACAACTTGAGGTAGATTCAAGATGGAATACTTAGTGGCTCAAGAAGGATTGTCTTCAAATAAGGTACCACTCTTTTGTGCATCTAATTATAATTTCTAGAAATTAATGATGGAAGCATTTTTATGGCACTAGGGTTTGAGGTTTGTAAATTTGTGGATGGATATGAGATCCTTGAAATTCCCTAAGAGATCAAGCTAGAAAGAAGGCTTGGGAGAATAAAGCTAAAGCAAGGAATCTTATTTTATGTGTATTATCTAACTCCGAGTTTGTAAAGATCATGCATTGTAGGTTAACAAATGAGGTGTGGAATAAGCTACACAAATCTATGAAGGTGATGACAAGGTCAAACAAGAAAATCTTAAAACTCATAAAGGCCAGTTTGAAAGCCTAAAAATGAAGGAAGAGGAAAACATAGTCACATGCCTTCTTCAGGTTGATGAGGTTGTCAATTCTATCAAAGGTCTTAGTGAAGAACTAAAAGAAGGTATGATTGTGAAAATGTACTCGGATCCCTTCTGTTATGACTTGCATAACCACCCCATCTTTTGCCTTGGTCAAAAGAGGGTCCCCCTTGTTTTTATTTATCCTTTAATTTTTTTAAAATAAATTTTGGGATCATTTTGCTTCCAACACTTTGTTTATTTTTTATTTAGTCTGTCGGAACCAGAACCGGAACTGAATATGGTTATGAAAGTTCTTTAAAACCTTGTTTTGGTTCCCATCCCGATGGTCTTTTCTTTTTGGCTTTTTGTTTCTCTTTAGCAGAATCGGAGCCGGAGTAAGTGTTAAATTTGGTAGTTATCAGCAATTGCAAGATCATAATCTATTCCAATCCCGCCTCTGCTATTTTTATTTACACTTTAGTCTTGGTCTTTGTGTTTTGTTTTATTATGTCGGTCTTTTGCTTTACTTTTTGTGTTTGGTTTTGTTTAGTGTTTAGTTGGTGGACCCAGACCCAGAATGAGAATTAGGTTTGGAAATTTCATAAACTTGAAAATCAATTTCCGTTTTGGTTCTACCCCCACCACTTTTTGACTAGAGTTGCACTACAGAGAAGTGTTTGTTCTCTCACAGTTCCGACTCTACCTTAACTATGCTTTAATGCATTAATGGTAGTTTCTCATGTAGGTATAAATTAACTTTTTTACCTTCATTAAGGGTTAAGTGAATCATTATTACTATTATTAAGAAATCAAAGAGCACGAAATAGCAGCAGCAAAGTTTGTTTGAGCAAATTGATCAAGAGAGAGAGAAAGGATATTGTGTGCAAATCAGTTCGGAAGGTTAGCTTGGGTTCGTTTTGCATTTGAGGTAGGGTTTTCTTATCATTGTTGTTCATTGTTTATTTACTATCGTGTTTGTTTATTTTTGTTTTATATCTGCTCATAATTTTGATCATTTAGTTTCAATTGAATCTGCATTTCTTGGCATGATTGAATGAGTAGTTTCTTGTTTTATTTTATTTGTTTTACTTTAGTCTTTGATTTCTTGTACTGTTGTTTTTGTTTCTTTCTATTTTTGGGTATGGTCGCTTTCACATCTTAATCGTGATTGCGTCATGCTATTTTTGATTTGCAATGGATTAGATTAAATTAGGTTTTAAATGGTGTTAGTTAGAGGAATGATTTATAGTGAGTTAGGGTAGATTAGATTTATCTTTTAATTATTGTTTTGTCGTGTGTTCGATCTGGTAAATGGCAGGGTTTAGAATTCGTGCCCTAGTTTTATCGGGTTTGTTAGATTAGGGTTTTGTATCTTTTAAGTGATCATGGTTAAATGATTTAAATATGATTCCTTAGATACATTCATTCCCCATGGTCATATGGGGTAGTGTTTTAAAGCTTTTTTTCATTTAAAGCGACCTTAGTTTTAATCATGAAGTTATAAGTTAAATCAACAAAATTATTTGATGACATCATGATTAACTTAGGCGGAGGCGGGATCGGAATCGATTATGAACTTAAGAATTCTTTTTTACAAAAGTTATTGATTTCGTTTCCATCTTGTTTCCTGTTCCGAGTACTACAAAAGTCTTCTTTGGGAAGTAATGATAACCTAAACGGAAGCGGAGGCGGAGTGGAAATAGAATATGAAAGTATGAAAATCTAAAACATAAACAAATCCTTTTTCATTCTGATCACCATCCTAGTTCTGACCATGAGCCCGTTCATTGTTAAGTGAAGTATCTATATTGGTTTTGGCTCTGAGTCTGGCAGTGTTGTAAAAGAGACTATGTTAGGCTGAGTTTTTGCCTGGTTCCGCCTCCGATAGGTATGATTTTTAAAGCATGTTTTATGATGATATCTAAAGATCTAATTAGAGGTTTGCTTGCAAGAGAGTTGAAAGATGTCAGGAACATCAGGAGAGGCTGCTCGAAGGAACCAACCGGCTAGAACATCAAAGGCAGCACCAAAACTAAAGAAGGTAAAGCCAGAACAACTGTCGTATACCTTGAGGTATGATCATAGGAGCCTAGTGGTGAAAGTGAGCAAGGTGGAATTAGACTGCTCAGATATCATCAATACTAATCTAGGGTAGTACAACTTTGAAGAATTACATGGAGAAACCTTTGCCAAACGAGAAAATTTGATAGGAAGAACTCAAAGGATTGTTGATTTCGGCCTGGAACACATCACTGTATTCCCTTTATTGGTTCAATGCCTAGAATTGATATTAACAGTAGCCAGTGCCTATAATCCTGCTACAAGATTATGCATGGATTCACTGAATAATGTGATTATTGATCTTACTCCTCAGATGTTTCAAAGTATATTTAATGTTCCAGATCCCAAGAGCTTGGTGCAGCTAACTGAAGCAGAGGCATTGGGGAAATATAGCAAGCATAAAGACTCTAATAAGTCTCACTTGAACAAAAAATGGTTGAAAACGGAGAAGAAATCCTTGAGCAAACTTGTAGACTAGCCAAAGAGGGCATATTTCAAGAAGGAAGTATCAGAATTAATATTGATGTTGTCCAGAGTGTTTGGGAAGAGGGATACCTTCCATTTCAAGGAATGGATGTTTTCGTTCATTCAAATAATCTTATAGGGTGACCATCAGTTTGATTGGTCAATGATTGTTTATGATGCCATACATGATCAGTTAACAAGGATCAGGTAGACTAAATCTTTCTTCATGACTTCTTATGTGGTTTATGCAGCAGCAAGTTTGGGGATTTTCCCAGGTTTGAATAGAGTAGGCATAATGGGAGCCTCGGATGGGCAAAAGAAGGTATGGGAACATTATGATCAATTATCTCTTCAAGTTGCTAAGACTCATTTCAGAAGAGTCAATGATGCATTTTTTATATGTGATCATCAACCAATTGAGTAGAGATGCAGGATACCGGTTGAGTCAAGAAGTTATGGCTTTCATTGTTGAATGGGGATGTTGGTACATCTGGTACCCCAAATTTACATACTTCAGGTTGGCTGGTTTTGAAGGTCATCCACATTTACTTCCAAGGTGTTGCAGTAATATAATAGTGCTAATGGAGTTTGTATATCAAGCTATTGGAGTTAATGCTCGGTTTGGGATTAAGCATTAAACTAGATGTCATAAATTTCCCATGAAGTTGGGGGAATATAGCTATCAACACTTAGTAGGAGCAAAGGTAGTCTGTAATGAATTGGTACAATTGAAATTAGGATTGTATACTGCTCACAAGTGTTTTGGTCCAAAGAAAAAGATGTATGCCTTATTTCCTTCAGTATTCACTAGACATTTCAGTTTGTTAGAAGACTTTTGGAGTGACCGGCAGGATGAGTATGACTTAAGGAAGAAGAACTATGAAAGATTGTCGGTTGCACTCATGGCAGAGCTAGGTATTAAAGAAAGTATTCCTGACATGTTGGTGGATGATGGAATTGTATTAGATCCCTCTTATGAAGCTTTGAATGTTGGTACCAAGAATTTGGATCCAATTGAATGGGATGCTGAAGAAACAATTGACATCAAGAAAATTGGAAGGACAGTCTTGCATAAGAGTGTGCAATGGTTGATGCTGAGAAATCAAGCTCCTAAAGGACCAGTCCTTAAGAAGGGCAAGGGATACAAAAGAATCAAGAGGAAAACACCTCCCAAGGAGCCATTAGAATTCCTTCCTCTGGATGTTGAAGAAATAGAACTTGAGGCGGTAGATGAAGAAGGGGAAACACAAGAAGGAGATGTTCCAATAGGATATGTTGTTTCTACACCTCCCTTAGTTGAATCATCTACACAAGCTCCAATTACGAGGAAGAAGAGTAAAGAGATTAAAGAAGGATCTCTTCATAGCATGGCTGAAGCTACTAAGGGAAAAGCAATGGAGGAAGTTCATGAGGTTGAGATAGATTCAGATGAGACTCTATCAGAGAAAGATTTGCAAGAAAACATACCTCTAGAGGAGGATATTGAGCAGATCTTAACACCAGAAGATCAGTGGAAGCTATTTGAAGATGCTACAAGAGATTCTAATGCAAGGGTTGTGGTGGAGAAACAAAAGGAAATAGAAGCTAAGGTAGCAGCTGATGAGGTGGAAAGGAAAAGAAGACAACAAGAAAATGAACTCAAGATCAAAGAAGAGAATGATAAATTGGAATTGATACAGAAAATTCATGATCTTGAAGAGGAAAAAGCAAGGAACTATAGGGAAAGAGAAGTTTTAGTTGCCAAACTAAAGCTTGCAGAAGAAGCTCGCCAGAAAGAGGAAGAAGCTGAAAGTTTGAAGAGGAAAAGAGATGCTAAGGAGCTAGTGAAGAAGTAGCAAGCTGAAGAAGAAAAGGCAAAGGCAGAGAAACTTAAGGCCTTAGAAGCAAAGAGATTAGAGAAAGAGAAACTAGAGGCTTTGGAAAAAGAAAGATTGGAAAAGGAAGCTCTAGAGAGGGAAGAAGAGGAAGAAAGGAAAAGAAAAGAACAAGAGGATAGAGAAGAGGCTGAGAAGTTGGTGTAGATGCATATGCTACAAGAACAACAAGAGAAAGCAAAGGTTGACTCTCAACCTCAGGTAGATGTTCAACCACCTTCTACAATTATTGCTTCCTCTTCCATGATGACTACTGCTCCAAGTGTTCCTACTTGGTTTAAATTGGACCTGCAGAAGAGAGCAAGAACACCTCCACAACCTCTCAATTGGGAGGATATGATGAAGGGGATTGAGCAGGAAAGGCCTAAGAAGAAGGCTAAAATTCTACATTCTACCCGACTCACAGACAAAGGGGAAATAGTTGCTGAGTGTGCCATGTTGATGACAGAAAAGGAGGTAGGGGATATGCAGCTAATAGACTATCAGCTGAGTACGGTCAATTTGGGAAGACCCACTAGGAACCAACAAATGAATTTGATTGATGTAGTGGCTTCAATGACTAAATCAAGGATGATCAAGAACAAGCAAAAGAAGGATGAGCTTAAAGCTCAATTGGATTAGTTGCATTCATTCTTGAAGAGTGTCTCCTCTCCAAGGTCACAATAGGTAGCAGCCATTGAGACTCCTATTTTGTTAAGAAAAAAGGAGGTAGGTGATTTGGTGCAAGTTAGAGGTAAGGCGGAGATGGTAGACAGGTGGATAGACAAATTGAACCAAGAGGTAGGTGAGGTTTTAGTGAAAGGATTTGAAGCCTACAAGGATGCAGAAGGATTGATAAAAGAGATGCATCAATACATTGAGGCATCAGAAAAACAAGAAGAAGAGTATAAGGAATATAGTAAAAAGCTAGAAAAGGTAAGTGCATTGCCTCTAACAACTCTTCTATAACAATCCATACTTGAGGAAGACAACAAAGATTTTATGGAGAAAACTTCTCGCATACTCCAGTTTAGGACTGGCTTTTTGTGTAAACACAAGGATGAGATTCAGGAAGCAGTTAATAATTTTACTAAGCAGTTGGAAGAGTTGGAAGCAGTCATTGTCATAATTGTAGATGTGAATGTAATGACAAAAGATGGCATGCCTTTGAGTCAGGTTAAAGAGAGATGGGATGAAATATTTAAAGGACTCATGTAGGAAAAGGATGATAGAGAAGACTTGGTAATAGATCGACTTGTAGAGGTCAAAGAAGAGATAAAAGTGCAGGGAGAGAATTAATAAAAATAAAGAGTATGAAGGAATTTGCTGCAGCAGAGTTGGATTGGATCAAGTTTGAACATAGTTGGATTGATGGGCCAGAGATGGATACATTACAGCAAGTCTTCACTAGTTATGATGAGTTTTTTGTGGATCCAACTTCACATGCATGAATCCTTGCATGCATGATGTTCTCCTTTTTTGCATGTTGCATGTAACATTGACACCCTTTTTGAGCGCATGATTTCTTCTTCTCTTCTATCTTCTATTTTTAGATTAAACTGAATGTTTAAATGTAAGAACTTAAGATCAAATTGATCTAATTTTCCAAGAGAGTTTAGTTCCTAAAAAAGTGGATAGCTTAAAATAGAAGTAGAGTTCAAACTTTTTGTATATCTATAAATACCCAATGGGTATCATATTGTAAAGGTCGACTAATTGGGAATAGAAATTGGCTTACCTAATGCTAGGAGATAGATTTTTGTAGTGATCATTTTTGAGATACATTGTTACTTGATCTTTTTACAGTTAATAGAATCACAGGTTTTTGCGCAATATGGAGTTACAATTGAGTTGCTTTACTTGATAAGGCTGATAAGTTATAATCAATCTAAATGCCACTAATTGTGCTGAAGCATGATAGTTTCTTATATGGTGAAAATCATTAGAAGAAACCAGATTTAAGGATTATCTTGTTAGATTGTCATTGAATTAAATTTATTGAAGTTTGTTGATCTATAATCTTGATGATGAATGAATGTGTGTTGTTCTAAAATCCTTGAAGTATTTGTGATATGTATGTGGGGAATTAATTAAGCACCTAAAATGTATGCAATGGTATAGATTATTCTATAGATTGTGTCATCTTATGGTTTTCTTGATTTGATTGGGAAAACATTCATTATTGAAGATATATGTCCGGATGTTAGATAAAGTTGATTCAAATTTACTGGTTACCCCTTTGTTCTATCTTTTTCTTTTGTTTGAAACCCCTTTAATTACAAGAACCATTCTGATAAAAAGAGTTATTGCTTGAATCTTTTGTTACCAGCACAGGCCCCTTGAACATTACAGTTGCATGAACCGATTGAGTGACCCCAGATGGTTGAGAACCAACTACCAGGACCTTGGGAGTTAGGCCACTATATGTTGTCTTTCTTTTTCAAGAGATATAGAGTAGAAATATTTTGTTTTAATGTTGTTTGTGTCATTTTAACCATCAACACCTTCCTAAAAGTTTTGATGTAAAAGTTTCTACTGTTAAAGAATCTAAAGATCTAAATAATCTAACTATGGATGAATTACATGGAATTTTGACTACCTATGAAATGAGAATTGAGAATGAAAATTTTGTAAGAAAAGAGATTGCGATAATTTTTCTGAAGTGGGTTTTTCATCATCATATTCCTTTATGCTCTCATCTAACATTTGATTCAATTCATTCAATTTCATTTCCACCTCTATTTTTTCATCCTCTTTCCTTGTAGATGTAGAGGCAGATTTTTTATTCTTTTTTCTAATTCATTTCTTTTATTATCGGTTGCTTTCCTCTTTGCTTTCTCATTTTCTAGGTCTTCTTGAAACTTTTTCTACTTGAATTTACAATCTATTTTTGTTTATCTCTCTCTCTTTCTTTAGCAATGATGTGTACACCAGTTTGCTATTGTTTTTTGATACATTAATTTTATCAAATTTTCCAATTGAAAAAAATCCATTTGGATACTTCTCACCTCAAATTCAAAGCGGTGCATCTAATTCTTTGGTTTATTTTGAACTTTGGGAACAAATTTTTTTTACTCCATGGTTTTTGTATTTGGGTCAAATGTGGGTAATACCCTAGTTGTTGCAAGCTCTAAATTTATAGTAGATGTACTCTCTATCATTTTATTCCTTTGTTTTTTATATTTGTGATTTCTTTCTATACTCAACATTGTAATAAAACTTGGGATCAAAGACATAATAAAATCCTTGAATGACAAAGGAGTACTTGCAATGATCGAAACATCTCTAATTATCTAAGATTGGAATTGAGGATTAGCCATTTTTGTTTTAATCACGCTAAAAATTGAAGGAGTGACTTATGAAAATAAAAATAACTCATTTAGGATGGAATTTAAGGTAGTGGTACTAGTAGTTGGACTTGGACCTATCATAATCCTTTACTTCTTCAAAATGACTTAATCACTAGGTTTTTGAGTAGTATCTTCTATTGTTGGCCTCTTGTGTTTAATTTGTTTTTGTAGAACATTTTGACCACCATTAGTACTGCTACCCATACCATCACCACCATCGATAATTGTAGTTGCACTAAATTCTCCACTATGTCTTGATTTTGATTGTATCTGACCATGAGGATTTGAATATGTAACAAAATGAATTACTTCACCTGTATTTGTATGCCCTTGTCCTTTTTTATTAGCTCCAATTTATTGCAAATCACTAGGTTTTATATGAACTACCTCTATTGATGCACAAATGCCTTAGCTTTTTTACCCCAAACTACCACCTTCATAACCCTTTTTTTTTTGCTATAGTTGCTCCTAAAGTATATGTTTATTTTGTGGCCTCACTTAAACCATGTTTGAGTTTTCTTGCATATTGTAAACATTTTTCTTCCCCATTATTATATTCATCATCATGTTCTTGAACTTTAAAGAGATTCTCTTTATTCCATAAATTGCTAAACTCATCATCTTTTGGGATCTTTTGAAACACTACACTAGTTTTTTGTTAACCTAGATCCTTCCTCATATACCAAAAGGTAGTAATTTTTTATTGTGTTCAGTTTTCATTTGTACAAGCGCTTCTTAGAGAATATGGTATTTTAACTATGTAGATAGTTGTCCACCTTTTACATAAATATTATCGTACCTCCTCATTCGCTTCTTTGTTTCTCAACAATAGTTTATTTTATTACTTTTTTTTACCTCATCCCAGGAATTCTTATTTTTCAATATCTCTAGTAAGGGTTTACTTTCATGTTGAAATCTACTTGCAGTATTCTTATTGGAAAAAATCATTTCTTTAATGACACCACATGGGTCATACTTCTAGAGAGAGTCAGTATCAAATTTTAAAAAATCAAAATTTCATGTACCACAATGAATCCTTTTCTCTTGAATGTGAACCTTCCACATGAAGAAGGTAAAGAAGAAAATATGTTATTTTTCTGACTAAAAAATTATACTTGATATGTACTCTCCATCTAGCATTGTATTGGAAGTTTTTACAAGTGCTCTTTCAAAAGTAAAACTTTGAATATTGTACCAAGTTGTATACATCCTTAAGAAATTTTCCAAATTCGTGTCTAGTTTTTTTCATATCTTTGATTTAAAAAACTCCAATGCATTAAAAATATCTCATCCTCCACTAACCCCAAAATAAATCAATAAGTTCTAAATATTATGATAATGAATCACACAATATTTCACTTTGACCTAAGGTTTCCCAAAATCTTTTTATTGATTTCTCTTGCATGGGATTCCTAAAGGATTCAAACCATTCAATTGTAATTATTGTAAAATGGCTAGATTGGTCACTAAGCTTAGTTATATTTATAATTCATTCTATTTTTTGACCATTGTATTCTAAAATTTTCAAAAAAAAATCAACCAAGGTAATTACATTCGTATGAAAAAATTCTGGTTGACAGTGGCCTTGGACCCAAAATTGATGATACACAATTAACATGGCTTCAAGTAGTTCATCTTGAGTGAATAATTCTATAATATCTATGGAAAGAGATCTTGTAATGGATTTTAAAATAGTACTTACAAATTTAACAATATCACTAAAATATTCCTTTGTAATAGATACTTATCTAGTAGAGTGCATGATCATCATATAGTAGTGTATTGGTATCTCAAACCCACGTACAAAAACACATAACTCCCCACTTGCATTGAGATGGAAAAAATATCAAGATTGTTGGAATCTATAATTAACTACCAATTTAAAAATTTTGGACTTCCCAATGGATAATCTAATAGATATATATTATCAAGGGTATTGTATTTCATTCTACATAGTTTACTATATTTATAAATATACATAATTATTTCTTGGTATTTTTTCATAAGATTGTTCATTTCATTCAACATGGGGAGAAGATTAGATAAATTTAAGAGTGTATCTATATTACTTAACCTATGTAAGAGGTCAAGAGCTTTGTCTACTGTGTGGCAATATTTGTACATTACTCCAATAAAATATTGATATTCTAAACAAACTCTTTGCATTGATCCATACAAGGAGATCCATCTGATATCAACATCCTTAAGAAAACTTGTTTCCTACTACTATTCTCTTAGAAAAAAATTGAAATTTGTAAACCGTTTGCAAATTTAGTAGAAGTATGAGTAGATTTGGTGAACTATATTTTTAATTTTTAATACTAAACAAAACTTACTTATAATTTAAAATGCTAAATTCATTATGTGGGTCATATAGTGAATCAAAATCATGTATGGTGAAAAAGTAGTTTGTAACTTTATACAAAGAACATTCCAATGACCTTGAATTACTAAAGCTCCATCAACTCCTACACACACCAAATTTTTATCAATTGTGAAGTCATCCATACCTCCAATTTCATTCAGTGATTTCTTAACTGGTTCAAATAGGTTTTGAAATGTCAAACTCTCCTTCATTTTATGAACATGGAGTAGATGAGGTCGGTGGACATATTTTTATATAATATACACATGCGTACATACCCAATAAGTATTATATACCATACTAACTTCATCTAAAGATAACATATTGAAGGTTGAATCTTATTTTTTCTTGTAAATCTTGTTTTTCCAACTCAACAAGACAACTTGATCATTCTTGTCTATAGTTTATTGACCAATGTGTGATATAAAATTTAGGTACGCCCAAAAATAATAATAAATTATTATAATATAGGTAGTCTATCATAAGATGCCCTCTAGATAAAATATGAAAAACAACAATCAACTAAACAGTTTTTACTCGTTGTGCTCCTACCCAAATTGAGCTTCAATTGAACCTCTAGATTCAACAAGCTTCACCTTTCTTTGCATATTCTCATCATATTCTATGGACTTCTTAACATGAAGAAATTATTCCTTTAATTTCATCTTACTATTGATTTTCCTTTATGTTATTATTTTTTCATAAAATTTATTGATATGATTTTCTATAGTGTCAAGTTTTAGCTACAAATTCTTGTCCCTTTTATATTTCTAACTACAAATATTATACTTGAAATTTTTTGGAGGTTCATATTTTTTTTCATTCTCCACTAGTTTAATGAATGGGTACTTTGACACCCAATAAATGTAAAAAATCCTTTTCATATCCTACTCGTACCCCATTTTTTAATTTTTTTTTCCACTTCCTTCCAACAACATCATCTCCTATGTTGACATTGTCATCCAGGTCAATTAACTCAATCTAACTACCCTGGGTATCCCTCAAAACACCTTCTATGGTATTTTCATCTTGACAAGTGTTGATGATATTTTTCCACCTTGATTTGATAGACTAGAAACATTGTCAAAGTATGACATTATGGTAACTCTACATTTTGTTTGTTTTTATGGCTTCTCTTCACCACCCTGAGGACCCTTACTCTTTTTCTTTCTTGAAATCTCTCACGAAATAAAATCTACCAAAAAAATTCCTCTTGTTTAAGAAGGAATCAGAGAATATCGATCCATGGGTCCTAGATGTATCCCATTCCTTACTCCTTAATATCATCTTTAAGATTTTAGAAAGAATATAAAAGAGAAATAATCTTATAACACTATGAATAAATGATCACTTACCTTTTAGGTTTTCACCAACTCACTATTTGCTAATGTAGAAATATTTGTAGTTGTAAGTTTGTAACTTTCCTATGATCCAAATCGAGATCTCATAAGTTCAAAACTGAACAAATTGTGTAAAAATAAATCATATTTTTTATTGTATTTTTATCAATCCATATTTGGCAAATTTCGTAGGATTTTTAAATGGTTTAGTAAAAATTTGGTAAATCTCACATGATTATATAATGATAAATCTAAATTATGGGTGAACCAAGCCTTGACAAAACACATATGCTATAATTTCCAAGGCGATTATGGGCCTAGGATTAGCATGGAGTTATCATATTATTGGAGAAATGAGTCCTCATATATAATTATTTTTTTATTTTATTAGAAAAATATGTCCTCAAGTGCAGTTATTTTTAATGTTACTGGTGAAATGTGTCCTCATATGCAATTATTTTCAATTTTATTGGTAAAATGGATCCTCACACACAATGAACATTATTTTTTGTTGGTGAAACATGTCCTCATAAAAAATAAATTAATAGTATTGTAAAATATGTGGGTGGTTTAATACATGCTTCTAAGATTCTAGACAAAAATATAAATTAGACCATTAGAAACACATATTTTTTAATGGAAAAAATGTTAATTACATATACCTCATAAAATAAATTTGTGGTGAATTGAAATGCATTGGACCAAAAATTCATAAAGTTCGAGAAATTTGGTCACCATATTGGTTGCAATGTATTTACTAATTTTGAATTGGTTAATATGAACTATTCACCAATTAGTGAAGATTCAACATTAAAAAAATCCACATCTCTGGACCCATGCAAGGGTATATCTAGGTGAATTGAACCTACAAACATCATTTATTCTTTCCAAAAACTTGACCCTTTTGTTTGCTCCTGAGGGATAGAGTTATAATAATGTTGATTTATGAAGCTTATAAATCATTTATACCTACTAGAAGTACTAGGTCTATTTTCTTTAGAAGAGGGTTGAGTAGACTAGTATTTTTTACTTTACATGTGACTTTTTTCTTCCTTGAATGTAGATACTTCTTCATGGTATTAGACCTTATCTTTAATGTTTTCACATCTCTATATGAAAGCCTCTTATTAGCCTTAAGTTGGTTCAAATAATAGATCTACCACTCTTCACTCAAGAAGAGAAATCAATCTTTGTAGTGATTAAGAAATAAACCAAATGTTGATATTAAAGGAATTGCACTCTAAATGATAAAAGTCTTCAAGTCGTTCCCAATAATGGTGCCATTTTTTGGCCCTTAATTTTTAGTATCCCTTGTCCCTAAATAAAAAACACCTAAACCCCAAGGGATGCCAACTTGGGATAAGTAGCTTACTCTACTTCTACTTTGGGCTCTAGTAAACTAAATTGGCCTATTCCCTAAGGTTTCTAAACAAGATAGTAGATTTAGGATGTATACTATACCCTTAGAAACTAAATCTAATGCACTATAAACTTCAATACATGTGATTAATCACATGTTAGTATTAGTTGCAACTAAACCTCTAGGATCCCCAACAAGTAGATTAGAATATTTCGTTCACATACAACAAGAGATCATGCAAAAATTTAGTGGAAAATCTTCGCCAATTGGAAAATATTAGATATCAACCAAGTCAAAATTGGCGAATTAATCAAACCCAACAGGGTGAACAAATCACCCGGATTTTATGAATTATCGATTGAATGCATGTCCATTCACCATCAATTTTATTTATGAGACATATTTAAGTAATAAATTTTCCATAACAAACTATGTGTTTCAAATGGACCGATTAATATTTTCACTTGGAATCCTAGAAGCGTTTAATAAAACACCTACATATTTTCCAATACTATTAAAACAACATTGTATCAGAACCCATTTTGCCAGTTAAAATTTCCAAATAGTTGCTTGTGAAGACCCATTTCGCCAGTTAAAATTTATAAATAGTTGCTTATGAGGACTTATTTCGCCAATAACATTAAAAAATAATTACATTTGAGTACACATTTCATCTTGAAAATTACAACATAGCGTTGTATAAGCACGTAGGATTCACCAATTTTTTAATATACCATTTAAAAATCCCACAGAATTCGCCAAATATGGATTAATATAAATTTAATTCAAACTGTCATTTATTCTTACACATTTTTTTTAGTTCTAAGGTTTTCGATTCAGAAGTCAACGAAATCCAAAAACGTAGACTTAAAGGTGAGTGATCATTTCTTCATAATGTTATTAGTTATAAGATTTTTTTATCTCTTTTTTTCATTATTTCTTCAATATTAAAGATGATATTGAGTAGGGAATGGGATCTATATTCTTTGTCCTTCTTAAACAAGAAGACATTTTTTTCCAGATTTTATTCAAAGTGAGAGATCAATATGTCGAGCAGAAAGACTCCTCTGGGTGGTGAAGGGACTGGAAGGCCATCAAAATGCCCAAAATGTAGAGGTACCATACAGTCTTACTTTGGAATGAGAAATTCTTTTGATCCATCAAATCAAGATGGAGCTACATCATCAACTCTTCCACCAAATATTAATGAAGAAGGCATTCACAATACCTCACCACCACTGGAAGGTCAAGGTGAGATTGTCATTGAGTTAAATCAAAATGTATCAAATGAGGATGGCAATATCATAGAAGATGTTCCAAGGGATACCCTGGTTAGCCAGAATGAGATAATTGACTTGGATCAGGATGATGTTGGTAGCAAGAAAAGAAAAGGAAAATAAAAAATGGGGTGCAAGTGGGAAATGACAAGGAATTTTCAACTTGGGTGGTTGTCAAATTATCCATTCATTGTACCAGTGGGGAAAGCAAGTGATGTTGAAAGAGAAATAAAATGTATGTGCAAGATTTGTAGTTGGAAATGTAGAAGAGACAAGAAGTTGTAGCTAAAGCTTGACACTATAGAAAATCATATCGGTAAATTTTATGAAAAACAAATTATAGACAGAAAGGAAAAAGTAAAAGCGTCAAACTTCATTGCATTATCTTTAGATGAAGTTACTGTAGTAGAAAATACTTCTTGGGTCTGTATGAATTTGTATATTGTAGAACAACGTGTTCACAAAGCTCATCTTCTCTATGTTCATAAAATGAAGGACAATTCAACATCACAAAATATATTTGAACTAGTCAATAAATCTTTGAGTTAAATTGTAGGTATGGATGAGTTGACAATTGCCAAAAAGTTGGTGTGTGTAGGATTTGATGGAGTTGCAGTGATGCAAGGTCAAAGGAGCGGTCTTTGCACAAAGTTACAAACTACTTGTGCACCATACATTCTTGGAATTCACTGCATGGCCCACATAATGAATTTAGTATTCAAAATTGTAAGCAAGTTTCCTACAATATCAAAAGTTGGAAATCTAGTCCGCGAGATCTACACATACTTCTGCCAAAGTCCCAAACTTTTTCGTAGAATTTCTAAATTTTGTTGAGGGAATAACACCAAGAAATAAGCTTTTCAAATATGTTGATACAAAATGGATCTCCTTGTATGGACCAACACAACGAGTTCTTTCAGAATATTAATCCTTGATTGGAGTAATGTAGGAGCATCACAGTACATTTGACAAAGCTTTTGACCTCTTACATAGGTTAAGCGATATAGAGACACTCTTGACTTTAGCTAGTCTTCTCCCCATGCTGGATATAATGAAAAATCTTGTGAAGAAATCCTAAGATAGAACTATGGATATTTATGAATATGCCAATCTACATAAATATACATGCTTGACCCTTGATCATCTATATCTAGATCTAACACAAGAAAGCCCAACTTATTTCATGTGGCAGAAAATTACTGATTTGAATAATCCTAATAATTATTTACAGTTTAATGCAAGCAGGAACTTATGTATCTATGTATGTGGATATGAGATACCAATGTACCATTGTAAGACAACCAAGCACTCTACTAGAGAAGTAGTTGATAATGAGGAATATTTTAATAGAATTGTTAAATTTGTTAGTGATAATTTGAAGGAAATTGCAAAATCTATTTCCTCAAAGATTCGTGAAAGATTCCATCAACATGAAATATTTGAATCCATGGGTATTGTGTATCCTTAATTTTTGGTAAACCAATATAACCCAAAATATTTTCATGATAAATTAAAAATTTTGATTGAACAATTTTCAAAAAGTGTAACATACAATGAGCAGACAATAGAAGGAATTTTAAATGAAGCTAAGCTTAGAGAAAAATGTAAGAATTTTTCAATAGATATGAGGGACTAGTATGATTCCATGGGCATGGAGAAGGCCTTTAAAATAGGATCAATAACAAAGTTTTTGAAAAACTTGTTGGATGTTGTGGTTGTGTTGTTGATATATGGTTGTCATTGATGTCAACACTATTAGCATTGATGATTCTAAAGGTTGTATATGTCGAGGATATTGAGAAAATTAGAATAAATATGTTGTAAGAAGTCTGTGAAGCTATGATGATCAAAATGGTGGAAATTTCTATAAGTTGGTAATTAGAAGTCACGCATCAAAGGGTTTTTTTTTTAGCTTATCTAGTATTTTTTCTGAAAGTTTCAGAGGTGCGCATCAAGATTGGAGTGAGTTATGAGTTTTTGAGTTCCTACAGTTATTATGTTACTGTAGTAGGTGGTTCTGGAAGAAGAGAATGCAATTCTGGTAAATTAGTTTTTGTGTATGCTCCTATGATGTTCAGTGATGGTTCTAGATCGTACTATATCATTGTGGTACATCCACGTTGATTGATGTAATCAAATATTTTTCTTTGTATGTTCAAGTTTTTATGTTCTTGTCTAACATGATGGTGGTGGCGTGTTCCAAATCCTTATGGATTAATTTTTGAATGTTTGGCATGTTTGAGGATGTTTATTTAGGTCTTCATTATGATGTGACTGACTTAGGTTGGTGTGCATTGATATTTGTTCATAAATTGGGTTGACAGTTTGTCATTCATTTATTCTTCATTTGTGGCTGACAAAGTTGTTGATGTAATTCATGTAGTGGATATATACGAGCAATTGTTTCCTAACTTTGAAATATGTTCGGTGAATGTATGTGAAGTGTGTGCAATATATGTACGAATAAAGATCATATCATTTGATTTGAGAGCAAAGTGTGAAGAATATTGAGCGAAGTATGAAGAAGTATTTATGTGCTTAACCGAAACTGTCATCAGGATTTTATAGAAGCTAATTTCTCAGTTCAACCTCATCAGATGGATTTAATATGATTGTTTTATGTAAGGCAGTGAGCCTTCCCTTTGAGCGGTGAGCTCTAGGCACTATGCTTGAATGCAAGTGTATTCTTTATTCATTTTTCATTATACTTCTAACAGGGTATAATCTTGTGGACTAACATCCACCATGGTTTTTCCCCTAATAGGGTTTCCACGTATAAAATCTTGGTTTTCATGTTTTTATAATGTGTTGTTGATTCATGATTTCACTGTTAATTATCAAATCTAAGATTAAAGGTTGATAAAGGTTAAATAAGTTTAAATTTTGTAACAACTGATTCACCCCCCTCTCAGTTGTCTATCCTTGTTTTTCCAACAATTGGTATCAGAGCAGGTTCCTCTAAAGAAGTTTAATAGATTGAGGTGATCCAAGATGGAATAATACAAGAAGGATAGTCCCAAATTCAATGGTATGAATTACTCTATGTGGAAGGTCAGAATGGAGTTTCATTTGAAGTGCATTGGTGAACCTTTATGGAATATTACAAACAACAGATATAATATTCCTCAGAATGGTCCCTCTACTCCTGATGAGATCAAAGAAGCTAAAACTAATATCAGGGCTATAGAAGCATTTTTTAGTGCTTTGACAAATTCAGAGATGAAAAATGTGATAGGTCTGAAGACAACACATGAGATTTGGAAGAAATTAGAAACATTGTATGAAGGAGATGAATAAGTGAAGATTTCTAAGCTAACAGGTCTGAAAGGCAAGTGGGAGAACTTGAAGATGAGTGAAGATGAAAACATTGTTTCTTTCATGTAAAAGGTAAATGAAGTAGTGATGGGTATTAGATGTGTCGATGGAATTATAAAAGAAGATGGGATTATGGCTAAAGTGCTCAGATCAGTGCCTACTTCTTACAAAATGAAAGCTCATGTTATTGAAGAGCTCAGGACAGTAACAAATGTGACAAGAGATATGTTGATTGGTAAACTTGTTGCCTTTGAATTGAGGTAATTTGGTGAATCTACTCCTAAGATAGAATCTGCATTCAAATCTACTGTATCCGAAAGAAGCCAATAAAGATATGATCCAGGAGAAAGTTCCGAAAAAACATTCAAATATGAAGATGAAGAAAGAGAGCTAGAAGAGCTAGAAGCATTGATTGTGAAAAGAGAAGCCAGAGGACATGGTAAGTATAAAGGAAAGCTATCTATTAAAATTTTCTCTTGTAGTAAGATAGGTCATTTTGCATCAAGGTGTCCTTAAAGAGTTTCCAAGTACAAACTTGACAAGTCTAGATCTCAAAAGAAATATTATTATGTTGAAGAAGGTGTTACTGATGATGAATTTGATAAAAAAAAATGGAAATGAAGATGGATGGGAATTCATTGCTATCAAGGAAAATGGTATGGTGTCCACTGAATCAGCTAGTAATCAAAATATTGAGAAAGCTCTTGCAGCCATAATTGATGAAAAGGATGAGTGGGTGATTGACAGCAGATGCTCACGTCATATGAATGGTGAAAAAAGAAAGTTTCTAAGCTTGGAGAAGTATGACAGTGATGTTGTAAGATTTGGAGATAACAATGTTGGTGTGATTTGTGGCAGAGGCACTATTTCTCTTGGTGGTAAATACAATATTGATGATGTCCTTTATGTTGAAGGATTGAAGCATAAAATTTTGAGTGTTAGACAGATGGTAGACAAGGGATACAATCTTCAGTTTAAAGATGGTAAGTTCAGGATATTGGGAAGCTTTGGAAATGCAATTGCTTCAGGTACAAAAACAAGAGGTAACATTTTTCATCTAAGTGTTGCTAGTGAAAGTTGTTTAATTTATCAAGTTGATGTAAGTTGGTTATGGCATAAGAAGTTGTCTCATGTGAATTTTGATAATATTTTCAAAGTAAGCTCCACACAAGAAGTTAGATATCTACCTAAGTTAGTGAATCCTACTAACAATATATGCAAGGAATGTCAGTTGGGAAAGTAGACAAGAATTTATTTTCGGAGCAAATGGTATCATTCTAATGGTGTACTGGATCTAGTACATACTGATCTATGTGTTCCATCTAGAATCAGCATTCGATAAGGAGAAAGGTACTTTATGTTGCTTATTAATGATTATTCTAGGATGATATGCATTGCTTTCTTGAGAGAAAAACATGAAGCACTAGAAAATTTAAAATGTTTCAAGGCTATGGCAGAAAATGAGACAATTTTGAAGGTCAAATGCTTAAGATAAGATAGAGGTGGTGAATTCACTTCCCAGGAGTTCAATTCATTATGTGAAGACCATGGAATCAAAAGATAGTTATCTACTCCCTAGACCCCTCAACATAATGGAGTTGTTGAGAGAAAGAATAGAACAATTTTGGATGTTGCTAGAACTATGATGTTGGAAGGTAATGTTCCTCATATCTACTAGAGAGAAGCTATAAGAACTGATGTATACACTATAAACTAGGTAAGTGGAAATGGTAATTCTGGTAAGACTACTTTTGAGTTATGGTTTGGTTATAATCCTATTGTTAAATATTTCAAAATCTTTGGAAGTAGATGTTATATCAAGAGAGATGAAGATATTGGCAAGTTTGATGCTAGAAGTGATGAAGGTATTGTTGTACACATTTTGCACACACGCCCCACTGAAAGTAGGGATGTTCTTTTCCTCTCTTTTTGCTTTTTCTCTTGGTCTTTTTGTCCCTTTGTATTTTGAGGTTATGCTTGCTTGGGTAGGTGCTTTGATGTTTATCTTTCCTGCTGGAATAGTCCATCTATGATACATATTGAAAACCTTAAGTTTTGGACTCATTTTGGGTTCTTCACTATTCTCGAGAAATCCACTCTTGGTGGAATTTCTTGGTTTCCTTTTGAAACCCGGTGACAACTGATTTTCATTGAAAATCCAAAGATTTTGGTCCTTCGCGGAATTCCGTCGGGGCCGGATTTCTCCGAATGTCCGTCACCATGTCGAACTCCTAGATTTTGGTTTCACTTGTTTTGACTACATTAATTGTGTGATTTCCATGGTGGGTATTAAGTTGAATTTTGGGAGTTTTGTGTCATTAAGGTTTTATCATTTGCTTCCTTTTGATCTGGAGTGCTTGATCCTGAGTGTTGTAGTTGGATTGTGTGATTGGGGTTGTGGTTGATTGTTGTAGTTGGATTTTTTGGAAGTCGTTTACATTCAGCTCACACCTTGAGGTTTCTTGCTAGCTTTTATTGTTTTGATCTTTTCCTTTCTTCATGGTATGTATATGGTGCTTTCCCTCTTTTGATGATTGAAATGAATCACTTCATGCTTTGTGTGTATAAGCTATGAGTCAAAATGTTGGTATGGTCAGGTTTTATGTTTGATGCTTGGGTTTCTAGTTTTCATTTGGTGCCCTTTCATGTTGTTCACATTGCCATGCTTTTTCTTATTGAGTGTGCATGCTTCTTTGACATTTTGGGTATGCCTGGGGTTTGAGTCCTTGCCTATTTTGGCATTATGTTTTTTGAGGTTGAGGTTTTTCCCATTTTATTTGGATTTTGATTCCAAGTCAGTCTCTGAGCTTTCCTTTTGATTTCATCCTGATATGGCTTGCTTGTGTGGGTCGGGACGAGCTTTCGGTAAACCTTTGCAAACAAACGAGTTCAGCTCAAGCTTATCTTGTGCTCCCATGGTAGAATTTTAGGGTTATGTTCCTACGGAATCGACAGTCCTTCTAGATTTATATTAGGATGAGTTTCAAACTTAGGGATGTTCTGTAGGAGGTTCAAATCGAGCTGGTTCCAGGTTTTGGTTCCTCAAATTTGTGATTGTTCGATCAATTTGAGTGAGGTTGAGAGAAAACATAGGTATTCGTATTTTCAAAGTCTTCACGGAATTCCTTATCTATCAGAATTCCCCAACTTCCCGTTTTTTCTTTGTTTTCCTAAAATGTGCATTGATCCATATTTTTTACTTCCTCGCAAATTTTGCTACCTCTGGAATTCCCCAATTTTGCCGTCGCCTTGTCATTTTCCCGAAACTTGGCTTAAATTGTGAAAATTGCGCTAGCTTCGCTAAAATCCTTGCCTTCGAGATTTTCCCGAACGTTCTTTGTTCCCTCTTTTTTTTTGAAGTTTGTGAATTATTTCTATTCTCGCAAATTTCTATCCCTAATGGCTTTTCTCGAGATTTTATTGAAAATAAAGAATTGAGGAATTGCATAAAGTTTTCTTAATGTTTATACATTTGATAGTCGACTTGGACTTATTTTAATATGCTTCATTCTATTTCTTAGTGATTATCAGTTGATTAAATTATTGTTGGATGTTTGTGTGCTTGTTTTTCTGGAATTCACCTGGTTGGGAATTTCCCAAAAATTCTCTTTGGCCTAGATTTCACGGAAGGGCTGAAAACCCAAACTTTGGAATGATTATTCTTATGAGTATTTTGGAACATTTTTCTTTTCATGGGGCTTGTATTGAGGGATTAAATTATCTTTTTGGTTGATTAATTTGTGTTCCATATGATCTTTACTATGGTTTTTTGTCGAATGCAAGTGGAACCAAGGGTAAGGTAGTGGATTTAGGTGCAGAGGGGTCTTCCATCTTAGAGGAAGAAAGGATCAAGATGGATATCAAGAGAAGAATTCTAGAGAGCAACCTTACTTTCGTCTGGTCAGGGGTAATTGATACAAATGTTGGATTGTGGGAGTATGAAGAGTTCAAGACCAGAATGGAAGCACAAAATCCCTCTTTGTTGGCCAAGAGAACATTGGAATCAAGATTGGCACATGTAGTTGGATTTCCTCCTATAGTGCAGTGTTATGAGTTGGTACTTGAATGTGCATGACACTATGATAGAGGTACACAAAGGATAGTTGGTCCCCAAGGGAGGATTGTGGAAAATTTGAATACTGTGTCTATAGCCCAGACCTTTGACATGCCTGACAGGTCTCATGTGCTAGCTTTTGACATGGATGTGGAAAGGAAGTTCTATGAGGAGGATACCACCAAATCCCAATAGGTCATTAATTCTTGTTTGGAAAAACCTAAGTCCCACTTCTCCAAGTTTCCCAAGTAGTTGGTCAGACTCAAATTTAAGGAGTATTATGATGTTATCACCCTTCTTAGTAGGGTGGTAGGATTGAAGAGTGCAGGAATGTTCAAGAATTGGATGCTTCATGTTATTGCTAGGATGGAATAGGGTATAGACTATCACTGGGTAGGCATTATAAGTGCCATGATTCATGAATAGATGTGTAACGTCCTACAGACTAAGAGTTTCACAATGACCTCTTACTTGTTCTATGCTCTGGCTAGGTTCCACCCATACAGGGGATTGAGCATAAGAGGTGTGTTTGCATAGGATTTAATTTATGAGGTTTACCCATAGCTACACTTGGGTAACTCGAGCTAAAGAAGGGTGAATTATGCATTCACCATGTACATCACTAGGCTGCTCCAAGGTGCAGATCATGTTCAGATTTCAGATAAAGCCAAGGAATTGATCAAGAGGTTTGGAGCTTGGTTTATCCAGTTCCCCACCTTCTCATACATAAGAATTGATGGCTGACAAAGGGCTCCATACAGATTCCCAAGGTACCCTACAGACCATGTTGTACTCTTGGAGGTCACAAGGCAGATATATGACTTTGATTTAATTATGAAGGGGGAAAAGCACAAGACCTAATTTGGTAATGACTTCCCTTTGAGGATAGGCACTATTGAAGTATGCCCTTCTATCAACTCATCCCACGCTTCCGAGGAAGAAATGAGCACTCATGGTCTCTCCTTCCATTCCAAAAGGCTAAGGATCGATATAACTAGTGAAGCCCAGAAGAAGGCTAGCGGGGAATATAGCCACAAGGATTACCTAGAGGACTACTGGGCCAACGTTGGTGAAAAATTTGAGGCCAGAAAGAAGAAGTTCTCCAGGTTACCAGTCATCTTGGTTCATTTGTACAACATAAGGGTTGTTCCTAATCAGGTTGAGGAGGATGGAAATTTAATCCAAGGCCATAACTTTGAGGCTATGAAGGATAAACTGATTAAAGAGGTTGATTGGCTAGAGGAAGAGAAGATAGAGTTGGAACAAGTTATGACTTTGGTAATCAAGTATACCAAGCTCTGGCTCAAGCATAAGATGTTGTTACTGGAAAGTGAGGGTGTGCAATGCACCTATGATCACATAGGAGACTTCAAGTCTCACTCTACATCTAAGGAGTCACCTGAACAGGATCCTCAAGGAAAAACCAAGGTGGGATCTCCTTTTAAAATTGAGATTAAGGATGTTCATGCAAAAGAGGTAGGAGAGGTAGAGAAATAGAGAAATCCAATAGCCAAGAAAAGTAAACATTTCTCGAGGAGGAAGACGGCTGAAGGAGGTGAGCAAGAAAAATAAGAGACCAGTGTCCCCTTGCCAAAGAGAAGGAGAATCGTGAGTTTTTCACAAAAGGGGAAGGTAACCTCTAAAGCAGATGAAAAGGTTGACACACCTATGGTAGAAGTAGAGAGCTCGGGAGAAAAGACACAAGTATACACCAAGAGATCTAGGAATCCTTCTCCCAAGGATGTTGCACCGAAAGGAAATATTCACATGACTGCTCCTATCACCAAATAGAAGGACATCCCTCTTTCTCATGAGACTGGCAATATGCTAGATGAACCAAAAGATGTTGAAGATTCCCAAGATCATGGAGAAGAGGAATTCTAGGAGGTTAATATCTACAATGTCGAGGCTGAGATAGAGAAGTTCTTGCAATCTCCTTTGGTGGCTTATGGGGACTCACTTGCATTGGTTCATGAGGATAAATCTCCCCAAAAGGAGGATATACCAGCCAAGATTCCCTCACCAGTACAAGACAAAGGGGAGGAACACAATAAAGAAAAGGAGGATTCAATTAGGGAGATCCCTGAGGAACCAAGAATGGAGGAGAGTGTGCCCAACGTTCAATATGAAGAAGTTGGACAAGACAAAGTACAATCACAATCCACTATTCTAGGCTAGCTAGATAAGGAATTAAAGAGAAAATAGATTGTAGTGGATGATACTCCTCCCAATTGGGATGACCTATTGGCAAATATTAGAAAGGGAAAGACAAAGAAGAAAGCCAAGGTCATTTCTAGGATTGAGAGGGATGATGGAAATAATAGGGTAGTCCACATTGCTACTCCTGCTCCTAACAAGGATAGAGATGAAGTGGCTAGAAAGGATTATAGTGTGTATACTATCAATCTAGGGCATGTTTCCATGGAGCAAGACATTGAGGATTATGAAGGCTCTAGTGTTGTAATCCTTGGAAGATTGAGGAAAAAGGTACAGAATAAATTAGAATTGGAGAAATAAAATGAGAAACTTAAGAGATATTTGTAGGAGTTGATGAAACCCTTGCAATCCATTAGTTCTTCTTCATCTGTTGCATGCTTCCTACCTCAGGAAACAATATTAGAGTTGGAAATAATGAATAGAACCACACATTCTATCATCGGTTGGTTGTAGGGGGTGCAAACCAAGGGAGATAATGTTATCAAAGACATCCTTTCAATTGGAGGAGATGCAATGAGGTCATTAGATTGGCTGAAAGGTATGTTGGCTCAGGATAGGGAAGGTGTAGATCTCCTGCTACAAAAGACAAAGACTATCATGGAGTACACTGAAGAAAAGTTGATAAGTGAGGGAATTCTTCCTTCCTCAAGAATTGTAGAGCCTTGGGAATGGTTTGAAATCTTGCAGATGAGGCAGAAGGCTTTGAAGAAGATATATAAACAAGGAAGGTAGATTGAAGATACTTTGATTAAGATCTACAATAAGTCTATTTCCTTTTTTGAAGTGATGACAGGGAGAAAGAAATTTGCGCCCAAGCATCTTAACCTAGAGCAGTTGAGAAAATAGTGGTGAGATGTATATTCTCTAGTCAATGAGGGCCCTATTACCAAACATCAGTTGGATGATGCAGCCACTTACATTGCATTCATTGATTGATATCAAACAAAAAAGGTGGATTGGGATAATATAGTGAGGCAGTCAAGAGATGGTATCAAGTCTCTTGAGAGGAGAATTAGGTTTTTTCCTATGCCACCTATGGCCGACTTGGAAAGGGTATTTTTGTTGGTGCGGGATAAGGTGGAGCATGCTAAAGACAAAGGGGAAGTAGTTAATGTAATGCTACATCAAAATTTGTGCTTCCCCATTATTTTCTCCTCTTCCTTTGCATGCATTGGATCGAGTTTTGTTGCAGA
Organism: Sequoiadendron giganteum; assembly: GCA_007115665.2. Classification (NCBI taxonomy): domain Eukaryota; kingdom Viridiplantae; phylum Streptophyta; class Pinopsida; order Cupressales; family Cupressaceae; genus Sequoiadendron; species Sequoiadendron giganteum. The sequence continues at coordinate 451,887,390 of CM021101.1, forward strand.
CCCCAGGCCGACTTGGATGAAATTGGTGCACATTGCACATTTCATATTTTTTGAATTTCTCTTGGCCGAATTGTTGTATGGCCATTTATTATTGTAAACCCTAATTGGGCCGACATATCTTGGTAGGTTTCTATAAGTTTGGCATTATGCCTCATTTGTAAGGAGTTAGAAGAATTTAGACGAATTTTACATTAGAGAGAATTGTAAGAGCAAGAATTAGAGTTAGATTTTAGTTTATCTTTTCAAGCAAGTGTTGTAACAGAAGACTAGAATTGTTGCCACTTTGGATGATTTAATACAAACAAAGACATTGTGATTTGGTGCCTTTCTTGTGTTGAGTTTTATCTAGCATGGTTCTTGATGTTCTATCTTTAAAATTTCTTAAGTTTATTTGATGTTAGATGGTTTGATGATGTTTAGGGTTTAATGCTTGAAGTGTTTGCAACAATCTCTAGTCCATAATTTTTGTAGTTATTTGATTGTTAGTTGCTTTGCAAAGTTATCCTGGACTTAAAAATGTGCTTAGTTTAATTATGAATGTTTTTTCATTTCAAATGAAATAGGGTTGTCTTGAATGAATATGCATGATCTGAAAATATTTAACACCTTAGAAGATTGTAGTATTTTTGTAAGATTGTAGATTTATCTAGGTTAAACATGAATTATTTTATGAGGGATTGGTCCATTTTGATCATCTTATCATTTGCATTGTCAATATTAGGGTTAGAATTGGTCTTAGAATTATCTCTGAAACCTTTGTCTTTTTTTATTTATTTTATTATCTGGGCTATTTTTAGGTTTTGCAGTATCAATATATTGCTAGATCTGATAAATCTAAGTTCATTATTTGCTTGTAGTAGGGTACCTTTGTGATTACCATCATTTTCACATTATCTCTGAGTTTTTTTATTTGCATTGTCAAGATCTAACATTAGAGACCTTGGGGTTATCTCTTTTCCCATAAAGATCAACTTTTCAAGAGAGATAGGATAGATTTTATTACGTCTGAGTTGTTGTCGTGCAGAAAACACCATCAACAGATTGGCACTAGAAGGAGGGCCTGAATAAGCAAGCTGGATTGATTTCTCAATGTCATTTCTCCTTAGAGGTTCAGAAGAAGAACCAGATCTACTCCAGGAGAGGAATAATTTCAAGAGCTGCAAGCCCCTACTAGGTCAAGAAGGGCCAAAACAAAGGGAGAATTATCATTCACCTAGCCACTCCCATCATCCCTATCATCCTCATCCTCATCTATTTCTAAAGGCATTCCCATTATGCAATCCCAACCAACCATAAATCATCCATTACCACCTCCACCTCCACCAATGTCTTTTCTGGCCAATAACCCATCTCCCTTGATCTTCAATAATTACAATGTCATGCCCAAGAACCCGAAGCACTTTTTTCTCAAAGTTCCATACTAATGATCCCAATAGCACAACAAAAGAGCATATGAGGATTTTCTAGATTTTTCTGAGGGATAGAGGGATTAACCATGAGGATGTTGAATGTAGACTTTTCCCTTATTCTCTTGGAGGGGAGGCCTTTTACTGGTATAACCATTTTCCTATTGCATCCATCTCTAACTAGGATGTGCTTGAGGTTGCAATTCTGACAAAATTCAAGATTCCCATTAGTGCTAATGAGCTTTATCTATAGTTTACTAGAGTCAAGAGAGAAGTTAATGAGCCTATAGGATCATTCAACAACAAGTCCACCGAGCATACACTAGACTTCAAGCACCTTATGTTGGAAATAAGGCCACTACCCTAGAGGCCTACTTTGAAGCCCTTGACAACCTTACATCCACCTTCCTTAAATGGATGGCTAATCTCCCAACTAATTTTCTCACTGCATACATAGAGGTTGTTAAGGTTAGCACAAATTTGAGTCAACATTTGTCGGTACCTTTGCCATCCTTAGGAATGGTTGCTCATCTTGGACAAGTCCAAGCTCTTAACCAGGCTTTGACTAATTATTCTCCCATTATGAATCCAGTACCCTCATTTCCTTTGGTCCCACATCCAGGTCCTCCAATAAATCAAGCTCAACCAATGGCCTCTTATCCTTAGCAAAGAGCTAATCAACCCCTTCATCTACAGCAACAAGATGGTTTCCCTACATATTTGCAGAATTCAAAAATCTTGAATCAGGCTATTGGTTCTGGAGGAGCGTTTGGATACCCACTCGGTAATGTGAATTTAGCACCACACAATGGTCTAGATAAGGAGCGATTTGATGAGTTATCTAAGCAGGTGAATAAATTGAATATGGAGGTAACCTATTTAAGAAATTAGAAAATCCAACTTCAGGCTGCACAGAAGAACATTCAATCAAACTAAAATAGAGAGAATGGAGATGTTACTAAGGGGAAAAACTTTGATAGAGGGTAGTATTATGATAGAAATCAAAAATTTGAAAGAGGACAAGGCTTTGGCCAGAATTATGATAGGGGGAAACAAGGTGGACAAGGGTTCAACAGAAGGCAACCACCTAGACAGAATAGACCTTGGAATACTGGACTTGATAATGGAGGAATTTTTCCTCCATTGGATCAGCCTCCTACCTAGGAGAAGCCTCCAAGTAGTGTATATCTAGCAGAAGCAGCTTTGTCTAGATGATGTAGGCTCCATAAGACAAGCCAACATTCAAAGTTAGATTGCCTCGAGTTTCAGACTATTGCTTCCATCTTTCAGTATGAAGTTGAGAACAATTCCAATAGTCAAGATATTGTGCCCTCAAATCCTTATGATTCCCTAGTAATGGTGCTTAACCATGCTCCATTCCCAAAAGGTGAGGAGAATGAACCAGAAGAAGAGTCCAGTGACCAAAATAAAGAGACAGAGCAGGTGTTGAATGAGGACAAAATCTCTCAATTGTGTAATGAAGAGAATGAAAATGATAATGGCCCTTTGGATGAGGAGGAAGTTGGTGTTAAAGAAGTTTAGATGTTTCAACAACCCATCAAGAAATGTGATTTAAGGAACAAGCCTAACAGGATTCCACAATTTGGAGGCCCTTTCACTACTTCCATTCCTCCAAATAATTTTACTACTCCACCAAATTCGCAGGCTAATAATAATCCATCTTACCCTCATGTGCCAACATAGTACTTGTCAAAGGGAAACAATGTTGAAGTATCAAAGGACAAACATACTAGTGGATGAAAGGAAGATCATGTTGATATGAACATGGAGCAACTAGGTGAATATGTGATTGAAGAATTCAGAAAAGTAAAGGTAAGTCTTTCTGCTTTTTGAGTTATTAAGATTCCCTGCTATTAGGAATGCTTTCTTGGGGTCTTTTAATTCAAACACAATACCACAAGGGGTAACTTCTAGTGAGGCATTTGTCAGATCCTTTAATTCACAGGAACCTAAAGGTCAAGGCCAGGTCCCACCTGGAGACAAAGGGAAAGATAAAGATAAGAGTCAGGTTGCACAAGTTGACACCAAGTTGAGTCTATTCCAAGGCAATATGGAAACCCCTCCCTTTTTGATTTATGTCTGTATCTTTGGGAAAAATCTGCATAATTGTCTGTTCGATTTAGGAGCATCTACAAATGTTGTTCCTTTTTTTGTCCGCAAAGCTTTAGGTATTACCCCTATTGCTTCTCAAAAGAAGGTCACTCAATTAGACAAGACAGTGGTGAGTGTAGTAGGAGAGATGAACATGATCCCCATGCAGGTTGCATCAGATCCAAGAGTGCAGCAGGTGATCAAAATTCATGTTGCTGATATTCCTGACACCTATGGTTTGATTTTGGGTCAGAATTTCACCAAGGCATTAAATGGGTATACATCTATAGACCACTCTCACATGTGGCTACCATGGAAAGGAGTCCCATATCAAATTAGGATTGAAAGAGAGCCCATAATGAAGTATGTAATCACTAAGTACCAGAATACTTCAAATGAGATATTAATATCAGAGGTCAACATGGGGAATTATGTGTTGGTTGCATCATTCTCAAATATAGAAGAGGTTTTTATGTTGCAAGGCCCCTATTATGAATCTACATCATAATCCGGTGGGTTTGAGGAAATTTATATGATGCAAGATAAGTCCATCGGTGATTCTGAAACACTGAGTGAACAAACAAATGAAACTGATGACCAAGAAGATAGGAAGCTCAATTTGTTGGATAAATTCCAAGAGTTCATCCAGAGGTGTATGGACAATCAGATCCAGATGGGTAGAAGTATGAATTTTGAAGAATTTTTTCTCCCTAATTGGTGTCGATTCCACGATGCCCACCACTCTAAGTTGGAATGTCATGTATATCAGACTACTGTAGAGAAGGTACAAAAATGTATTAACCCAATCCCAAGTGTTAGACTGAATATACAAGGAGGACCACATAATGACAAGGGTAAAATCTCAATGCTTCTTGAGAAGCCTCTTGTCTGCAGTAAAATGAAAGATGATTTGAAGCAATCAGGGACTGATGGTTGTTGGACGTTAATATTCGATGGATCCAAATCTAAGCAAGGTGTTGGAGCAAGGTTTGAATTGATCATTCCTAAAGGTAATAGCTATTTTGTTGCTCATAGACTACAATTCTAGTGTACTAATAATGTGGCTGAATATGAATCTTTAATCCATGGGTTGTTAATGGCATCAAGGTAGAAAGTTAAAATATTACAAGTTTTTGGGGATTCTGAGTTGGTAGTCAGGTAGGTGAGGAAACAATATTCATGTTGTGACAGGAGGATGACTAATTATAGGCATAGAGTGTGGGATCTTATCGAGGGATTTGATGCATTCAACATCCAGTTGATTCCTCGAAGTAAGAACCAAGTTGAAGATTCTCTAGCACAAGTAGCTAGTACATTGCAACCCTTACAACTTTCAGGATTGAAGAATTATATTGTGGAGCTCACTCCAGTACCTTCGATACCTGATAACGTTACCAATTTCTAGGTATTTGAAGATGATAAGCATATTCTAGATTTCATTACAAGTTGTGATGTGTTTTCTTCACAATTAATTGATGAGATAGAGCCTCAAGAGGCATAAATGGACTTACGAAGGATCATCAACTTGAAGACCAACACTATTCCAAGGGGTATGGTGCAATTGGAATGAATTTTTTATTTGGATAAGATAAAAGATTAGGAACAACAAGTCAAAAGGGAATCTCTCAATAGTCAATGTGAAACATACAACATGGGAACACAAAATGATGTAAAGAATATTTGTATTGGTAAAGTATGTACTCTCGAATAAAGGAGAGGGAATATTGATTATATACATACATATTGAGATGTGATAGCTTGGAGTTACGAAGATCTAAAAACATATGATACTTCAATCATAACGCACACCATTCCCTTGAAGTCAAATGTCAAACCATTTAGACAAAGATAGAGACCAATTAATTCTCTTTTAGAACCCATCATTCAGAAAGAAGTGCAGAAGCTACTTTCAACACGAATTATATTTCCAGTGAGGCATTCAACTTGGGTTGTGAATCTGGTTCCAGTAAGGAAAAAGAATGAATAAATCAGACTATGTGTGTACTTTAGGAATCTTAATAGAGCATCAGAAAAAGATAATTATCCGGTTCCTTCACTAGATGAGGTACTTCATATTGTCAATAGATCCCAGACAATGTCTTTTCTAAATGGCTATTTTGGATACAACCAATTCATGGTACAATATGAGGACAGGCATAAAACTTCCTTCACTATGAAATGGGGAACTTTTTCCTATAGAAGAATGCCCTTTGGGTTGATCAATGTTGGAGCTACATTCCAGAGGGCTATGGATATTTCTTTTAAGGAAATAATTGGTAAGTGCATCATTATTTATATGGATGATTTGACACTCTTCTCTAAGAAGTGAGGTAATCATATAATAGATTTATGCAAAGTATTCCAAAGGTGCAGAGAGTTTGGCCTCTCACTTAACCCAAAGAAGTGCATCTTTTGGGGTTACAAAAGGAAAACTACTAGGACATATTATTTTAGAGAAGGGTGTCGCCATTGATCCTAAATGCATAGAGGCTATCTTGAAGGCTTGACCTCCTACAAGAAAAAAGGAAATGAAGTCATTCTTTGGGAAGATCAACTTCATCAAAAAGTTCATTATTGGGTTTGTAGCGATATTAAAGCCCTTGAATGCTATGTTGAAAAAAGATGCCAAAGTGGAATGGAGTGCAGAATCCAAGGAGGTATTTACATAAATTAAGAAAGCTATTGTTGAGGCTCCAATGGTTGTGAGTCCAGATTACGCTAAACCTTTTTACATATATTCATTTGCTTCTAATCACTCTTGTGTTGGAATGTTAACTCAAAAGTCTGATCAAGGCGATGAACATTCTATAGCCTTCATGAGTACTCCTTTAAAGGATGCAGAGTTGAGAAATCACAATGTAGAAAAGCAGGCTTATGCTTTGTTCAGAGCAGTGAAAAATTTCAGACACTATATTCTGAGGAATAAGGTTTTTTCCATAGTTCCTGATCCTGTGGTAAAGTTGTTGCTAATGCAGAATGAGCTAGGTGAACAAAGAGCTAAGATATTGAGATTCAACCCATGAAGCTAGTGAGAGGGAATGGATTGACGAAGACATGGGTAACTATGTTGCAGGAATATGATATTGAGATTCAACCCATGAAGCTAGTGAGAGGGAATGGACTAATGAAGACAATGGCTAAGATAGGTCTTGATCTCATAGCTTAGCATTATCATCTCCAAGAGGTATCTCCGGGTGACTGATATGATGAAATCATTATTATTTACTGAACCATCGGTGTCCTGATCACTTTAATATGGTTTAAAGGTGGGCATTGCGCCTGAAGAGTGGTAGTTTTGTGATGAAAGGGGGCATCCTATATAAGAAAAATCATGAGGGCGTGTATTTAAGATTTCTGGAGAAGGAATAATTTACCAAAGTGATGATTGAATTCCATGAAAGATGGCACAAGCCATGGTTCTACATCATCTACTGCCAATCAGATCCCAAGGATAGGTTATTATCGGCCTACCCTATTTAAGAATGCACACAACCATGTGAGCACTTGTCATGTATGTCATACGACAGCAACTAAGGAAAAACATGCAGCCCTTCCACTTCAGCCGTTCATAGAGGTGAAACCATTTGCACAGTTGGGAATGGACTTTATTGGTCCAATTATCCCACCTTCTTTTGCAGGCCACCGGTATATTCTAACCATAACTGATTATTTTACTAGATGGACTGAGGCTCTCGCATGTAAGCAATGTACTTTTGATGTGGTAATCAATTTTCTTGATTTAGGTATTATTAATCATTTTGGTTGTCCGTCGTCTTTAGTTTGTGATAATGGTCCTACATTTGCATCACTGAAAACTTTCCAATTGGGCTTTTGTCCATGGAATCGTCATAAAATTTGTATCTAATTACTACCCTCAGGGTAATGGTCTATCTGATTCTTCCAATAAAAACCTCTTGACATTCATCTATAAGTTACTAGAGAAAAATCCTAAGGATTGGCACACCCAGCATAGATTTTCTCTCTTGGTGGACTGTACTAGATAGAAGGCATCCATAGGAACCTCTCCTTATCACCTAGTTTATGGTTTGGAACTTGTATTTCCCATCCAATTGAAGATCCCTACCTTGAAATTCATTAATGAATACTATGATGAGGAGGATAAGTGTGAATCCCATTTGGCTAAGTTGTTACACCTTGAAGAGAAGAGAGATGATGCCCTTGAAAACTTTGCTAAACACTAGGGCATAGTGAAAAGATGGTTTGATATAAGAGCTAAGGTGAAAGCCTTTATAATTTCTAACTTATTTCTCTACTAGGATAAAGCCCATGACCGTAAGGGAGAGCATGGTAAATTTGAAAAACTTTGTCTTGGCCCTTACCAGATTTCAGAAATTCTGGGAGATAATGCTTTCTGCTCTAGAACCCTCACTGGTGAGGATATCCCTATGTTTTTCAATGGGTGGTATCTGATGCATTACTTCCAACTTGATTTGTTTGCAGTTCTCTCTTGTACATAGTTAGAGTAGATTTTCTTTCTGCTTTTCTCTTCTTGCATGTTGTTTTTCTTTGGTTAGTGTAGGTTTCTTTTATTTTTGTTTTGCTTTGCTTTGGTTAGCATAGGTTTGCTTCAGTTGGTTTTGCTTTCTGTTTTGTTTTTTTCTTTTGGTGTTTGGCTTTCTTGGGGCTGTTGCATCTGCATAATGGGTTCCTCACCTAGGGTTGTTCTAGAAATTTCTATTATAAACTCTAGTTAGTTTTTCGAAGTCAAGTGGTGGAATTCATTTATCTAAATATCCCTTGTACTTATAATTAGAGTCACTTATTTTGGATGAAGTTTGGAATAGATTTGCGTCTCACATTTTCACATAAAATTTAAAGATTCTAGAATTGCATACGGTTCCTATGTAATTTGGTCTGGTGAAAAATCTTATAGTCTACTTTAGTTCCGCTGTGCTCCTCATCCCTGAGTGTGATTTCATTACTTATGAGGTGAAAGGAAGGTTTAAGAATGTTAAAAAAAAAAAAAAAGACAGAAAAGAGAACGTATTGAAAATCAAAACAATCTTCACCTTATCAGGGGTATCCTAGTATCTCTACCAGGGCTATAGATGCATGGCTTGTAGTAGAGCTATGCTTGGGAGGTTCACAACAATACCCTCGTTAGGGCTATGGATGCCTAACTGGCAGTGAGGATCTATCTAGGTTTCTTTTGAAGTTAGAACTTTGATGTAGCCTAGTCAGACCTGCTCTAGTTCATGTTGCACCTAGGGAATTGGAAATGAATGCAAATATACACTTGGACCTTAGTATAGGAAAAGGTCTTCTTGCTTGTGGTTTCTAAAACTTTGTTCATAGGTGTCCTGATAAAAGGATTGAAATTGGATATTTTGGGTTCTTGATTCCAGTTTGTTCTTGAAATGCTCTGGGGCATTTTCCCAGCAAAGTCTCCATTTGTTGTGCACTTTTTGCACACATTCCCCACTGAAAGTAGGGACCCTCTTTTGCTCTCTTTTTTATTTCACTCTTGGTATTTTTGGCCCCTTTTTTTTTTGAGGTTTTGCTTGCTTGGGAAGGTTCTTTGATGTTTATCTTGCCTGCTGGAATAGTCTATCTATGATACATATTGAAAACCTTAAGTTTTGGACTCATTCCAAGTTTTTCATTGTTCTCAGGAAAATCCACTCTTGGCAGAGTTTCCTGGTTTCCTTTCAAAACCCGGTGACTACTAATTTTCATTGAGAGATTTTGGTCTTTTGTGGAATTTTGTCAAAGCTGGATTTCTCTAAATGTCTGTCACCATGTCGAATTCCCAGATTTTGGTTTGACCTGTCTTGACTATATTAATTGTGAGAATTTTGTGGTGGGTATTAAGTTGACTTTTGGGAGTTTTATGTCATTAAAATTTTATCATTTTCTTCATTTTGATCTAGAGTGCTTGATCCTGAGTGTTGCTGTTGGATTGTGCGATTGGGATTGTGGTCGATTTTTGCAGTTGGATTTTTTGGAAGTTGTTTACATTCATCTCGCACCTCGAGGTTTCTTGCTAGCTTCTATTGTTTCGATATTTTCCTGTCTTCATGATATGTATATAGCGCTTTCCCTCTTTTGATGATTGAAATGAATCACTTTATGCTTTATGCGTATATTCTATGATTTAGAATGTTGGTATGGTTGGGTTTTTCATTTGATGCTTGGGTTTCTGGTTTTCATTTGGTGCCCTTTCATGTTGTTCACACTGCCATGATTTTTCTTGTTGAATGTGCATGCTTTTTTGATGTTTTGGGTATGGCTGGGGTTTGAGCCCCTGTCTATTTTGGTGTTATGTTTATTGAGGCTCAAGGTTTTCCCATTTTTTTTGGATGTCAATCCCAAGTGATTCTTTGAGCTTGCCATTTGATTTCATCCTAAGATGGCTTGCTTGTGTGGGTCGAGATGAGCTTTCGATGAACCTTTGCAAACAAATGAGTTTAGCTCAAGCTTATCCTACACTCCCATGGCATAATTTTAGGGTTACGTGCCTAGGGCATCGCCACTCCTTCCCAATTTATATTAGGGTGAGTTTCAAACTTAGGGATGTTTTGTAGGAGGTACAAATTGAGTTGGTTCTAGGTTTTGGTTCCTCAAATTTATGATCGTTTAATCAATTTGAGTGAGGTCAATAGAAAACGTAGTTATTCGGATTTTCAGAGTCTTCACGGAATTCCTTATCTACCCGAATCACTTGACTTCCTGTTTTCTCTTTGTTTTCCCGAAATGTGGATTGATCTGGATTTATGCTTGACTCATAGATTTCCACTACCTCGGGATTTACCCTGTTTGTCCGTCGCCTTGTCATTTTCCTGAAACATGGTTTAAATTGTGAAAATTGCATTAGCTTCGCTAAACTTTGTGCCTTCAAGATTTTTTTGAACATTCTTGGTTACTTCTTTTTTTCGGAGTTTGTGAATTATTGCTATTCTCGCAGATTTTCATCCTTGATGGATTTTCCTGAGATTTTATTGAAAATAGAGAATTGACAAATTGCATACAGTTTGCTTAATGTTTATACATTTGACAGTCAACTTGGACTTATTTTAAGATGTTTCTTGCTATTTCTTAGTGATTATCAGTTGATTAAATGATTGTTGGATGCTTGTGTGCTTGTTTCGCTGGAATCCACCTGGTTGGGAATTTCCCAAAAATTCTCTTTGGCTTGGATTCTGCGGAAGGGCTGAAAACCCGAACTTTGGAATGATTGTTTTTATGAGGGTTTTGGAGCATTTTGCTTTTCATGGGGCTTGTATTTAGGGATGAACTTATCTATGTGGTTGATTAATTTTTGTTCCATGTGATCTTTACTATGGTTTTTTGTCATATGCAGGTTGAATCGGGTAAGGCGATGACAAGTGGAACCAAGGGTAAGGTAGTGGATCCAGGTGCAAAGGGGTCTTCCATCTCTGAGGTGGAAAGGATCAAGATGGATATCAAGAGTAGAATTTTGGAGAGCAAGCTTACTTTTGTCTAGTTAGGGGTAATCGATACAAATTTTGGATTGTGGGAGTATGAAGAGTTCAAGACCAGAATGGCAGCACAAAATCCCTCTTTGTTGGCCAAGTGAACATTCCAATCAGGATTGGAAAATGTAGCTAGATTTCCTCCTACAGTGCAGTGTTATGAGTTGGTACTTGAATGTGCACGACACTATGACAGAGGCACACAAAGGATAGTTGGTCCCCAAGGGAGGATTGTGGAAAATTTGAATCCTGTGTCTATAGCCTAGACCTTTGACATGCTTGACAGGTCTCATGTGGTGTCTTTTGACATGGATGTGGCAATGAAGTTCTATGAGGAGGATACCATCAAATCCCAACAATTCATTAATACCTAGTTGGAAAAACCTAAGTCCCACTTCTCCAAGTTTCCCAAGCAGTTGGTCAGACTCAAATTTAAGGAGTATTATGATGTTATCACCCTTCTCAGTAGGGTGGTAGGATTGAACAATGTAGGAATGTTCAAGAATTGGATGCTTCATGTTATTGCTAGGATGGAACAAGGTATAGACTACCACTGGGAAGGAATTATAAGTGCCATGATTCATGAATAGATGTGTAACATCATGCAAACTAAGAGTTACACAATGACTTCTTATGTGTTCTATGCTCTAGCTAGGTTCCACCCATACAAGTGATTGAGCACAAGAGGTGTTTGCACAGGACGTAATTTATGAGTTTTACCCATAGTTACACATGGGTAACTTGAGCTATAGAAGGGTGAATGATGCATTCACCATGTACATCACTAGGCTACTCCAAGGTGAAAAGCATGTTCAGATTTTAAATAAAGCCAAGGAATTGATCAAGAGGTTTGGAGCTTGATTTATCCAGTTCTCCACCTTCTCATACATAAGAATTGATGGTTGTCAGAGGGCTCCGTATAGACTCCCAAGGTACCCTATAGACCATTTTGTGCTTCTGGAGGTCACAAGACAGATATGTGACTTTGATGTAATTGTGAAGGGGGAAAATCACAAGACCGGATTTGGTAATTACTTCCCTTTGAGGATAGGCACTAGTGAAGTGTTCCCTTCTATCAACTCAGTCCATGCTTCTGAGCAAGAAATGAGCACTCTTGGTCTCTCGTTCCATTCCAAAAGGCTAAGGCTTGATATAACTGGTGAAGCCCAGAAGAAGGCTAGCAGGGAATACAGCCACAAGGATGACCTAGAGGACTAGTGGGCCAATGTTGGTGCTGAATTTGAGGTCAAAAATAATAAGTTCTCTAGGTTACCAGTCAGCTTTGTTCATTTGTACAACATAAGGGTTGCTCCTGATCAGGTTGAGGAGGATGTAAATTTAATCCAAGGCCAAAACTTTGAGGTTGTGAAGGATAAACCGATTAAAGAGGTTGATTGGCTGGAGGAAGAGAAGAAAGAGTTGGAACAAGTTATGACTCCAGTAATCAAGTATATCGAGCTCTAGCTCAAGCATAAGATGTTAAAATTTGAAATTGAGGGTGTGCAATGCACCTATGATCTCATGGGAGAATTGGAGTCTCACTCCGCATCTGAGGAGTCACCTAAACAAGATCCTAAAGGAAAAACCAAGGTGGACTCTCCTTTCAAAATTAAGATTAAGGATGTTCATACAGAGGAGGTAGGAGAGGCACAGAAACAGAGAAATCCAATAGCCAAGAAAGGGAAACATGTTTCAAGGAGGAAGAAGGTTGAAGGAGGTGAGCAAGAAAAAGAAGAGACCAGTGTCCCCTCCCCAAAGAGAAGGAGAATTGTGAGATTTTCACAAAAGGGGAAGGGAAATTCTAAATCAAATGAAAATTTTTACACCTATGGTAGAATTAGAGAGCTCGAGAGAAAACACACAAGTATACACCAGGAGATCTAGGACTCCTTCTCATGAGACTGGCAATATGCCAGATGAACCAAAATATCTTGAAGATTCCCAAGATCATGGAGAAGAGGAATTCCAAGAGGGTGATCTCTACAATGTCGAGGCTGAGATAGAGAAGGTCATATAGTCTCCTTTAGTGGCTTATGGGGACTCACCTATAGGGGTTCATGAGGATAAATCTCCCCAAAAGGAGGAGATACCAGCCAAGATTTCCTCACTAGTACAATAAAAAGGGGAGGAGCACAGTAAAGAAAAGGAGGATTCAATTAGGGAGATCCCCGAGGAACCAAGAATGGAGGAGAGTGTGCCCAATGTTCAACAAGAATAAGTTGGACAAGATAAAGTACAATCAGAATCCACTGTTCTAGGTTGGTTGGATAAGGAATTAAAGATAAAATGGATTGTAGTGGATGATACTCCTCCCAATTGGGATGACCTATTGGCGAATATTGGAAAGGGAAATACAAAGAAGAAAGACAGGGTCATTTCTAGGATTGAGAGGGATGATACGAATAACACGGTATTCCATGTTGCTACTCCTTCTCCTAACAAGGATAGAGATGAGGTGACTGATAAAGATTATAGTCTGCAGACTATCAATCTAGGGCATGCTTCCATGGAGCAATACATTGAGGAGTATGAAGGATCCAGTGATGTAATCCTTGGAAGATTGAGGAAAGAGGTACAGACTAAATCAGAATTGGAGAAAGAAAATGAGAAACTTAAGAGTTATTTGTAGAAGTTGATGAAACCCTTGCAATCCATCAATTCTTCCTGATCTATTGCAAGCTTCCTACCTCAAAAAACAATATCAGAGTTAGAAAGCATGAAGAGCACCACACATGCTACCTATTGATGGTGTTTTTATGCACTTCTCAACACAGGTAATGTGCAGGTGCATTACCTCTCTTGAAAGACAATCTTCCATAATTGCATAACACTATCCCAAGGTCTCTCAGATGTTAGGTCTTGATGATGCTTGGAATATCTTAGTTGATTTATGTGATTTTTTGGAATCACAAGGTGGTCTTACATGGTTTGAAGTTGTAGGAGAACTGGGTCAATGAATGGATTTCCTTGGATATAGAATTACTGCACTTTTGTTGTAGGTTCAGACAGCGGTCTTGGACTCCATTACTTCGTCAGATTTGGCTTTACCATGTGCAATGAACCTTAGCACGAATTGTTTCTAAAAAGGAAAAAAGGGGCGAGGAAGAAAGATGGTTCCTAGACCTACAACTACCGATGAACAATGATCATGGAGGTTCCTGTTGTGGACAGTTTCCTTAAACAGAATTTCACTAAATCTGAATTCTCACAATTTCATGAAACCTATGCTATCTTCTAAGGATTGTAGATATTCATCATTCATTTTCCATGGAAACGTGAATAAAGATAAAGTTTAATGAGCAGCAATGAAATTAAAGTCTGGGCTAACTTTACACAGTCATCTATCGGCAGCAAATGACCAAAAGTATGGACAAGGAAAGCATACACACAACAACAATCTTCAAAACTAGAGACAACATACTAGATCTACCAAAACTAATCTAAGGATACTAGAACAACAGAGTAATTTAAAGAAAAGTTCTAACTAAAGGGAGAAGATCATGAAACATGTGGAGAAACCCATAAATACACCAGAAAATTACTGTATTTTCTATTATAATTTCTGCAGCATGCCTTTACAACAACTCAACTCTCTTAAAATGAGAGGAGGAGAGGTCTATTTATAGTTTTCAAAAAGTAAAATGAGTGGCCAAGATTTGATTCCATTGTGTGTCCAAGATTCACTTTACACTAGGGCTTCACCTACCCCCAAATATATTACATTTATAAATCAATTCTTGTTTTTTCCCTATTTCGTCATCTAGTGAAAGCACTGTAGCAATTTCATCTTTTAGCTATTTTCCCTTTGTTGTGGCTATTCTTTGAGGAACACTTCGTCGATGATAGGGTTTCCCTCACACTTCTTCAGCCTTGCATACTCCATAAATCTCAAGATTAGTGCCTGGAGCTTATCCATCTCCATGATATCCGATCGCAGCAATTGGTAGCTCCATTCTTGGGAATTGCTTACAAGCTTTTTCCAGTCATCATTATTTTTGGCAGCATTATCTCTAAAGAGTTCTGACTGTGCGAAGGCTCGGGCAGCAAAGCCCATGAAGTCAGTGGTAACCTGAACTAACATCCCATCTTCAATGATCTTTAGGAAGTGGGGCTTTATAATCTCAAGATTGATCTCGACTACAGGTAGCTCGTACCCCATCATTAACTTGAGGTACTGAGAGCACTCATCCTTGGTTTCCCTGGCCCATTTGATATCCGAAACTATACACTCTAAGATCTACTCCAACCTTCTCTTTTGATGATCGAAATCTCGCCTCCATGTATCCACTAGCTAGTGATCATCATCCTCAAAAGAAAGGTCCTTTTCCCATACCTCGCTTGGCAAAGCAAGTATGGCCTCAATTTTCGGGTAGGTTGCCTTGTACTTTCTTGGGAACCCCTCGCAAACTTGCCACATTCCCTCAAGGGTTCTCTACACCACGAGGAACTTATTTGTTATTTCAATGACCAAATTGATACCTGTATTCCTCATGTCCAAGACCTGCTTGGACTAGTTTTCTATAGTCTTGTCCAAGTTCCTTCTCTTCTCTAATTTCTTGATCTGCTCTTGAGATAGCAACTGTGGTGTAGCTGATGATGTAGTGGGTTGCTCATTTGGAGATGACCACTGCTGAATATAGGCCATTAGATCGGCCACTTGTGCCTTGAGCTCCTCCTTAGAAACCTTATCATGTTGGATAAGATGTACCACTGTGGCAACCAATTCTTGAGGTGATCGACCTTTTGCTCCTGTGTGGCCACTCCCAAGTCGATGGTGGAGACGTTATAGATTATACCTTGTTCTCCAACCATCGATGTTGCTATTTGTACTACCCTATATCCCAAGGCATCCATAGTTACCTTTGATCTGATCTTTGGTTTCTTCTCTTTCCTGGTGCTTACTTGGGCTCTGGCCAAAATGGCTTCCAGCCTTGCCTTAGGATCTTTCAAGGTGGGAGTCTTTAGTTTCAACTAATTTTCCAGCCAGTCGGGCATTTGAGGCTCTTCCCGGGGTGGTTCACCTTGACTCCTGCTATCCTTCTTCTCAAGTTCAATGGCTCGGACAACAAGAGCCTTCTTCTGCATTTTTGTATCTCTCTTCTGCTCATCAAAGTCCTTCTAAAGAAATATATACTTAGGGGGAGACCCAGTGTGTAGTTGCTCATCAAAGGGATCTTTCCTATTAGTATCCCCGTCCTTTTCATCTTGGCCCTGTTCATGTTCCTCGAGCTTCCCTTCCTACTCAACTCTATGGAGGGATTCCTCCTCATTGTGCTCTAGGATCTGACCATGCCCCTTGGTTAGATATTTCTTGCCTTCAGTCTCTGGGGTAGCAGTTTCCTCTTCACGCGCAAGCCGATCCTCAGCCTCCTTATCTTCAATCTCTTTTAGCTACTTGCTCCACTCCTCATTGAGTTCGAGATCATTTTTTCTCTTATCATTTCACTGTCCAACTTCTCACTACTCCCGCTGGAGGACTTATAGGCTACCTCATCAATCTCTTAGTGTTCGAACAGAGGGTGTTCATGGTACTCAAATTCCTCGTCCTCTGGCCTCATTGCAGCCTCTAGCTGTCATCGCTCAAGTTCAACAGATATCTGCATTGTTGCCTCCATTCTTGGTGGGTCAAAAGGTGGAGGAAGAGAAGGAGTGTGGGCCATAGCCTAAGCTATTGCAGCCTACACCACGGGATTAGTGAGCATCCCCGTAAACTCAGATGGGACATTCTGCATGTATTTTAAAAAAGACACTGGGAGGCTGAGGGCAGCCATTGTAGCAGTGGAAATAGAGGGAAGGGAAGGAGACATAGAGGAAGAGGAGATTGGCGAGGATGTAGCAAAGAAAGAATCCTCAGGAATGATTTGCATGATTGGAGAGGTGGAAGCAAGGTTAGCAGAGATGTCCACCGCAGGCGGGGAAGAAGTGGAAATGGCAAGCGGAGCATGCGAGACGGGGGCAGCAATAGCAGTGGCAGTACTCCTAGTAGACGGGGACCCCGAAAAGTCAGTCTCTTCTTCCCTACTCTTGAGGGGCAGATTTTCAGCTATGACTGGCATCTTGATGACTCCGGTCTCTATCCTTTTCTTTTGGGAAATTTCACCCTCCAATGCCTTGCAGGAAAAAACCTTTGGTTTGGGCAGTTGCTCATTGGCCTCTTTCCTCTTCTTGGTTCTGACAGATGGTGGGGATTTGGTGGTTTCCCCAATTGTTATGGTGGGCACACCACCACTGGAGCCACCAAACTCACTCTCGAGTCCCTTAAATGTTAAGGTGATTCCCTATTGTTTTAATCCGGCCACCTATTGGTCAATCCATGCCCATGTTTGGATTTTGACGGGTCTAGTGAGCACGTCGATGTCATCAAGTTCTTGCTCATCCCAATCAACTGTAGGGAGTGGTAGATTGGCGATGACATCATATCTTGGATCTATCACTGTGTCCTCATCCTCCTCAAGCTGGTCAGGAACCGGGCATAGGTTTATCCTTTGCGCATACATGGTATTCATGCACATGTAGTGATGCACCCGCACCTCAAGATCATCCTTGCAGTTGGCCCATAAATCCTCGATATTGTGGAGATGGGCATACTCACATCCTAGTGCCTTTCTGATATGACCATAAGGGTCCATTCTCGGTCGAGTTGTGTACTGCTTCAAGTGGTATTCAGCCAAATCCTCTAAATAACCTATGCATTGGGATGTGTGGATCTTATACATTCCCTGACCAAGGCCAATAGGATAAGGTGTGCCCGCCAAGTGCTTATCGCTCAGGATATTATGAATATGTCATAATTATTGGGTCAGCTCCAACAGTAAGATCCAGTCATTGGGGTACCGGGGCAGCTTGTTCGGCCTCTCCATGAATCCTTGAGCGTGCATGTAAGTAAACTTAGGGAGCTGTATGTACAAAAAGGCATAATGCTTGAGGAGGGCCTTGGCGCTGTGGGATACTCTTTTATGAAAATTCACTCCAAGTAGTCAAATGATGTAGGCAATGAAGGCATCGTTTACCCTGCAATAGTCCTTCTTAAAGTTTGGGTATTGTAGCTGGGGGTATCGGTCATAGGGCTTAAGCTCCCTTCCTAGCGCTGCATTGGGTATCATGATCAATCCATGGTAATGTCGCTGATTGGAAAGTGAGTATACCAGGTAGGATGTCATATAGAATTGTGATGTCTTGTTTACATCAACAAATTGCTCATGGAAGCAATTGTTGATTATTTCTCCCCAATCGAAGGTAGCGTTTCCACGGAGGATCTGCTCTATAAAATAGAACATCCATTCCTCGAAGAAAGCCATAGCAGGAAGACCCATTACTCTCCTCAACAAGGTCACGAGGTCATGGTAATCTTTGAAGAAATCATTGTGAAAGAGCTCCTATGGGACCTTGCCAACATTGGCTCGCTTATCCTTCAACCAGTATTGATTGATCAATTTCATGCACCCTATCAGATCATGTTCCCACAACACCTTTCACTCCTCTATGGTTGGTGTTTCCATGGTCTCCAAGGCGGGGATGTGGAAGGTTGTAGCTATCCCAGGAGGGGACATGTCTACGAGAATATTTCCATCTCTATCCACTATGGTTCTGGTTTCAGCTTGATATGCCTCCCAGCACGCTAATACCAATTCGTGGGCCACCAATGTTGGAGGGAAGTCTACAACCTTAGCGAGTCCAATGCTTCTGATTAATCTTGCATTCCCTATCTTCGGGTCCACTCTGACCCGCCAAGTAAACTCATCAATCTCGACTTGCTCGATGTTTGTATTCGTGATGTCTCTCCAAAGAGTGGTGATCCTTGATTGCAATGGTACCCCTTGGAATTGGAACTTCATCTAATCTTTATCCTCCTTGCCTTGAGGTGTCTTGGTGATTCCCTTCCCCTTGGAAGCACCAGAATCTTCTGCGCTGAATTCTATAAACCCTACATAAAAGACACGAATTAGTACCTTTAAACATGATAAAACGGTCCCAAAGGAATTCCTACACATCAAAGTTAGCTCTGCAATCATTACTCATACTCAATAGTCACATAATCATTGGATAAAACATTATTAGACAACAAGCCAGGCAATCCAGGTTCCTAGGGCCGGAATTCCCTTGGAAGAATATCGTTTGGAAGGGAAAATTAGGCATGGAACTCCCAGAGGTGTTTTCTAGTGTTGGATTTGCTCAAATGAGGGTTGGTGTGAAGGAAGACCTAATTTTAGCAAGTGGTTCGAACCCCATTTTTTATTTGGACGTCATTTGATCCTTCATTTGGGAGTTTGGGCATCAGCTATGAGACTGCCATTGGAAACGGCGGAGAGGACATGGAATTCTAGATGCCGAAATCTGAATCTTAGAATGTTGTTGCTGGGTAGTTGTTAAGGGTCAAGAGTTGAAAACGGTGAAACGGAGGCGGCAATCTGGGTGTGGAATTCCGAAGGGCAATCCCCGAGAGCGAAATTCTTAAGAATTCAGGGAGCATTTTGACAAACAAGTGGTCAGGTTCCGGAGGTTGGGAAGTTGTTCTGAATTTGTTGTGTAAAGCGGTGCCAATGGAAAGAAATTCCGGAAGCGGAAATTTGGGGATTGGGGTCCGGACACACCTTGGGCGGTTTTTTTTTTGTCGTTCAAACTTCTGACAAGGCGACATGGGGACCGAGGTTCGGATCTTGAAAAGACGTCCTGGAATGGCCGTGTGAAACGATGAATTCTGGGAACGGAATTCTGGAGGTCGAGGTCCGGAGTGATTTTTGATCTTGGTTTTCTCCTTGGATTCCATGCCTAGCAAAAAGTGGACCGAGGTCCATGAGTCAGAAAGACGTCGAGCCATTACCATTTGCAATAGCGAAAGCGACACGAAAACCTGAGGGATGAATTCCGGAGGTCGAGGTCCGAAGGTCCTTAGGGTGCTGGATGATTCTGGCAATTTTGAAATGGAGAGTGTATAACCGGGGCCCGGGAGTTGAAAATACATCGAGCCATTACTGTTTACAATGGCGAAGTCAAAACATAATTGTGAAGATGAATTTCTGGATACCGGGGCTCAGATTGATTTTGGACATTGGTTTCTTCCTTAAAAATTTGGACGGACTTTCTACACCCAGGATTCGAGGATCTGAGAGACACTCAAGGAAAGCTGTTTGAAATGGCAGGGGCACAACGGAAACCTGTGAAGGGAAGTCCAGAGGCCGGGACCTAGGGCGAGCTTAGCCATTGTTAGCTCTTGAAGTTTGATTTTGCATTCAACGGCCACGGACAAGTCCAGGCCTGAGGAAGGCATTTTCCTATTCGGAAGAACAGCGACGGGGGAGTCCAACTCCAGTTTGAATTTTAAGGCTTTGAATGATCATTTTTTTATATTTTAACTGATGGGTTTTAGGGGGTGGATCATTTTCCTACCATATTTCATCCTTGTTTTGCATTTTACATTGCCTAAGGCTAGGAATTTCACAAAATAGAGGATAAGGCGTGTGGGCGGCGGACGTACCTCAAGATCTTGAAGATGATTGTTGTTGGCCATGTGAAGGATGTCAGGAAAATAGCTCAGATTTTAGGGCCAAAAATGTCGAATGCCTCAGAGCTCTCCAAATTCCTATAACTTCAGTCGATCGGGTGAAAATGACAGCCGAAAAATCCAAATTTATAGCCAAATTTTTCATTAACACAGCATTTAATGCCCTCGTATGGAGACAGGGAAGTTGGTGGGTTCAAATTCGTAGACGGCAACAAAAGGACCAGAGTTTGACGTCTAGGAAGATGCCCAGCCACAGCCGCGAGAAATGGTGAAGCTCAAGAGGATTTCCAGAAAGGGAAATTCGGGATTCGAGTTTTAGGTCTTGAAAAGACGATAGGCACTAGACGTAAGCAACAACAATCTTGCAACAAAAATTCAGATCAGGAAACCCGAAGGTCCAGACCCGGGAGGGGCCGCGGATGTCAGAAAGGGCATTTTGACAAGGGAAACCCGAATTGACTTTAGACTCTGCATTTTTCAAGGGGGTCAAGTTCGATCAAACCTAGCATGTGACTTTGAAGGGTGAGTTGACCAATTAGGGCACAAAAATAGGCACGTAAAATGAAGTGAAGCAAAAAGGGCCCAACAATCAAAAGAAAGAAGAGAGGATCCCTATTCCGAATGAGGTGTGTGTGCAACAGGCACAACAAATGGCAACTCTGCTGGGAGAATGCTCCCAGCGTTCTAGAGATAAATGTTCATTCTGAACCCATGATCTCTGGTTTCGCAAACCAAAGCTGACTTTCAAAGCTTCACTAGGAACAGATTTAATGAAGGCGGGATTGAATCAAACTGCAATATCATCATGGAGGTGCATGCATGGTGAGTTCATTTCCTTTCCTCAGAAAGAGCACAAGTAACCACTAGTCGGGGAGATAACCTACGTAGTTCATCTAACCCCAAAAGTATCCTGGACATTGTTTCACTGCCAGTCAGGCGTCCATAGCCCCGACGAAGTTGTCACTGCAATCTCACAAACATTGCTCTACTACCAGCTGGGCATCCATAGCTCCGATAGAGATATTCGCACACCCATACGGTTGTTATTTTCACTTTATTTATTCTTTTGATTGATATTTCCTTTTATCACTTTCTCTTTTCTTTCGTTCAACTGCATAAGCAACGAAGCTCACAATGGGCTTGAGAATCGTAGTGGTCACTAGAGAAGACTTTAGATTTTTCACTTATCCCCTCCTCCCAGTAGTCACCATGCTACTCTTTGGAAACATTAAAATGTTTTTTGTGTGTTCCATGACAAAAGCAAGGAATTCAAGCGGATAACCATCCTAGGTTAGTTTCAAGTTCAAATTTGAAAATCGACGCTTAGGAGCTTTCAGATGTTAGTAATAGGGAATGAAGGCTTATTTGAAGATAGGCACAGGAACGAGTAGTAGGGCCAACCATTTGTCATGCCAAGTGTGGCCACCATAGCAAAATGGGGAGGCTCTTCCAAATTCGAGACAAAACAAAAAGCCGAGACAACAAGCAAATTTGAAAGGCAAATTAGGACACCTATTCTAACCTATATACAAGTATTTACATAGACAACTCCCAAAAGAGCTCAAGCCTTGAAGTAATGCTTAAGGTGTTGCCCATTGACAGGCAACAGGATGTCTTTACTAGTGAGGGTCTTTAGGCGGAAGGCATTATCTCCAAGGATTTCAGCAATCTTAAAGGGTCCAAGCCAAATCTTGTCGAATTTGTTGTGTCCCCCTTTCTATTCATGGGCCTTGTCCCAGTAGAGGACTAGATCATAAATGTAAAAGGCCTTAAATTTGGCTTGGTGGTCAAACCATCTTTTGACTACACCCAAATGTTTGGGGAAATTTTCTATTGCATAGTCTTGTGCTTCTTCAAGGTGCAGCAGCTCGGTGAGGCGAGCTTCTCTGTGATCTCCTCCTTCATAAAATTCATTGACAAACTGGAGGGTTGGGATTTTCAAGTGTGTGGGAAAGACGGGATCTAAGCCATAGACTAGATGGTATGGGGAATTTTTATGCCTTGCATAACCACCCCATCTTTTTCCTTGGTCAAAAGGGGTCCCCCTTGTTGTTTTTATCCTTAGTTGTTTTTCAAGCAAATTTTGGAGTCTTGTTTTTCCAACACTTTTTTTTTCTTAAATTTCTTTGTCGGAATGGGAACCAAAACTGAATCGGGTTTTGAAAGTTCTTTTGAAACTTTTTTTGGTTCCCATCCCGAATATATTTCTTTTAAATCTTTTTATTTTGTCTCTATCGGAGTTGGAGCCAGAGTGGGTGTTAAGTAAGTGTTTATTCAAAATTGCAAAATCAAATTGCGTTCCACCTCCGCTTTTTGGGATTTTTTTTTTAGTTAAGTCTTTTTGTTTAGTTTTCTTATTTTGGTTTTTTTTGTTTTACTTTTCATGTTTGGTTTCATTTTGTCCTTTCTTGGCGGACCCGAACCTAGAATGGGAATGAAGTTACGAAATTTCGTTAGTTTCCGGATAAGTTTCCATTTCGATTCCGCCCCCGCCGTTTTCTAGGTCGTTGACCTTTTGACTAAAGTCGCACTGTAGTGAAGTGTTGCTTCTCTTTCAGTTTCGACTCCACCTAAGCTGCATTTAATGCATTAATGACAATTGCCCATGTAGGTAGAAATTCTCATTTTTACCTTCATTAAGGATTAAACGTATCATTATTATCATTGTTAAAAGATTAAAGAGCGAGGAAGAGCAGTGGCGGAGTTCATTTGAGTGAATCGATTGAAGGAGGAGAAGATTATTGCTTGCGAATCAATTTAGAAGGTTAGCCAGCTCTTGCATTCGAGGTAGGGTTATGCTCTCATTTTTATTTATTTTTCTTTCGTGTTCTTCATTCGTATTGTTTAATTTGGATCTTTGAACATGATCACTTTCTTAAAGTTTTGTGTGCGTATGTTCTTTATTTTTGTTTGTTGTTCTTGATTTTGTGTTATGTTTCTTGTTTTATAGTGAGTTAGGGCATGGTCGCTTTCATGTTTTTTCATGATCACATCGTGTTGGGTTAAGGTTTTTAATACATGGATTTAGTTAGGGTTTTTTCATAGTGAGGTAGATTGAATTCATGTTTTTTTACAGTGAGTTAGGGATAGTTGAATCTTGTTTTTTTCGGGTTTTTTCGAGCATTTAATCTGGTAAATTAGGAGGGGTTAAATATGTGCCCTAGTTTTATCGTGTTTTCTAGATTAGGGTTTCATGTGTTTCAGTGATTGCGGTTAAAAGGTTTAAAATGTGATGCCCTAAAAAAAAACAGTCATCCCCACGGTCATATGGGCATAGTCAATTTCATGATATATTTAAGCCCTCTTTTCATTTAATATGACCTTAGCTTTAATTTTGGAGTTATGCGTTAAATCGATAAAACCTTTGATGACGTCATGGTCAACATAGTCGAAAGCGGGATTGGAATTGATTTAGAGTTTTGGATATCTTTTATGTTTAGTGTCAATTCCATCTTCCATCCCATCTCCGGCTCCGCTTATAGTGAGAAGACTTCCTTCAAAATGACGATAATCTAGATGGAAGCCGAATCGGAATGAAATAAGAATATGACATAAAAAAATCTGAGGAAAACCAAGTCCGTTTCCATTTCGGTTCCGGTTTTGGTTTCGGTTCCGATGACTATTTGACTTCCGACTCCGAGCCTGCTTCTTGTTAGTAGAGTTACCATTCCAGTTTTGACTTCAATCCCGGTAGTGTGTTAAAAGATATTGTTTAGAATATATTTTTGTTTGGTTCTGCCTCTGATGTATACATGAAAGGTATGGTTTTAAAGCATGTTTTATGATGATATTCAAAGATCTAACTAGAGGTTTTTATGGTAGGAAAGCTAGAAAATGTCAGGAACATCAGGAGAAGCTTCCCAAAGAAACCAGCCGCAGGGACATCAAAGGTAGCACCTAAGCCAAAGAAGATCAAGCCTGAACAATTGCCTTATACCTTGAGGTATAATCATAGGAGTCCCATGGTGAAAGTGAGCAAAGTAGAATCAGATTTGTCAGACATCACTGATACCAATTTGGGTGAATATAATTTTGAGGAGCTATATGCAGAAACCTTTGCAGAATGGGAAGGTCTAACAGGAAGGACACAAAGAATTGTTGATTCTGGCTTGGCACATATCACTATATTTCCTTTATCAATTCAGTGCCCAGAGTTGATCTTGATAGTAGCCAATGCCTACAATCTTGTGACTAGACAATGCATGGATTCACAAAACAATGTGATCATTGATCTCACTGCTCAGGCATTTCAAAATATATTTAATGTCCCAGATCCTAAGAACTTGGTGTAGTTGGATGAGGCAGAGGCCTTGGAGAAATATAGTAAGTATAACGACTCCAATAAGTCTCATTTGAACAAAAAGTGGTTGAAGATAGAAAAGAAATCTCTAACCAAGCTTGTGGACCAGCCAAAGAGGGTAGATTTCTACAAGGAGGTATCTGATTTAATAATGATGTTGTCTAGGGTTTTTGAGAAGAGGGATATGTTTCAATTCAAGGAGTGGATTTTTCCTTTCATCCAGACAATTTTACATGGCACCCATCAGTTTTATTGGCCAATGACTATGTCAAATGTTCTTCATGATTAGCTAACAAGTATAAGGGAGACTAAATGCTTCTTTATGACTTCTTCTATTGTGTATGCAGCAACAAGGTTTGGTATCTTCTTAGGTTTAAACAGAGTAGTAATAATGGGAGTCTTGGATTGACAGAAGAAAGTATGGGAACATTATGACCAGTTGTCTCTTCAGGTTGCTGAGACTCAGTTCAGAAGAGTCAATGATGCATTTATATATGTAGTCATTAATCAATTGAATGGAGATGCAGGATATAGGTTGAGTCAAGAAGCCATGACATTCATTGTTGAATGGGGGTGTTGGTACATTCAATACCCCAAATTCACATATTTCAAGTTAGCTGGTTTTGAAGGCCATTCACATTTACTTCCAAGGTGTTGTAATAATAGGATAGTGTTGATGGATTTTGTATATCACACTCTTAGAGTTAATGCTCGGTTCAGAATAAAGCATAAGATAGGATATCACAAGTTCCCCATGAAGTTGGGTGAGGTATAGTTGTCAGCGTTTGGTAGGAGAAAAGGTGGTTTGCAGTGAGCTAATATAGTTGAAGTTAAGTTTATATACAGCTGGTAAGTATTTTGATCCAAAGGGTAAGATGAATGCCTTACCGCCTTTTGTCTTTGATAGGCATTTTAATTTATTAGAATATTTTTGGAGTGATCGAAAGGATGAGTATGATTTAGGAAGAAGAATTATGAAAGATTATCTGTCTCACTCATGTCAGAGCTTGGTGTTAAAGATAACATTCCTGACACGTTGGTGGATGATGGAATTGTATTGGATCCATCCTATGAAGCTTTGAAAATTGGCACCAAGAGTTTGGTTCCGATTGACTAGGATAGTGGGGAAACCATTGATATTAAGCAGATTGGAAGGATAGTATTGGATAGGAGTTGCAATGGTTAGTTCTAAGAACCAAGACTTCTCAAGGACTAGCCCCTAAAAAGGGTAAGGGATACAAAAGGATCAAAAGGAAGACACCTCCTAAAGAGCCTTTGGAGTTCTTTCCTCTAGACATCGAAGAGATTGAACTTGAAGCAGTGGGTGATGAATCAGAAACACAAGAAGGAGAGGCTCAAATAGGATCAATTGTTTCAACACCGACCTTAAGAGAATCTTCTACTCAAGTCCCAGTAGCAAAGTGGCAAGGTAAAGAGCTAGAAAAGGAAACTCTTTATGACATAGTTGAATCCATAAAGGGAAAAGGGGTAGAGGTTCATGATGTCAGAACATATTCAGATAAGACTGAGTCAGAAAAGGATATGCAAGAAAATATGCCTCTAGAGGAGGATACTGAGTAGTTTTTGACACAAGAAGATCAATGGGCATTGTTTGAAGAGGCGAAAAAGGATTCTGATGCAAGGGCTACAGCATTAGAGAAACAAAAGGAAATTGATGCCAAGGCACAAGCTAATGCTATACTGCACCAACAACAATTTAAAGCCAAAAAAATTGAAGCTAAGGCAGTAGCTGATGAAGTAGAGAGATAGAAAAGGCAACAATAACATGAACTCAAGTTTACAGAAGAGAATGACAAGTTGGAACTAATACAAAAGATTCATGACCTTGAAGAAGAGAAGGCAAAAAACTGGAGGGAGAAATAAATCTTGGTTTTCAAGTTAAAACAACCTGAGGAAGCTCACCAAAAGGAAGGAGAAGTAGAACAATTATGAAAGGAAAGAGAGTTTGAAGAGCTGGTTAAGAAAAAACAACAAGAAGAAGAGGCAGAAAAGCTTAAGGCTTTGGAGGCAGAGAGGTTAGATAAATAAAGACTCAAAGCTTTGGAGAAGGAAAAATTAGATAAGGAAAAGATGGAAAAGGAAAAATTGGAAAGGGAAAAATTGGAGAGAGACCGATTGGAGGAAGAAAGGTTGAAGAAAGAAGAAGAAGATAAGAAGATACAAGAATAGAAAGGTAGGGAAGAGGCTGAAAAGCTTGTGTAGATGCATGTGTTACAAAAATAGCAAGAGGAACCAAGGGTTGATTCTCAATCCCAGGTACATATGCAGCCACCTTCTACCATTACTTCTTCTTCCACCATGATGATTGTTGCTCCAAGTGCTCCCACTTGGTTAAAATTGGATCTACAGAAAAAGGCAGTGACGCCTTCACAACCTCTCAATTGGGAGGATATGATGAAGGAGATTGAACAAGAGAGGCCTAAAAAGAAAGCCAAGATCCTACATTCTACCAGACTCATAGACAAAGGAGAGATTGTTGTTGAGTGTGCCATACCAATGACAGAAAAGGAGGTAGGGGACATGTAGTTAACAGATTATCAGTTGAGTACTATCAACTTGGGAAGGCCCACCAAGAATCAGCAAATGAACCTAATTGATGTGGTGGCTTCAACAACTAAGTCAAAAATGTTACAAGATAAACATAAGAAGGATGAGCTTAAGGCTTAGTTGGATCAATTACATTCATTTTTGAAAAGTTTCTCCTCTCCAAGATCACAACAGGTAATAGCCATTGAGACTCCAATATTGTTAAGAAAATAAGAGGTAGATGATTTGGTGCAGGTGAGAGGCAAAGCGGAGATGGTAGACAGATGGATGGACAAGTTGAATCGAGAAGTAGGTGAAGTTTTGGTTGAGGGTTTTGAAGTTTACAAAGGCACTGAAGAGTTAATAAGAGAAATGTATCAATACATTGAAGCATCGGAGAAACAAGAAGAGGAGTATAAAGAGTATAGTCAAAAATTGGAGAAGGTTAATACATTGTCTTTGACTACTCTTCTTGAAAAGTCAATGCTTGAGGAGGATAATAAAGATTTTGTGGAAAAGACCTCTCATATACTCTGATTTAGAACAAATTTCTTATGTAAACATAGGGATGAGGTCCAAAATTTTGTTAATAAACTGACTAAACAGTTTGAGGAGCTAGAGGCGGTTATTGCTATCATCATAGATTTCAATGTATTAACAAAGGAAGGTATGCCTTTAAGTCAGATAAAAGAGAAATGGGATGAAAGATCTAGAGGACTAATGCAAAAAGGAGATATGATGATAGATCAACTAATGGATGTCAAAGAAGAAATAAAAGCTGCCATAAGAGAATTGGCAAAGATAAAAGGTATGAGAGGGTTTGCTGCAAAAAAGTTGGAGCGAATTAAATTTGAGGACAGCTGGGTTGATGGGCCAGAAATAGATATATTACAGCAAGTCTTCGCCAGTTATGATGAGTTCATTGCAGACCCATCTTCACATGCATAGATCTCCTGCAGGCATGACTTTCTTCTTCCTTGCATGTGCATGCAGCACTGACAGTTTTGAAGTGCATGATATTTTTTCTCTTTTTTTCTATTCTCCAGTTTAGCTAAATGTCTAATGTAAGAACTCAAGATCAATTCGATCTAAGTTTTCAAGAAATTTTTTGTTCCTAAAAGGGTGGATGACTTAAAATAGAAGTGGAGTTCAAATTTTGAATATCTATAAGTACCCTTTGGGTATCATATTGTAAAAGTTCAACTAATTGAGAATAGAATTGGCTTACTTGATATTAGGAGATAGAATTTTGTAGTGATTGTTGAGATATATTGTTACTAGATACTTTACAGTTAATAAAATTACAAGTTTACGCAATATGGTGTTAGAATGGAGTTTTATTTGATAAGGTCGATAAGTTATAATCTATCTAAATGCCAGTGATTGTGTTGAAGCATGATAGTTTCTTATGTGATGAAATTCATTAGAAGAAACCAGATTTAAGGATTATCTTGTTATATTATTATTGAATTGAAGTTATTTAAGTATGTTGGTCTATGACATTGGCAATGAATGGATGTGTGTTCTTTTGAAATCTTGGAGATAGTTGTGATATGAGAATAGTGGTATTAAATTAAGCACCTTAGATGCATGCAATGGTATAGTTTATTTTGTAAATTGTGTCATGCTTTGGTTTTGTGATTTGTTAGAAAACATTCATTATTGAAGGTATATGTCTGGATGCTAGATAAATTTGATTCATACTTATTGGTTTACCCTTCGATCTATCTTTTTATTTTGTTTGAAACCCCTTTATTTACAAGAATGGTTTGACAAAATGAGTCATTGCTTGAATCTTTTGTTACCAGCACAGGCCCCTTGAACATTACAGTTGCATGGACTGATTGAGTGACACCAGACAGTTGAGAACCAACTACCAGGACCTTGGGAGTTAGGCCACTACATGTTGTCTTTCTTTTTCAAAAGAAATAGAATAGAAATATTATGTTTTAATGTTGTTTGTGTCATTTCCACCATCAACGGGAATCCCTAAGGGAAGTCTTGTGATGGGTATGATTTTCCCACAACGCAAAACGGAGTTGGGTATGTCAATCCTTGGGATTCCTATCTAGTAGCTTCTTGATCACCATGATCAAGTTCTTGTTAGTGGACTCAGCAATGCTATTGCCTTGAGGGTAATAGTTGGAGGAGAATTTGAGGGTGATGCCATAATCAAAGGCCCAACTTGTGAATTTCAATGAAGCAAACTCAAGGTCGTTATCATATACTAGAGCATATGGGCAACCAAAATGATTCAAAATAAAAGTTTCCAAGAAATTGGTTACAACTTCAATTGTACATTGCCTACCATTTATTGCTTTTGTCCATCTAGTGCAGTAATCAAAAGTGGTTAGAATGTACCTATGTCCCGCAAATGATGGAGGGCTTACCAGACCAATGAAGTTGAGACCCTATTGCATGAAAGGTTTTACCTCCAGAACAGGCTACAATGGGACAGCAACATTCATTTCTCTGGTGGCAGTAGTCTGGCACACGTGGGAGGTATGTACGTGTCTGTGAGCATCTTTGAAAATGGTGGGCCAATAATACCCAGCTCCCAATATTTG